>CM042846.1:55239314-55669314 GCA_023653725.1 Bungarus multicinctus | reverse complement strand
GAAAAAAAGGATCCAAGTACTAAAGACTTCATTGCTCATAATGCATATAGGTGGAAATCAAATCTGAAATTTGTCATAATAGATGATCTTTGATAATGATCAATATTTCTGTCACTATTTTTCCAACAGTCCTTAAAATGTATCTGAAATATTTTGAATGATATAATCTATTATTTTCATTTTTTTTAAAAGTGGACTACTTTTTTTAAAAAAAAATGTACCAGGTAATAGTTTTAATTCCCATTTTCTTGTACTATAACTTTATTCTACACAACTTTGAAACTACTGTTTGGGAAACTACTCTCCTGGCTTATATTAAATGAATAAATAAATACATTTGATTTCCTTTCCCTAACAGTAAAACAATTTAAGCAGCTGTCTATGTTTGGTTAAAGTGAACTGACTTTACAATTGAGAATTAAATCTAAATACATAAATTCAAAATTCAAGAGTCAGATGTATTCCTGAAGGATATTTTTGCCTTGTGCACATATGGGAGGAAATATTTCTTTCCTACATTTTGACCCACCTTCTTTCACATCAACTAAAGTTTTACAAGAGTTATATGCGGAAGTCACATGAGTTTTTGCTTATTTGTTTGCTAGAATTATTTGACTAGATCACTTAGAACAGCCACTGACAATGCTAACCTGGGTGCAAAGGTTATTGAATTCCAAACCTCTGGAGGGCATTTCTTTGGGAAATCTGACTTAATGCTTAATACAGTACAATACTATAGAAATGTTACAGCTGAGAGCATATCATTCCTGTCTATCTTCTGTTATGTCTCTACTTAAAATCCAGCAATGAATGAAACATTTATCAAAAGTTTGATACTCTTTCAAAAATCTCCTTAACTTTTAAGGAAAGTTAAGAAATTGCTAGGCAAATCTGACTCATTTCTGCTTGATGAGAATATTGAGTGATAAAGTTTAAACAGTAAAGCAATTACCATACATGCCATGCTGAGCATATAAAATGTGTGCATTTATGTTTCTTCCTAAGAGGATGATTTCATGAATGATATTTGGCTATCCATGTTTCCTCTCTAGCCCATAGCTCATTACGCTGGGCATGCTGGATTTAGTATAAAGGTTCTGTTCACACCCTGTGGGTTGGGTTAAGAATTAGGATTTATGAATTTACTTCTGCTGCTTCATTGTTTATACAGCTTTGGTTTAGTTTTGACCCCCCCCCTTCCTTTTTTCTTTTTTTTTCTTTTTCTTTTTTGCCTTTGAGGCTCTTCTACAGTGTCAGCTGCTGACTGATAGTAGGAGAACGGCCTCATGGTGTGAATGAAAGGGACCTAGCGGTTGGTAAACAGAGATAAGGAATAAATAGAGCACAGGCAAAAGGAGATAGTTCTGTGAGTGCCCAGATTGCCGCCAGTCTGTTCAAGTGAGATGCAGTGCCTGTCCTTTTCCCAGATTAAATTAGTGAGCGAAATCTCCAGTGACCTCCTCCCCTTATCCCCATACTCTTTAGCCAAGCTGAACAGCCTCTGCTGTAAAGTATTCATTTTATCTAGGGACAAGTTGGACAATAGAACTCTCCCTGATACTTATGGACAGCTGTCGTCATTCAGTAGGGTTTTGAGCATGTCATTCTTCATAGGAGTTAAAAGGGTTTATGGCTTGTAACTGAAGAGAGAGCAGAGATTCATGAATGCCAGCTCTGAGGGTGCATGGAATGAGGGAGCAAGGAAAGCACACCTTTGCCCACCTGTGTGGGGTTAAAAAAAAAGATTCATTTTATTTTGTTTCATTTGTTTAAAGGGATTTCAGGATGAAAATGTAATTACACCAAAGCATGATCTGTATGCAGAAATTAACATTCACAAATGTTCAAGATCTAGGTGACAAAGTTGTGGCAATTATGAGAGGTCACCAGTGCAAAGCTTTCCTATAGTCCCATTCCATTCTGTCCCATTGTCTATGTTTAAATATCATGCCTTTTTTCTTCAACAAGCTCCCAAGAAACATTAAAGCTTCATGAGATACCTCTGTAGTCTTTTTTTTTTTTAGTGATTTACTGCAAATATATTCAGCATCTGACTGATTAAATAGACCTTCGGCAACCTTGAGGGTCAGCGTGTGGAGTATGTACATAGAAAATGCATCAGCCCATTGTACCCTGGCAGCTAATGAGATTGGTCGTTAAGTAAATGACACAAAGCCTACAAAAAAAGCTTAGCAGCTCACTAGAGTATCACAGAGTGTCCCTGCACACCACACAACGACACAAACACTGGACTAACCTAGCCCACCCCTGCGTTATTCTACATCACTGCTTCCCTGATGTCAGCGCGAGAGACAGAACAAAGGCTAAAAGGCACACGGTAAGTCAGTCTGACAATTATGCCCTGGGGAGAAAGTAGAGCAAATTTTAGCCTAAGCATAGGCTTGGAAGTCCATTTCTGGACAAGTAGGTCATAATGCAAGGAAAGCTTTTGTGCCACTTCAGTATAGGGTGTTTGAAAAAAGACTTGCTTTTTCCTCTCTTTGTCATCTTCACAAAAGTTTTGAATTTCTAAAGTAAAGTGGAAAGATGGGATGCTCAGTGAACTTAATGTTGTGGGGGACTTAAGAGGTAGTAATGGGGAGAAATGCATTCTTTTGTCATATCTGAATCTAATAAATGCTACCTCTGCTGATTCTTCATCCTATATGGTCAACTTTTCAGGAATCTACTCTTTTCTAGTTCTCTGCAGAATTGAAAGTGCTTGAAGCTGTAGAATAATCATAACTGTGGATTAATTTCACATTTCCGTCAACTTGCCAAATGCTTAAGAAAAATGGCATTGGATGTTTTCATAAAATAATATTTCAGATAGAAGCCATAGCATTAATCAAAGTCAAAGTCTCCATGCTTTAGTTAAAAAATAAAAGAATGTAAGGTACTTTTGATTACAGTCATAAAATCTATAAAAGTGTAAAAATGGCAGCTAATCAAACTTGTATGGTTTTGTTGTTGAAGTAGCAATCACTGAGTTTAGGAGATAGAAGAATATTTCTGTATATGTATATGTGAGTATATACATGTGTGTGCGTGTGTGTGTATGTACATGTATATATTATCTTGTTGTTCGTATTCTGGGGGGGAAATGGCAACAGGAAGTTGTAGGAAAGTCTTGCTACTTGAAACACTTTCTTCTGCTCTTGTCTTCAAAACCAAAGTAATAGATGAAAAGTAGACATCAATTATTAATGTGTAAGATATACATTTTTAAATGTCTTTGTTGATAAAAAGCATTATGTATTATTCACCTTTGAGTAATAGTTAATATTCAAATGCATCATTTTTGCATTATATGCTGGCATAGTCTCTTTTTATTTAGTTATTACATTTTGGAAAACAAGCATTCTGAGGTAATTTACAAATCTCTGTAAGTTATATTTTTATTGAAATATTTATAAGAGGCTTATTGAAAGTTTTCTACCTCGCTGAACCCATTTATCTGAAAGTAAACTTCACAAATTTGATATATCACATTTGGATAGAAAAGAGGGTTAATTGTTGCAACATAAAACTGCAAATCAAAACATACTGCAATCAGTGAAAATATTAACATGTGTAGAAGACCACAAACACAGAATTAATATTATTTGAGAGTACATCATAAAGCAGATGCTGAAATTCAGACTTCCTTTATGAATGCTTAAAAGTTAAATTGTGAGTAGAATGAATAGCAATGTGTGCATGTTGTGTACCAGGTTATTCATCTACAACTGTTTTTTACACCTTCGATTTCTTCTGCTAGGAAAGCTGAATTAGAAGTGTGTCAAGTTCAAGTTAGTAATTACAATTGTACCATATGTTCCTGAGTGTTTGTAACCCAGTAACACATATGTTTGTTTAATTCTACAAAACTGTTAACTGCTACAAAAGTAACATAAAATATAGTGAAAAAAGTAATGTGCATTCAAGCAAGTCTATCTACAAATCACACTAATTTCTTAAGAAAGCATGTCATTTCAGCTAGAGTTTTAAGCTGAAACAGTTCTAATTTATATTTTTGTGGTTCATTTTTCTTCAGTAAGTTAAAATCTTGCCTACAATTGTAATTTTTCGTAGAAAATTTTCAGAGTAGCATCAAGTGATTGTTTAGACAATTTGGAGAATTGTAATGGAAAACATGTATTTGTTAAGTCTACAAATCTACAAAACGACCATGTGCCAGGTTAGAGATCTAACTGAACATTTTGCAATGTATTCATAAAAAAATTTGTCCATTATATATCTCTCTATAGCTACCAGACTATTGAAGAACATTTCAAATATCTAATATATTTGCTTAATTTCTCCCATGTTTTTCATGAGTAGATCTGTAACTCCAAAATATTATTAGAAGTAGACCCTGCAACTTAAAAAGTTTATCACTTTATAACTAAAACATGACATGGTGGTGCAGAATGAAGCTCCTTTTTGACTTTTAAGAGTTTTAACCAGCAGTTTCAATTCTACAGGCTCATTCCTATTGTCTATAGATATGGGAACTCTCCTTTTTTCAATTTAAGAAGATGACATGAGTGCTTTTTAAATATGTATAGAACAATATCATTAAGGCATTTATAGAAAACAATATCTCCGGCTACTACATTTTATTATCTTTATAACCATATAAATACAGCAGGGGTTGAAATCTAAGTATCTTGGTAAAATCACTCAAACTTTGCAAGCCAAGGCTTGTGTTAACAATAGAAGGTTAACTATATGATGATTTTAAAAAAATGTTTCATGACAAAAACTTAGATTGCTTACAAATGTGAAGTTACCTTCCATTTTTCACTCAAATGAAAAATAAAATAATTCCAAGGACGAGAACAGGTAATGAGAAAGTCTTAGACATATCTTAGAAAACATAAAGCAGTTAAGATAGATTGAGTTGCTTTAAGGTTTGTTCCTACTATGTTTACTTGTATGGGTGGGTGGGTGGGGTTATAAATTTTGGCTTATGTGTAAATCCTGTCAAAAGTTAACTTTTTGCCAGTATGGCTGTTCTCTCACTCACCCGCTCACTCATTCACTTACACAAGAAACCAACAATATCGTTAGACAAAACTTTCTAGCAAAAACAAGTTATGCAAGGATCCTGAGCTTCACAGAATATTCTGGATGCTTACGTTTGCTGTTGTAAACAAACTAATTGAAATGATATATCTAAGCATTTCTCTATATTCTTTTCCCTTTAATCATAATTGCATTTGTCAAAGCTATATTCATTTGAAGTGAGATTTAGAGCTGTGCTGTTCTGCCACAGAATCCTCCTTAAAGTGATTTTATGCACTTTTAAGTTATTGAAATATTTCATCCTGAAACAATTCCTAAGAATTGTTATCAATATTCACTTTCCAAAGGAACATATTTCCCTATATAGTATCTGATATAGAAGGATGACATTCACTCTATTTCTGTTGAAAAAAATTATTATTTGGTTGTACATGAAGCAGTTGAATTGCAAAATGAAATGTTAATATTTCCAAAAGCAATATTAATCTCAACTTTATAAAACAGAAATTTACATAGTATTAAAAACTGGTTTTGTTTATTCTCAGTGAAAAAAAAGTAATCATCAAAAAATTCTTAGCCCTATCAATATCAGATGTATGATACTGAATAAAACAGTGCTCAAAAACTGCTTCTGTAGCCAGTAAGTGATATTTACAATGTCCAAATGCAATCAAACATTAAATAGGACTTATCTCCAAAGGAGACTATGTTTTCATCGTGCTGAACCAAATTGTTCTTCAATGACATTTTCTTGTCCCTTAATTATAGTATGAAGATATAAATCCATTTGCAAACAAAATTGCTCTTTTTCTATTTTGTGCTCGTAAAAACAGCCCAGCAATTTAAACTTAATGTGCTCCTTTACATTTGTCTCATGCAGCCTGATCCTAAATATATTTGTTTAAAAGTAAGGCTACAGGATTTCACTGTTTACTCTCAAGCTGTGCATATGGATTGTATAAAAATGTACTACTCATTAGTTTAGATTTGGTCAACCACTTTATAATTGTGCCTGACAATCTATTGTGATATAGTGTATCTAACTTTTATATTAGCAACTAAACTTACATATCCAATTGTAGACATGCAATGAATGGGTTTTTTAAAAAGAGACTAGCATTTATTATTTACATATGCAGACCTTAAAAACATTTAAAATTCAGTAGAAGTAACAAATACTTTCGGATCCAAAGTCTATTGGATGAAATTCCCAAACAATCTTTTGTTTGGGAATCCTTTTTCAATAAGAATCTGTTGTGTTTATCTGTTTTTGTCAAAGGATCATGACTTTTCTATAAATGATATTTGGAAGCAAAGATAACAGGGTAGTATGTTGAGTGAAAGCAAAATAATTATTCGGCCAGAGATCACTCATGCTATAGAAAAAAATACATAATGTTTTACTTAACAAGTTGCTTAAGCAGAACTTGTTGGGTTCTGTATGTGAGCTGTCACTCTTAACAAAAAGGGTTAAAGAAAATGCATTCTGTTGCATCTGCTTATTAAATCCCTTACTTTAGTAGAAATTCAAATTTTGTAAGATTATTCGTTTTATTGATGCATATAATTATAATCACAAGCCATCTGCTGATTTGGCAGGCATGGTTAAAATCTCTAACTCTCATAACCTTTCAAGTACAGTGCCTTTGGGACTCTATTTCACTTTTATATTTTGGAAAACACATATGAACAAACAAGAGAGGTCATCTGCCAAGTCAGACCTGTTAAAAAGCATCCCTGTGCATTAGCAAACCTGGACTTAAGTGTAAGGAATTTCCTGGATATTGTGTGTGTGTTTTAATTCCATCTTCAGGAACAGATTATTCTCCAATGCATTTGGGGAATTCAATTTTTTTCTGGGGATTAAGCTCTTTCCTGTCACACTTGAGACCTGATTTCGTTTCTTGACTGAAGGGATGAACAGTGGTTGTCACAGGTGAATGAAGCTCTTTTGACCTTGCTCATGTTTGAAGTACAAGTGTTTAAAAAAAAAAACGGGTAGCAAAGGGGGTAAAACACAATGCTACATACCAAGATCTGGATTCAGATAATCCCACCAACATGATTAGCCTCAATGAGTCAGTGTTGCTTCAGCTGCCATTGGCAACAGGTGTAATAATAATAATAATAATGACAAATTTACAAGATTGAGGCATGTTTGTAATAGTGATATTTGAACATTGCAAAACAGGATATCAAAGTTTTTATTTATACTTCAGTAACTTCTTTGGGGGCCTTAGCAGAACTTTTTATGTCTAGTAAGAGAGCAGGAGGATTTTGCATCAATAGTTGCTTTTCATCATGACAAATCTGGGCCTCTAAATTTTAAGAAATAGAATGGCAGCACCCAAAGCATAATAAGTTATCTTTATTGTAACTGGCCTGATTAAAACCAAAAACTGGAGGTCTGTTCATATCTTCCTGGTCTATATTTTTACAGTGCCATACACTGTGACTTCTGACCAGGGAAAGCACATGGATGCATGAATTATGTTGGAATAATTTTACATATGAATAATTTGGAATATAGAATGAAATTGAGCAGATGGGTAGAAAAATTGGTAATACCAAATAATATAGATGCAAAACTTGGGAATACCTTAGAAGTTTTAAGGAAATGCACCAAATAAAACATGGTAAAAAACCAACCATAATATTTTCCTTCCAAATAATATTTTGAGGTTATTTTGTGATATTTTTAATTGCATTCTCAGCTGTCAGCCTGCATCTTCTTTAATAGAACCCCCAAACACTCCATGCAGTATGCATATTGCTTTGCACCTTTGGGGAAGTTTGATTCTCACACCACCCAGCCCTTTATCGGAAAACAGGAGGTGAATGCACATGTTGGAAAGTGTCTGCACAGCTGAAACTAGGCAAACCAACTGACTGTCTCTGGTTTATTTTGCAACCAATTAAGTATGACATCTGTTGAAACTCAGGAAACCGAGACTCCCTTCCCCCTTTTCATGGAGTTATTTGAATGGCTCGTCTTTCACATGGAAATCACAATGCATCATTTTAGAAACCCAAAAGATGAGGCATACAGTCAACGGAAAGCCTTTTAAAAGGCTGGATTTGTACCATAGCCCAGTTTATAGGAGGAGAATGGCCATCCATTGGAAGACATATTGCTTCACTTGTATTGATTCATATCTACTAATACCGTTACTGATGGCTAAGTTTAGGCTACTTTCTGTTGTAAGATGAATTTATAACAAGGCTTTGCACCCCCAAATTTCTGTTTGGGGACTTGAAAAAAAATTCTTATCAGATAGGTAGGTAGGAGATTGACACTATGCTAATGTTGTAGGAGGAATGTTCCTCCTTATTGCATGCATATAATGCGTTTCAAGCTTTAGCTAAATCCAGAGCTCTATAAATAAAAGTTATGCTATGCCATGCCATGCCATGCCATGCATTATTATGCTATGCTGTGCTGTGATTTTCTTCTTTTTTTACAATCTTCATTCATTTAATTATTTCTCCCTTTTTTATATAAAGAAGAAGACAACCTTATTTACATTATCCTGGAGTGAGTGTGAGATCCTGGCAAAGGATATGTGTAATTTTTCTTTCTTTTGTATATTCTTTTGTATCTTCTCTCTTGCATTTGTATGTATCTCTGTGGCTCAAATGCTTTCTCCAACCTTTTGCTGAGGGTCCTCTTTCCAGAGAAGGTTCAAAAAGGCTTCCTAAAAATAAAGCTATGATTGAGCTGGTTTTAGAAGAACTTTGAAATGGAAGATATTTTAGCTGCCTACATTGTGTTGCACCTAAAATGATTCACATTTCAGACTTTAAATAAAGGTACAAATACTGATTGGTGCCTCCCTCTCATTCTCCTCACCAAAGGAGTTCCAAAAAAACCATAAGGCAGATCCTTCCACAAATTTTTTTCTAGATGGAGGACAGACAGCATGGTTGGGCTGTAAAGAGTGGGGAAAAATAATTTCATTGGCTACTTCTGAATCTCCCCATCACTTTTTTAAAAAGATGAATGCCTTCTATGTTTTCTATGTCTCAGGCTACTCTATACATTTTACAGATTGATGCAAAACAAAATAACACTGACAAGCTATTGAAATGAATAATATGTAATAAATTTATAACTAGATTTATATTCTATAATTAATTCAGAGCTTTGAAGTGGCATATAGAGCAATCCCCTCCATTTTTCCAAAATAGTATTACTTTATTATTAAATATTATTCTATTTGACTGGGGCATTCTGGCTTTTATCCAGCTAACATATAAAGCGGCAGGATTTTTTTTTTCAAACTTCAATTTTTTATTTATAAATCTGCATAGAATGAAGATAACTCCTTAAAAAGTTGGCACATAACTATATCTGATTGTTAGTTTGTTGATTATTGCATTTTTCATTCTCATTTTTTCCCTTTACCTAGATTTTTCTTTTTTGTAGGTTTACCAGAATTATCCCTTTTTTTGTGGTTTATTCTTTTTCTATAGAAATATTAAAAAGTACAATTTATAAATAACTTTTTGTTTTTCATTTTATTGACAGAAATGCCTTATTTCTAGTATATTAATAATCAAAACCGAAGTCCCAGTGCAAGCTAAAAGAGCCAGTTTGGTATAGTGGTTTTAGGCATGAGGTTAGAAACTGAGATAGTGTGACTTCTAATACTCAGGTGACTAAGCATATCACTCTCTTCCAGCTCTAGGAAGAAAGCAGTGGCAATATACTTCTGAGAATCCTTCCAATAAAACCCTGCTGGGACTTCTCTAGGCAGTCACCAGGATTCAACATTAACTCAAAGAAGCATGCATACGTGCATACACAAGTTAAATATATTTTTAAAAGATTTAAAGGTTTCCCCTATCCAGTCGTGTTTGACTCAAGGGGGCAGTGCTCATCTCCAATTCCGAAATGAAAGACATTTCCATCATCATGTGGTCAGCATGAAAATATGGAATTCAATAACCTTTCCCGCCAAACTGGTACCTATTTATTTACTCACGCTTGCATGCTTTTAAATTACTATGTTAACAGGTGTCAAGTAATGGAGGTTCATTCCATCACAGGGCATTCTGTTCTTAAACCTGGGCTGTTGGCTTTCCAGCTGACAAGCTCACCGTCTTAACCATTGAGCCATTGTGCCACACTCAAGACATAGGTTCTGCAAATATTCATACATGACATTTTTCACTAATGTTCCATCCATGCTTCTATTACCTTACAGAGTTAAATGTAGTGTTTCGCTCTATTTCAATTATACATAACCAAAAACTTGGAAGGGAATGTTGAAATATTATTCAAATGATTACTTAAGGACTTCATTGTTGATAAGATTGACTTGGAATGCATTAACATCAACATAAATATGAGATTATGGAAGAAGTATGTCCACAAGTTATAGCCACAATTGGGACCAGAATTTATGTTTCTAAGCAAGATGGTTGTTGTGAGTCTCACCTGATTTAATGACCCTTTGCCCCCCAATTGTTAAGTTATATCTTTGCAGCTGTTAGTGAATAATACAGTCTTTAATTAAATCCAGCTTCCCCAAATGACTTTGCTTATCAGATACCAGATACCAGAAGGTTGCAAATGGCCATCACATGATCCTGAGTTGATACAAATTCTTAAAGACATGCAGGTTGCCAAGCATCCATATTTTGATTGTATGACCAAGGGAATGCTACAACAGTAAGAAGTGTGAGGATTGCACATAAATCACTTTTTTCAGTGCCGTTATAATTTTGAAAAGTCACTAAATGATCCCTCAACATGGCTCAACACCATAGGGATGCAAGCCAATAGATACACAGCTTCAACTACTGCTCCTTCAGTACCTGTACTCAGATTACCTGTAGTCAGTTCTGCTTACTTCCATTCTGGTACCTCGGTTCAAAAAGGAGAAAGTTCAAAGAATGGCTACTTGGATTGGGAGGAATATAGAATCTATGCACTATGAGAAGAGGCAACTAATGGTGATATGATAGTAATTTCTGAAATCAGATTACAAAAAAGCAGGTTCAAGATAGGTCTCAGGAAGTATTTTTTGATTGCATAAGTTGTTTAGGCAGTGGAACAAGCTGGCACATGATGGAATGACCCAGAAGTTTTTCACAAGACTACTTATTTATGTATTTATTTATTTTATTCATTTATTCAATGTATATAGTAATCCATCTCATCAAAAGTGACTTTGGGCACCATACAATAAAGCTAAAACAGTGAATAACCACTTAACATAAATAAAAACATTTTAAACCATTTTAAAAAGCGACAAGTAAGTAATAGATGAAGAAAAGTTAATAATAAAGGACACCCCCCCCCTCAGAAGTTCACCCTGCTGGCATAAACGGATCTCAAGGGACATTCTGGAGGCTCAGAAGTAATGAGCCAATCTCACTTCAGTGCAGGAAGAGTGATGGCACAATGTGAAGGCCATCACAGAAAAGATCCACCACCAATAACCTGCCAAATGTAGCTAGCTAACTGATTGAACTTGTGATATGCCCTCTCTGCTGGATATGGCAGGATGGCAGATGAACTCAGGCAAAGTAACCCAGACTCATGCCAAGAAAGACTTTAAGGGTTAACACCAGCATCTTGAATTGCACCTAAAAAGATTGGCAAGAAATGCAACTTGTGAAGCAGAGATGTAACATATATTCTAAGAGAAACACACATTCATACTGCCACATTTTGCACCAGCTAAAGTTTCCAGATGCTCTTCAAGGGCAGCCTCATATAGAATACATTACAGTAGTCCAACTGATGATGATGATGATGATGATGATGATGATAGGGTGTTTTATTCATTCAGTTGGGTCCAACTCTTGGTGATTTTATAGGCCAGATCTCTCCATACCTTCCCATCTTGTACTATTTCTTTGAGTTTTTTTAATGCTCTGGCTGGTGTCAGTTTTGATGGTGTCCATTAGAAATCTAGGACTTAAAATGACATCAGCTTCTTATACCATTCAAATTATTGTTTGCATAACCAGCTAATTTATTTGGGCTAACTTGAATTCGCTATATTTCTATCCTAATAGTAACATGTGCAGCTCCAGTTCCTAGGAGATTATTGAATTCTTGAAACCCAGTGCAGAAGCAGCCACATAACTAGCTGTAGGTTCCTCCTTGTATTGCTTAGCTGAATGTACCAATGACCATGTTTATATTTCCTATCAGAAGTTACCAGTAATATGGAGCATAAAGAGAGAGAAGAAAATGCAAAATATTGTGACATAGAGGCACAATACACAGCTACTCTTTTCAGAGACAGACATGCATTTTGTATAATGACTGTTTTGACTCTTGCTTGTGCTTGACTTTAGCTGCTAGAAATTCATACATCTGAGTAGAAACAGGAAAGAAATGTGGTCAATTTAATTCACCTGTGAACTTACTTGGTCTTGAGCACAAAACTATCAAAACTGATACACAGTTGCAATGAGTTATTAATGCTTTCCTAAATGCATCTTTCAGACCAATTTATTTTTTAAAATACATATGTAAATTTTAAGAGGAATATATGTCCAACATATATGTAAAAATGAATATAACATGTAAAGATAAATTTACCTAGGAAAATTGTGAACCAAAAGGGTATATTAGGAAAGGTGCATTTATTTTAGGCAGATTTTTTTAAAAAAATAGAGATTAAATTTGACTCCAATGAAGCAAACATAAATATAGAAAAATAGGAAATCAAATGCAACCAAATTTGGCATCTTCCATTTTTAATGTGTACGTTGCAGAAGACATAGCAAGAACTAGGCCATTAGACTTGCTAGTGCTGTTCATCCTATCTGCTGGACTTTTTTCCCAATTAAACCTGCTTATGGTAGTATTTTATCTTATTCAAGACATAGTCTTTCCCCTTAGTTTACTTATTCTATGGTGTAATGTATGAAAGTATCACACAGAAGAATGAACAAATAAGAAGACTTATGTATGAAGAGTGAAGATAGTTAAAAAGTTTCATTTTCCATTTGGAAACAGTCCAACTTGCCATTGTTCTTTTTTTTTAAAAAAGGAATTGCCTATAATTTTTAAAATTGTTTTATAGTGGAATACAATTGCTTTTAATGGTTATTCAAATGATTTGAACAGCAACCTTGCCCCCCCCCCCCCCCCCCATCCTCTGACAGTAGTAATCACTTGTTGCTTTTTCTGGCAAAATCAATTCAAATATACAAACAGTCTTAAAGGTCTTTGCAGACTTAAATTGCACCAGCACTTTAAATTGCAACTCAAACTCTATAGAAGGCCAGCATAGGGTCCATAGCACAGATCAGTAAAAACTGGATAATACCTGTTTGGCTGCCTTTTGAATCAATTGGAGCTTCTGAGTGGTCTTTAACAGAAGCCCTATTTAGAGCCCTATATATTTAACCATATAGTAATGAGGACATGAGTCATTGTAGCAATGTCCTTGTACTTAACATAGGGTTGAAACTTGATGAAAGGTCCAGAGTGATGGTACCCACCTGCAGGCAATCATATGAGATTACACTATCCCCAATCCCAGAGTTTCTTTTAATCTGTCTGATTTTGGAAAAGAGAAGTTAAAAAAGGCATTAAGATATTCCTTTGCTATATTACTTCAACAATTATATTTCAAATAATTATCAATGGATACTCCTGAGAAAACCACTCCCTGTAATTGGAAGCTGAAGCTATCTGTTACTCATGCTTTTTCCTTCCCTTCCCTTTAATTTGGCATTTTGATTAAGGTTTCAGAAAAGTAACTATTTTACATATATATTTGTGCATCATTTCAAGTCCAGAAACTCTCCTGGAGTATCCAGGTATAGATTCAATGTGTAGGAGACTTTCCTCATTGATTTAAGCATCTGCTGAATCTGAATCAGCCTAGTTTTTTTCTGTAGTTGAACTTCAGGTGAGCCCCAGGCAGGGTCCTTGAAATTGACCCATGGCATCTCCCTAGTGCTGTGTAATTCAGACTTGTTCTAAGGATGTATAGTTCAGATTTGACCAGTGTCAATTTTCTACTTGAACATCTAGTAGGAAATGTCTATATTTTCTTGGAATGTGTGAAAGACTTCCATTTTTTAAAATGTTCCCTAATTAGAAAAATTAGATAAAATGTCCTTTTGATAGGCATAATTCTCCATCCTCTTTTATATATATTGCAAAAGAACCATAGATTTGTGCTATGTTTAATTTCTTTCCATCAGGAAAATGTTGAGAAGAATAGCACTAATTTACTCTCACTGAAATGGCAGTATGTGCAGTACAGAAGTGAAGTATGACTACTGGAATAAATTACAGTTCTTGAAAATGCAGGTGCAAAGTGCCCATGTACCCACAAATTAAGCTAAATGACAATGATCTGGTGGTGTTTTTGGAAAAGGATATTCAGCTCTTCCTTTAGATCAAAATTAGCTAGGTTACTGCACAAGATTTATTTTTATTGTGTCTTACATAGTAAGGGTGATTTTAAAAGATAAATCTTATTCTGGATGTCACATGCTATACATTCATGTCTAGCTCACTGAGTAAAGACTGTAAGTGGATTCTAGAAACTGGAGAACTTGGAGAAAGATTTGGAAGGAAGTGAACTT
Organism: Bungarus multicinctus; assembly: GCA_023653725.1. Taxonomy (NCBI): domain Eukaryota; kingdom Metazoa; phylum Chordata; class Lepidosauria; order Squamata; family Elapidae; genus Bungarus; species Bungarus multicinctus. The sequence continues at coordinate 55,654,737 of CM042846.1, read as the reverse complement.
TCTCTATGGGATGCCCTAATGAGAGAGAAGCAGAGAATACACTTATCACTAGAGTTCCTTTTCATCATGTCCAATACACAAATATGCATATAGACTGAAAATAGAGTATTGGAAGAGAATCAGAATATTGCAGCTGAGCAATAACTCATAAAATCTAGTATTATATCAGAGAATATAGATCAAGAATATTGTAATCGAAGTCTAACATGGTAATAACTTCCAAAGGCTTTTTAAATGATAGATTGATTCAACCCCAAAAAAATCTTTTTGTGATTCTAACAGTTTAACTAGAAAATATTCCCTCTGTTTCTCTCACTTTTATAGTTTACCTCAGTAGGACACTGCTACTCCTACTATTATATAATTATCTCAGGTGCTGGGAGATAGATACTAACTTCAGGTTGAAGACAGAACTTTGTTCTAAACCTATGAGCTAATTTGATGACTTCATAGTATTGTGAAGCCACCTAGACTGGCAATTTGGTTGTCCATTATCAGTGTTAAAGAACAACCAAATTGCCATTCTAAGTGGCTTCACACTCTTATTGTTTTCTTCAAACAGCAAACTGAATTGCTTTTTTTTTTTTTTTTTACAACTGGTTCATTGTAAACAAAAAAAAAAAAAAACAGTTGCAGAGAATTGCTGGTTTTTATTTTGGCTAGACTGGAAAGATGAAAAGCAGGACAGAATAAGACAATGCAAATCATTTCCATAACACTGTCAAGAAAATTGCAGGGTTGCAGTCATCAAAAATTGAAGAACAATGGAGGAGACAGACATTATTCCCAAGTCTCACTTCCAGGTTTTCTATGGAATCAGGCTGATCATTATGAAAAACAGGTTGTTTAACTAGGTAGTTTCTGGTCTAGTCCAGTTATAATCTTTATATCTAGTCTAAAAAAAGAAATTTAGAGCACAAGACTTTTTATTAAGGGCAATTAAGTATGGGTTTTTTTTTTCATTTATCCCATGACATTTTATGATATTTCTGTGCCTCAAATAAATATCTCTTTGAAATATTTCAGATTGGAATCAATGGAAAATCATGTAAATCTCAAAAAAGAAATGAAGTTAAAAGGGATATGGTAAGATGGAAAAAATTACAGTTGTCATTGTTGAAGAGAAATTCTATGATTAAGATGAATGTTTTGACCAGAATATTCTTTGAAACAATACCCACTTTGACAACTGATGTACCAATTAAACAATGGCAGAAAGATATGTCTAAATTTGTGTGGCAAGGGAAACAAACATGTTAAATATAAGGTGTTATGAGATATTAAAGGAAGAAGAGGTTTATGTGATTTGAAATTATATTTTGCTGCTTGTTGATTTGGATGAAAGAGTAGATGCTGCTGAAATATAAAAGGCTTCTGGAGTTATAAGGATATGAATTGAGATTTTAGTGTTTATGGATATTTATGGTATGACAAAGCTGTGGTTAATGTAGATTACAAACATTTTGTTAGATGTACCATACTGAGAATATGAAATAGATATGAACCCAGGTTGTGCTCCAAAATACCTTTGGTGCTGTCAACACAAGAAATATAAAAGGACAATATGTATTAAGTAAATACAAATGGTTAGCTTATCATATTAGATGTTTGTCAAGGGGAATATTACATAAAATCAAGAGAAAATTTAGCAGCAGAAGGATACACTCGTCAATGGTTCTCTTATTTACAATTATTAGAAAGATTTAAAGTAGGCAAGATAATGTCTGGTTGTGAGTAGAAGAAGTGAAATAATGCATAATAAAATGGAATAAACATTTTGGTTATAATATACAAATGGAACATAGGGAGAATATATAGTTGAAAGACTTAAATTTACATTATGTTATCTTAAAAAGAATGTTTATAAAACATGTACTGTTGATATTTGTCACTGATGAATTTGACTAGAGTTGTGTTTCTCAACCTTGGCCATTTGAAGAGGGGTGGATTTCTACTCCTAGAATTCCCTAGACAACATGTGCCTCTCTTCAAGTAGCCAAAGTTGAGAAACACTGGTATAGAATATATAAAGGTATTTTAAATTTAAGTTGAAAATGTGAACAAGAAGGGAATTTTACCATGCTTGGTGAATGTGTCAAAAAGTCATAACATTTTGGACTCAACTGCATGTTGAGAACATTTAAACATTTAAATTCAGAACATTTAAAAGATGAATATACAATTAAAACCAAACACTTTTCTTTTAAGACTAATTGACAAATAATTTGAAAAAAAATCAGCATTTTGTTTCAATACCCGACCGCAGTGAGATTATAATATATGCAAGAATGTAGAAAGATTTTACATTACTCACAATGGAGGAATGGATGGTGAAGATGATGGAAGTTGCTGAGATATTGACATCTTTGATCAGAGAAAAGACATTATCTAATGCTGACTGGAAACTCTTTATAGACTTTGCATGAAACAGGAAAAAATGAGCTTATTAACATCTATTTTGATGATCAGAAAAAATAGATTATAGGAAAAAAGTCTAAGGGTTTGACTTCAGATGTTTCTCTCTCCAATCTGATTCCAAACTGGAATGTCACTTTATTCCTACTTGCCTTCAGCTGGTAATTTCACCACAAACATATACTGTTCCTAGATGATCACAGGACTGCCAGGCATTGAAGTAAAAAAAAATATGGTCAGCCTAAAATTTAATGTTCATTCTGATCACGTGAGATTGCATTTTTTTTCTGAAAGAATGCCTACTAGGTAATAGGATTGTCTACTAAATGAGATTATATTGAACATAAAGTATTTACTCGTATGTCATTTGCAGAAAACAAACACAGATATGTTGATTAATTTAAAAAAAACCTGAAGCATAGCTTAAAAAAATTGAATGCAAATATCAGTATGTTTTGTGTATCTATATTTTCTTAAACAAAAATTATGTGATGGCAATTAGGCATTCCTCCTTATACATCTTTTCTTGTACATAACGGTCTTGATGTAGGTTAGGTTACCTTTCTAGTATTCTAAACCAGAATAATAGAATAGAATAACAGAGTTGGAAGGGACCTTGGAGGTGTCCTAATCCAACCTTCTGCTTAGGCAGGAAACCCTACACCACTGGTTACCAGACAAATGGTTATCCAATCTGTTCTTAAAAGCATTCACAACTTCTGAAGGCAAGTTGTTCCACTAATTAATTGTTCTAACTATCAGGAAATTTCTCCTTAGTTCTAAGTTGCTTCTCTCCTTGATTAGTTTCCACCCATTGCTTCTTGTCCTACCCTCAGGTGTTTTGTAGAATAGCTTGACTCCCTCTTCTTTGTGGCAGCCCCTGAGATATTAGAACGCCATTATCATATGTACCCCTAGCCTTCTTTCCATTAGACTAGACATACCCAGTTCCTGCAATCGTTCGTCATATGTTTTTAGCCTCCAGTCCCCTAATTATCTTTGTTGCTCTTTTCTGCACTCTTTCTAGAATCTCCACATCTTTTTTATACTGTGGCGACCAAAACTGGGTGCAGTATTCCAAGTGTGGCATTACCAAGGCATCATAAAGTGATATTAACACTTCACCTGATCTTGATTCTATCCCTCTGTTTATGCAGCCTAGAACCGTGGCTCATATTTTAATATTCACTAGGACTCCCATATAATAGTTGACAACTACATATTTAAACCATTCTGTGGCTTTCCTTTGGAATTCTACCTACTTCAGTTAGCTATTTAGAGAAAGAGGTAAGGAATATGGACAGGACTTTGTGTCAAGTTACTACTTGGACTCACTGTGGCTTTCATTGCTTGGGTTCCATGTTAGATATTGAGGGGCTAGCAGTAGAATCTCAGATGATTTGGGTGCTATTATCTATATATCTGTAACCTCAGTAGACAAGACAACTCAATGGTTTCAGAATAATCTTTCATCTATTGTGGGATTCTTAATGGGAGATATTATAACATTAATTTTTTAAAATGAAATGTTTGACTACAGGCTGATAGGATTTGTTTGTATTGGATAAGCGTCTGTTCTTTAAACTTGAAAATGTAGTGACATATTGCCAAAAGTGAGAGAAAATACTTTGTGCATAGTTATGAATAATATTTCAGTATACCTTTTTCATGATTATAAAAAAAATTGAAACATAGAGTATTTCTGGTTTAGAAAGGGGAGATCAAGGTGCAAACCTCTGGTCGTTTAATATTCCTTCTTTCTTTCTATGATTGCTAACGTTAGAATGGGGTATCTACTCAGAAATAGGTCTAATTAGGTTCAGTGCTTTTCTTAAAAGAATAGGCAAAAGTGTGAAACTAGTCAATATTTGTTTCATTGCTTGAATTACCTGCCAAATCACAAAGCTAACTCATTATATTTAGGATGGACAGTGCTATAAATATAAATATATACCCCCATTTTTATTTAAAGTTATAAGAAGTATTTCCTTAGTAGCAATTTATAATACCACCTAGCCATTGCAGTAGTAATACACTGCTAACACAAATAGAATTTATTATTGCTAGTAAAGTAATGCTTGAATCAGCCTTAAAATCACTTATGCAGAGTTCTAAAATGAAAAACAAAGCAGGATTAGTTGGGAACTTGCCAAATAACTTTTCTATTTTTTAAAAAAATTAATGGTGCTAAAACTTTTTTTTCCTTAAACCATATTGTCTGAAATAGCCAAGAATGTTGACTGGTTAAGTTTTCAAGTCAAATATCAAAAACAGGAAGATTATCACTCATGTTTATTTTTGTTTCCAAGCAAAAAAGTCTCATATTCAGCCTGATTCCATGGATTAGCTAACAGGTTGCTTGAAAGTTCTATTTAAGATCCTGGAGAATTGAAGATAAGATTTTTAACATACATAAGATCAGACTAACTCAAAAGATATCTCTGAAATGAACACAGACTCTTTTATATTCACCTGAAGTATCATTTGATTTTGCTCCCTGACAAATGTGTATTAATGGGTCATAGAATCTACAAAACCACAGGCCTACTCAGACCACTTTCCTCAGTACAGCAATCCATATTCAAGCATTTGCAATATATGGTTGTACATTATTTGATTGAGTACATCCTGAGATATGGGAGAAATCACCCTTCTTGGTATTTTTTTCCAGATTGAATGTTCTCCCATTGTTAAAAGAATTGTCCTATTTTTTAATTGGAATCTGCCTTCCAATAATTAAAATTTATTATGTCATATCCTGCCATATCAGATGATACAGACCAGATCTCTGTCTTCTTCAGTGTGATATTATTTCAGGTGCTTGAATAATGCTATTGTATACCACTTTAGTGTCTTACTGAAGCTGACTCCCTCAGAGTCTGGTAGAATGCTGAGGTAATACATCCTTTTCTGGGGAGCAGAATGGACTGGAGGATCACCAAGGTTACATGCTACAATTCTCAAGGCTAAACATTTCCATCTTTTTTCAAAGGACTTATACTAATCATGGCCTTCTCTGAACCTGCTGGCTCTTTCTTAGTGCAATGATCAGAACTGAACACAATAATAAAAGTGAAGTCTTCTCTATATAGAATAAACTGGAATAAGTATACCCCCTGATTCAGATACTCTAGATTATGTTGCAGTTGCCTCTTTTGTAGTTGCAACACAGCATTGGCTCATTCCATTTGTAATCCATTACTAATATTTTTTCCACAAGTATTATTGCTGAACAAGATATCTATGCTTTGCATCTGATTTCATTTTTTAAATTCATAATTGATATCAAAGCCTGATTAGATTGCAATTTTGTAAGCCAACAAAATTCCCAGGTATAACACATGTAAAATTTGTCTGTTCTCAGTAAGTTTGCTTTTACACAGAAAGAACAGATATGTACTTTGGTGTTGCTCCTAGATTCCATCAGTGTATAATTACAAATCTGGTAATAGGTGTATCTGGTCAGAGAGAATTTGGGCCTCTAATAACCAAGTGCTGTCTCTGGCCAGAAACACCTATTACCAGCTTCAGTGATTAAACCAACAATCCTGAACTGTTCACTACAACTATTATTGTCCATGCACTGATAACTTCACACAAAGATGGATTTTATGTAAGGGTATTCTTGTTCTTTGTCCAGAAGTTACAGCTGGTTTAGAATGCAGCATCCAGTTTGCTAAAAAGACTACATGACTACAGACATTACATATTTGTTTAAGTAATGGCCTTGGTCACACATTAGCTACCATGCCAGGGTAAAAAATTACTTTGTGACATGTCAACCACTGAATGATATTGGATAGGATACTTGATGGATCACTCTCACTATTTCAGGTCACTGTCAGTTAGCATTTTTGTTAGGAGAAATGTTTCTGTGTGTGAGATCTTACTCCATATCTTGTAATCACATTAAAGCAGATTTTCTCACTGTTGATATTTATATTCTGGAATATTTCCTTTCTTGAAATTTGTCAGATAATTGGATTTTTCGGGAGAGGGAGGGGAGGAGGGACTTACTGAAATCTCACTTCAAGTTATTTTCTGTATGAAAAGTTTTATTTCCTTTTTAGTATGTATATGTCTATATACTATATTATTATGTTTCTTACATAATATTGTATATTATGTACAGTATATTGCTTTATAATATAATATCAGGTATAATTTAAATATATTACATTGTATTTATAAATAATGAGAACTTCATAGTTCTCTTCCTTTCACATTGGTATTTAAGTCCATTTGTCTAACCATTTTTCTGTCTTTTAGGGCTGGTAGCTTTTCCAATCAAATTTGTGTCACCTACAGATTTGAAAAAATGTTCTCTCCCTTTTTATTTAAGTAATTAATTACAATGTTGAGGAGTACAAGAGTCTTTATGGACAAGACGGCCATTAAGTAGATAGGTGGTGTGAATGGCCTTACAACTCAAAGTAAGTAAAGATTATATTTCAGCTAATATGCAAATTGATATCAAGGACATATTATATTAATTCTGTATTGACCCTCTCCAAACCTTATGAAACCAAGTACTGAATAAAAGAAGCTATAGTATGGAAAATCGAATTTAATGCCTTTTTTGCCAAGAGTTTAACTATTCCAAACAATCAAGGAGGCAAAACAAAAATAATAAACTGTAATTTTAATATCATTTTTTTCAAAGTGACCAAATGTCATGTAATGAAGCCAGTCTTGAATTGAATATTGAAGTAAGTTTTGATTCTGGCAATAGAGGATTGAAAAGTAATTCTCACATTTTTTAGTATCCTGTTTTCTTCTGCAGCAATGTTCTTTATTTTCCAGCAGAGAATGTTGACTAATATTTTTTTAAAGACCACTACTCTTGCCTTAAAGTGGCTGATGATAAATCTTTCATCTCTACTATATAAGTCTAATGCTTGAAGACTGCATTGATCCCACTGTAGAAAGAATAGCTACATTATCAATGGAATGTTAAATTAAAATAAATTATTAGCCAGTTCGGAAGAATGCAATTCATTGTTTTTTGAACTATGGGTTTGGATTATGGAATTAATACTGAAATTAAAAAAGGAGGGAAGCTAAAATGCAATTTGGCTTCATTGCTTTTCAGATAGAAATTAGCACAGAGAGAGGCATTCTAATATATTTTTAACCTGTGTTGACAAATTTTCATAAAGCTTCACAACCAAAAATAGGAGTTTTAGGATCACTGACTGGATGTTAGTTTTTTGCTCAAAGTCTGTCTCCAGGAATTAAATCAAATGCTATATTGTAAATCAAGAAAGGGGACATGTAAATCATCCCTTAGCTAGTTAATGTATTTTCTATTACTGGTAATTGATATAGAATTGTTCAAGTGTAAATCACCTGGGCTAAATCTAGCCTGCTTCTTGATCAAAAGGAATCCTAGCAGTTACTTGTCTTGCATATAGTTTAGTAGCTAAGAAGAGTAACTGCATAGTAAGTTTGTAGAAGAAAAATAATGCAGATATCTTTCCCTTTCACTGTCTGTTCTTTCACTTTCCATAAAATTTGAGAGTTTGAGAAAATTAATTCTAAACTTTTTCTCCCTGTCTCTCTCTGTCCCAGTCTCTCTCTCTCTGTGTCTTTCTGTCTCTCTCTGTGTTATGGCACTGAAATGTAAGTAACCAACTACTCTGGCTGAACTACAATAGTTTTTTTTTTTTTCATAACAATGTATTTTCAGAGGATTAAATATTTAGGCTTTAGTTAATTGCTTTTGAAATAATACTGTATATTATTTCTATTAGTTTTCTCTCTTTTAAAGTTCTGTTCTATGCCTGGCATATTGTACACATCTAATTATATATATAATATATGGTACATGTTATAGATTAAAATCATATCTACCAGTTTGCATGTATTTAATTGAATCTTGGGTTGGAATTAGATGTCATGGAGAAAGAGAGGGAGGGGGAGAGAGATTCAATTTTAACCCCAAACAGATCGGTTTAGTTGAGATACCTTATTCTGGTTAGCAAGAGCATTTGAAAACAAAGATTAGCATAGCATCATGCTCTTCCCTGCCTATGGAGAGCCCCCTCCCCCCAAAAGTGGAGTAAAATATTATTTTTAAAGGAATTCTGTATTTTTACCCAGCATCCTGACCCACAAACTCAAAATATTTTTGGTGACTCTGACCTGTTCACGTCACAGAAGTTTTTTTTTCTTCTTCATTAATAACGTAATATATAAAAACGAAGCAGACATTTCTTTGTGGCTGGCAATAGTGACTACTCATTTAACAAAAACGGCTTTGCTTTTCCATTTGCAAGTTAAAATTAATGATATTGGAATATTGTGAAGCCACTTCTGCCATTCCATGGGAATTCAGATGTTGAATCCACCAATCCATCTCCATGCATTTTTGGGAATTGCGAAGATGGACACATAGATACATCCCACATAAGGTTTATAAAAGTTGAGAATCAGGTCAAAGCATGCAGTCTTGATGTCTGTCACAGATACTTCATTTTACATTGTTGCCCATCCTCAAAAGCCCAATTGAAATTTTTACCTTGGTATCCCAAAAGAGAACTATATAAAATTATGCATGAAGTAGCAACAGTAGATAAATCTTTTTCTCCTTCCTGTTGTATTAGAAATCAAGTTCAACCTATGAAGGTGAAAACTCTGGGATTCTTCTAGATAAAAGAACATAAACTATAAAATCTGCTATCCTAGAAATGTGGTGTTATCATCAGCTTGAGTGTCTTCCAATGGGATTAAGCGATTTAAGGGTTAAGGGCTACTTGATACTTAAAAAAAAAAGACTTTAAAATTCAAATAGGATGTAGATAATCTACAAATTACAATTAACAATTCAATATAATAATACATTCACTACTAGCTGTCCCAATACAACATGTGTTAATAATACAAGAAAATGTTTGTGGCCATTTCCATAATGCTTGCTGTAAGAATAAAATGTCTGGACTTTTCATTCCAAGGACAGAGGTCAAAGGTCTTACAGCTGGATAGCTAATAAACATGGAATGGAGACTGTTCAAACTTATTTCAGAGAACTGATCCACACCATTTTATCATTCTGATGCTGTTTCAAATGGAAGGAATATTCATTTATTTATTTATTCGAGTTGAACAGTCACTCATCTCACATTCTGACTCTTGGGATTTACATTAAAACAAAGCAAAGCAAAAAAAAAGAATAAAGAGAAAACAAATCAAACCAAATTAAAAAAAAACCCTATGAAATATAAGTGGAAAAGTATAAGTCCTGCATCAATACATCTTAAAACATAAGTCTTCAGAGAAAGCATATCTTCAGAGCTTTCTGAAGGGCAGATAGAGTCAAGGCTAATCTTTAAGAGGAATATATTCCAGAGAGTAGATGCCATGCAGAAAAGGCTCTCTTTCTGGATGCCATCACTTCCCATCTCTAAGATGCTTCTTAATAGACAGGATCTGTAATATACCTGTTCTACCAAATCTGATGTAATGGGTAAATGCAACCAGGGAGAGGTCCTTAAAATAAATAAACAAACACACAACCAAACAAATCTTCAACCTTCAATCCCTAAAGCTTTCATACTAAGAAGGCAGCACTGTTCAATATAGCAGGGCTAATTTCTAATCAACTATTGTTTCTTAACCTCTGTTCTGGAACAACTCTGAGCAGGTCTGCCTCTTTGTTTACATTATAGCACTTCAGATAAGTGAAAATAATTATATCACCTCATAGTCTTAACTTTTCCTACACATTCCCAAGAACTACAACCATTACATTTTTTTCCTTCAAGACATTTCATCACCTTTTCTCTAAGCATACATATTTGTCCAAGTCCTTTCTAAATGTGGCATCCAAAACTGAATACAATATTCTTGGTATGGCCTGACCAAACCAGGACTGGGAGAACAATGCATACTTCTATTAGTGCAGGATTCAGATTGCATTTATTTTGGCTTTTGTTCTGCAGCTGCATCAAACTGTTTGTTCATGTGTAGCACATAGTCTGCTGAGATACCCAAATATTTTTGCACATTCTGCTGCTTAGTATGTCCCTCTGTCCCATAGTCATACTCTGATTTTTCCTTGTTTAAACTTCTCTTACTGATTTTTGCCCAATGTCACAATTCTGTGAATCTTGACACTGTCCTTTAGGGTATTTCTTAATTTTATAATTATATTTTCTAATCTCTCCCCAAGTCATTTGCAGTTTTTTGACAGTAGAATGTTTTACTAGTGTGAGATCAGTATTTTTGTACTATTGTGGAAGAATTGTTTATAAATTAGGGAAAATCTGTTTTTTCTTGGAATAAAGCTTCAAATATTGCAACTAGATGGGACAAAGAATGATCTATCAATTTTAAATTGGGGGAGAAATGTTGAAAAAATGTAATTTATTTTTAAGCACTTTTTAAATTTTACTGAAAGTATAAGGGAAAAAATTATAAACACCATAAACTTGTACCTGTTGACAATGGTCCAAATTTTAGCTTCTATTCAACTGAATATATACATTAAGACAAAATTCTCTTCAGTCTCTCAGGAGGAACATCTTGAAAATTCCTTTGCTGTAGGAAAGATCATACAGTAAAGCAAGCCTTTTAAACAAGTGTGATCATTTCTGCATTTAGTATTATTCCAATTAATCAAGATGTAATTCAGACTTTCTCACAGGACACCAGAGATTAATTCTAGTCATGCTCACCAGGATAGGATGAGGAGATATACTTGTCACCTTCCCAGCTTTGTAATTGAAATCCCAGCTTTCAGTTCATGACTATTTGGTCAAAACTCCAGATGAAATTTCAGAGCAAAGAAAATGATACACTCCAAGACCCTTTAAAAAATAAAGATATTAGTCTTTTCCCTTTGCACATTACATTAAATGGGCAATAATTTGCCAAATTGTAAGAAAAAGAAGCTGAGATTTCATTGTACACACTAAGAAAAACTATAGTTCAAAGTTACACAACTCCCCATTAGCTATTATATTCCTCCCTCCCTCGAGATTCCAAGAAGGATTTAATTGATGAAAGTTTGCAATATTTCAAGCATAGATGAATGAAGGAGTTAGAAGTTAGGAGAAAGGAATTACTTTCCCTTTAGGGTGAAATATTTGTCCATTTCTATTTCCTTGAAAATGCACATTTCACGTGTATTTCCATTAAATGAAATGGAGGCTGGAGTTCTTTTTCTTTGCAAAACCTCTGCATAACAAATATCACTGGTGTTCTGTGTTTGTCCACAGCTCGGAGCTTGAGCAGAGTGTAGTTCTGTGATGACAGGAACAGCTGACTCATTAGCAGAGAGCAGCGAAAGGTAATTAACCCTGGGAAAAGTACAGCTGCCATGCGAGCTGTTCCTTTCTGTAGGATCTGATTAGAAATTAGTGTTAAACCACTGATTCTTTTTAAAAACGTCATTGATCATTCACTTTCACTTTCAGGTGTGGCCTCCTAAAAGGAGGCCTCCAATGCTATTTAGGTGCTTTTTTAAAAGTCCTTCTCAAAATGAAAACGTTGCCCGAGTGAATGTTACCCACCTGTTTGGCTGCCAACTAACTTTTCTCATGATTTCTTGACTATTTTGTGGACATCCTTAAACTCTGTAAAACAATTGAAACAATCGAATAGATACTAAATAAGAGGCTTTTTATTTGAAAAAAAAAAAAGAACTGAGTGCACTTCTTAAAAAGAAAATGTTGATTGCCTGTATTGATTTTTAGCATTCATTGACATTCATTTGGATAGTTGTCATTGGCTTATCTGGACAAACAATATAGAATTTGGGATGTGTGAAGGGTTGGGATGGAAGTTGAGATTGAAAAGGCTAAGAATAGTAAAGGTACATCAGGGGAAAAAGTCAACTTAGAATGAGAAAGGTGTATGTTTTTGATATGGCATATAAAAACCTTAGGCTATGTGACTTTGCTGAAGTTTTTCTAGATTTTGATAAAAAGTTATTGTCAGTATTCCAACCAAACTCTCTATCTCAATTTAGCACTCAGAGACAAAGTCCATCCAAGTAAGAATTTATTAGAGAAGTCATATTGGCACATCTGGGAAAACCCGAATCTGAAATCCCATGTTTTATCCTGCTAAATTAAACTCACATCCAACCCCCTAACTGGTGAACACCCTCCAGTCTGCTCAGTCCCCTCCAAACTCCAGCGACTCGGCCTTGAGCTCTGAAGAAAGAATATTGTTGTGGCTATCCTCCCTTCTCACTTTACTTTCATTCCCATGGTCACCCATCCTCCCTTGTAGCAGCCCCAAATCCGATCCAAAATGGATGGGGACTGACAGTTACATAACTATGGTGATGTAGAAAACCTTTGAAAGAGAAGTTTTGGTCCACGTCTGCTAAAAATGTAGTATTAACTCTTAAAACACAGTACTTCAATTTCCCAGACCTTTGCAACTGCTTTGGAGATTGGTTTTAGGTCTCTTTGCATTACACTTTTCAAACATCTGGATGGATTTAGGGGAAGGGATTTCTCTTGGGATTTTTTAAAAAAAGTCATGAAGTGCATGATGTATTTGGACCTGCGTGGTATCTCCTCCTCCTCCTCTTCCGCCTCCTCCTCTCCATTATCCCAAAAGACATTTTGAAAATATTGGTTGTGATCTAATAATTTTGCTTTAATTTTGATGTATGGTAGCTGAAAATATCAGGTACTGCTTTCAAACAAACCAGATTACTTGTGACCATTAAATCTATTATTCTTAATCCAAATCTTCTAACTAGCAAGAGATTTACTATAGTACTTTGTGGTTTAAAGTCATTAAACATTCTTTACAAAATGGCATACAATGCTTTTGAAATATCATTGTGATGTTGATGATGTTCAGACAAATCTCTTACATGTTTAGCTGACAAAGTAGGGTAACTTAAATGGCGACAAATGGCAACTAGTTGTTTAATACTGATATCTCATAAACAATTGATAGAAAACATAATCTGAATTATGTGTAAACATGATGATGTTCAATTTCAATATAAGACTGGCCAGTCATGTTGCTTTAAGGAAGTAGTTCAAAGTCATAGGAAACTTATAATGTGAGCTATCCAGGATTGCACCTATAATAATACACACATTGTGTTTAGAATCACAGTCCAGTAAGTAGCTTGTGAATATAACTATTAGGGCAGTTGCAAATCTTTTTAGAGGCAGCAGACTGCTTTTCACAAGGTCCTGTTGAATTTAATGAACATATGTGATTTGCATGCTCAAAGATGGCACACTTCTTTCTTTTGTGTGACTACCTCCTCCCCTCTTTGGGGTATGTCTGTCATGTCTATTGAAGGGAGAATCCTTTGTTCATAGAGAAGAGCAAGACTGTGTCTGAGGGCTGAATGGACTAGATCTTTCTTCATGTTGTAATTGTTGATTTGAAAGTACTCCTAGTGAGCAAAGTGCTTTATCATGCTTATATTTTCTTTTAAATCCCTTACCTAGTAAGATCTAAAGTTGTAAGTTAGAATAAAAGCACCCTTGAAATAATTACAAAACCTCAGGCAAGAAAAGAATTACAGTGCAAGTTCTGCTTTAACTTTCCTCCCTATTTAAGCTGTAACAGGCCAAGTTTAAAGTTTTTTTTTATGAAGAAGTTGTATCTTTCATGCCAACACTGTAAAGATCAGTTTACAAAATACAGGTACAACTTTTGCTCAGTGAGAAATAAAATATACTTATCAGGGTTTCAGATCTCCCTAAAATTTCTTATACTTTGCTTACAATAAGTATATTATCTTGCCTTCTAGAGGAAGAACAATAGATTATATTGTCATGTGTAGACACTGTGGTTCAATGTAGTCAAGGAAGTAGAGAAATTATAGAACTGATAATTCAGCTGCACTTTCCCTTTTTTCTTATTGAAGGTATCTCCTTGCTCTGTTGCAGTGGCAATATCATAGCTGTAAGGATCACTGTGATAAAACTCTTATTATTGAGGAGGAACTCTCTTCTTCATTACATATCATTCTAGAATTACAGTTCCACCCCCCAAAAATAGCTTCTTTCTTTCCCCCATCACATAACCACCATAGTTCTCTCTGCAGAATATAACCAAGATGGTTTGGTTAATTTTCTGTCCAGACCATCATGATCTCTTCTGGTTTTGAGCACTGTTTCATTTGGATGTATTATCAATATATATGTAACTGATATAGGGCTGAGACTATACAATTGTCCTGCATTTCAGTGACTTTTACACAGAGCAAACTTGATGGGAAGACCTCAGAGCCTTCTTACTGGTCTGTATCAAGTATTTGTATTAAACTTCTCCAAACTAATAGGACTGCATGAAAATTCTGATCTCTGCCATTTTCTCTCACTCTCTGTCTCTTTTTCAAAAATAATTATGAAAATTCCTATGGCCTTCAATTTTACTTTTTTTTTTTAATTGTAACACTTCAGCTAAACTATAATCTAATTTCAATTTGAGCAAAATTTTGAAACACAAGATATTCCAATGACAGATATTCCAATCTGTCATTTGTTTCAGGAATGGGCATCTGATTTGCAAATTCATACATACAAAACATGAAAATGTTTATTTGTATTCTTGTTAGAGGAAACCCAGGAAATTTAAGGAGTCCTACTATATAATGGTTACTTTGAACAAATCATTTACCTATATAGAACTTTTATATATGCAAATGTATATATTTTCCATTGTAGTTTTGGTAATTTTCTTTTTTTCCCTTTTTAAAAATATGTTTGTCTATAGTCTATTTTTCTTATTAGCAACAAATAATAGTAGGCTAACAGATCAGAGGTGTAAAATATATAGACAACCTCCAGACAACAGCACATTTACTGTGTTCAACTTAGTGGTTGTCCAGATTTTTAAAGCCTCGATCTAGTAGCCATTTATCTGATTTTTTTCCAAAATACTATTTATTTTGATAAAAGTGTTCAAATACTTTTTTTTGCTGTAAATGGCACCTTGATTAAAATGAACTTTGTTTTTGAATTTTTAAATTTTGCTATTTAAAATAAATTGCTTTGAAATTATAAGGCTATAGTGGCATAGTTGTATTACAAATATTGTATATATAGTTCTAACCCAGGCCTTGAAGTTAAGTGGTTAATTCAGTAGCACACAGTTGCCATAGCTACCCCTGGAGAAGAGACAACAACTTTTCTTTCTTTTGCAGCATTCTTTTAAATTAGAGAGAAAAAAAACAAACAAGCAAATCAATTGATTTTTTTTAAAGGAATTCATAAAGATTAACATGAAAATGACAGTCCTCAGATTTAGCTCTAGTAATTTACCTGGTTAAAAAAAAATCTGCTTCAACTATTCAAAACATGAGAGAAACTGCTTTTGGGTTATGCTGTTAATGTGCAGTCAACAAAGTTCTTCAGTATATGAGTTATTCAACATACAATCAACAGCATGGAAAGTGGGGAAAAAAAGACTTGATTATGCCTAAACATCTAATCTAGTCCAAGATCCAACTTTATTCATTACAAACACTCCCTTGAAAGGCTTGTTGGGAAGAAAATTGAATTCATCACCCTGTGTACGTCTTCTAGCATCAGTATCACTAGATTTCTTTTTCTTTTTGAAGCCTGTTTAATACCCAGATGCATTCTCCCGAAAGTGTTAATGGAGGTCATTCCTGTTGCCTCCTTTTGCTGGGTACAGCCAAAAGAGTTTTTGCCCGTTTGATAGTTATGGGGGGGGGGGGGCAGGGGGAGAGGAAATGATGCACTTCCACCGGTTTCACCTTCAGCTTGAAAGCAGCAGTGATTAACAGGACTTTTGCAAAGTTTCTGTGTAGTTACAAGGACAGCTTCAATCTTCTGTCATTTTTTTGCATTACCTATGATTATGCTTTTACCACCAAAATGCATTTATTTTAAAGGTAACAATACTGACTCGGAGAATAGCTTATGTTTCATCTATATTTATCAGCACTCACTGTACGTTTGTGTCTTCATTACCAGGAAATATTAAGGCACATTGTGCCATCTATTCCTGTTTACAGTTTATTATGCAGAGATAGGAAACACTTAGCATGTAAAATGAATGTAGAAATTATTCCTGGATAGAAACACGGACATTTCCCACTCGTTGGCTCTTTCTCCTCCATCACCGGATCAGAGTGTAATTGTCAGTAATCAGGCCTGCTTGCTGCTGATAAAACCACTCTGAATGCTAGCAGCCTTCTTTGTGTGATGACTCAATTATTCCAGAAGTGCCTCATCAAATCTGCCCCATCAGCTGGGCTAATAAATAAGGAGAAGAAACTGGCCCCCCAAAGCAAATTATAAATCCATTTGCATTAACCATTTCGCTGGTCCATGATCTAGGCAGAAATAAGCATGGCAGATTGTGTTAAGCTTATTTGAATATGTTTATAATGTTTACAGCAGGCACCCCTCCCTGCCTCATTCCCTCTCTCTCTCTCTTAAAGCACAAGGTGTTGAAACTATCATCCACAAACAGTATCTAAATGAAGTTGTGTTAATTAACATAAGGAGTTGGGTATCTTTGTGACAGATTTTGTAGCTTAAATCAGGTGAAAGTTAAACCCTTCTGCTAAGCAAAATAGCTTACACAAGGCAATACAGGCTGCTGCTAGATGTTAGAAAAAGAAAGAAGAGGCCATGCAGAGGTAAGGTGTAGACAACTATAGAGGTGAAAAGTCTTTTTTTTTTGTAGAGACACCAGCTACCTGTTCTCATTGTGTCATGCCAAGAGCTCAAGCATTAAACTAAGAATCTGAAACTACTATGGATTATTGTACACTCAATTCAGAGTGTCTGTTACAGTGTAAAAGCTAAAAAAGAAACATTACTCTGTCTCTAGTCAGTTTAGCTTGATCCCAAACTGTGTTTCAAGATCCAATATTTTTTAATTCATTTATGCTTCTGGTTTGTAGAGCCCTTTATAGCTGTGGGCAATGGTAGAATACTGGGTCTACTGGGAAGGTGATAGCAGGGGTCAGTAATTGTGAAAACCAAGCTTGATTGAGAAATAGCAATAGCACTTAGACTTATATACAGGGATAGGATTCTCCAGGTTTGGATCTGTTCAGACCCCTTGTTCCTGTGATCAACTGGCTCTGAACCGGTTCATTCCGAGGAGCATCTGGGCCCAGCCGCCTGCCCCTGCTCTTTTCTGTGCTTTATGTCTTTTTGTTTGAGCACAACTGATTTGCATGGCACCTGAGGTTTGCCACACCTCAGCTGTGTTCTTCAGCTGCAGTTGAAGGTAAGTATTAGCTTTTTTAAATGCAGAGCAAGCATGTTGAGGGTGTGTTTGGCATGTGCATGCACAAAGTGTGTGCTCACCGAACTGGTTGTTATACTGGTTGAATCGCACCCCTGGTTATATACTGCTTCACAGTGCTTTACAGCCCGCTCTAAGCGGTTTAGTGTCAGCATATTGCCTCCAAATGCCTGTAAAGAAAAACAGGAGGGAGAATTGCTTGGCATAGGAAACCACTTTGCAAATAAAAGACTTGGCCTTGCCCTCATCAACATCATCAAAGAACAGAGAAGGCTGATATATTTGCAGAGATCCCACTGCTACACAGCCACTTGGGCAATGGCATGACCAGCATCTCAACTAGTTATCTGGTCCTTCAACAAGAGACTATATTCAATTTGAACTACTAATTACTTACCAGAGTAACTATAAAAGAAAAATCAAGATGTCAATGATTTGGTGATGGAGTTAAATCCAGTTTGATGGCATTCAACCAGTTACTTACAGCAAAAGTGGCTATAGAAGGAATGTACAGATTCTGCTTGGCTGTTCTCAAAGAAGAGTACTTACTCTATGTTAGAGTAAGGATGGAAAGCTTGTGTCCTTCCACTACTGAACATCTCCTCCCAACCTTGGCCAGAATGGCCTATGTATGTGAGATTATACATATTTTACCCATTTTAAGAGTTTAGCATAATGGGAAGTCCTATTCATATGCCGTGGGCTATAAGTTAATCAATGTTAGCATAGGCTATTAGGCCAGGCCCCTTCCACCCTCCAGCAAATAGAATATTTCATTTGTAGATGTGCAAACCCTTGAAATCCATATAGACAGCTTCTTCCTATCTTTGCAGTAGATAATCTAGAGTAGCTTGCATCATATATTGCAGCAAGACTTTGCAAAGATTTACAGTTCCCACTCATGAGAGGCAGATGGTATTACAAGAATTACAAATATTACAAGAATTGTAAATAGTATAAATATGTAGCTCGAAATGATCAACATTCAGGTATACTTACATGTGTAGAGAAAGAAAGTTAGTTTATCTGGACTGCAAATTCATAATTTTCTGTACTTCTATTCTTCCTTCTAGTGGCCATCTGAATTTTTGCAACCCTAAATATAACAATCTTAGTACAGCACAAATTAATAGAACAGTTATAATAGTCACTGTTCCAGATACTGTCTTTCTGAAATAACTGAGATATACTAGAAGCAAATTGCATATCTTTTTCCCCCCCAAAATTGCAATCTACTCCAGAATATGTTCTGATCATTTAAACATTTTGTAATAGTAAAGCTTAAAACAAGTTGTAAAATTCTAAAAACAGAATTAGAATACTCTATGTTCACATTATCTGATACTAATTATAATGGCATTACTTAATACCCAAACATATTAACAACAACAACAACAACAACAATAATAATAATAATAATAACAATAATAATAATAATAATGGGAATGTAATTTTGGTTTATGATCCCAATGCTTTATAACAGTCAATAGTTAATTGGCCATACAGAAAAAATAAATAGGATGTGGAATAATAATGCATAAATGGCATGTGATCAAAATCATTTCTTCAAGAACATGTTGTGTTACAATATCTGTAGCAGCCTCTTTTTACCTGCATTCTTCAGATGTGATGGGATTTCAACTCCTGGAAGTCTTTAAATACCCAGCTTTTCTTGCTATCATTAATAGATAGCAACACCGTTATCTTCTATCTAGAATTAAAAAGGATAAACATTCAAAGGTTTTGCAATGTATTTGATGTTTTTTTTATTTACATGGTGTCTTTTGTCCAGGAGTTTAAGGAATTATGAATAGCACTATTTTCTCTGATTTTATTTAAACCGCAATCCCGTGGAATAGTTTTGAAATAAGATAGCTTCCAGGGCCGGATGTGGATTTGAACTTGGGTCTCACTGGATTTTAGTCCAAACTCCAAGGGCTACACTACATGCTCTCCTAACCTAAGGGGCATTGATGCCTTCATAACAAAGCTAATGCGCTTAAT
The DNA here is from genome assembly GCA_023653725.1 of Bungarus multicinctus. Classification (NCBI taxonomy): domain Eukaryota; kingdom Metazoa; phylum Chordata; class Lepidosauria; order Squamata; family Elapidae; genus Bungarus; species Bungarus multicinctus. The sequence goes on along the minus strand of CM042846.1, from coordinate 55,635,102 downwards.
TTTCTGCAAACTAATTTTGTGAATTGCCAATGCAAGGGCACATAGTTATGAAGCTCTTTTGTTTCAAATTTAAATCCATAAAGACCAGTAATGAAATGTTACTTTTCACTTATTATCCATTTAGTTGACCTAAAGCCATAATGGCGAACCGCAGAGCCATTTGTTCAGGCACACGAACCCCAGCCAAACTTACCTGCCCTGTACATGTGTGTACTTCCCAGCTGATTTTCGGCCTGTTTGAGGCAGTTTTTGCCATCCCGGAGGCTCAAGGGTAGCCTCTGCAGCCTCAGGAGGCCGAAAACGGGCCTTCCAGAAGTACTGGAAGTACCGAAATAGGCCCATTTTCAGCCTCTTGATGCTGCAGAGGCTTCCCTTGAGCATCTGGGAGGGCAAAAATGGCCTCAAACAGGCTCCAGAGGCTGAAAATGGGCCCTTCCGGTATTTCCAGAAGGCCTGTTTTTCAGCCTCCCAAGACTGCAGAGGCTTCTCTCGAACCTCCGGAAGGGCAAAAATGGCCTCAAATGGACCAAAAATCAGCTGGGTAGTGCATACATGCATAGTGCAGGTTAGGGGGTAGGATGGGGATGTTGCAAGTGCATGCTCAGGGGGATGGGGCAAATTGCATTGTGGGTGCTGGCACACACGCTTTCGGCACACCACAACAAAAGGGTTCGCCATCACTGACCTAAAGGTTCTGATATAGAATATATATAGGCATAAGAATTAAATATACTTTAAGAATGTTGAGTAGAGGTAGGAAAAGTTATGCAAAAGGGATTCTTTACTTAGTTTCCTAAACAGTGTTCCTTATTTTGTTGTGCCAAATAATCTTCAATAAACTGGAAATAAAGGTAAAAATAAATATATACTTGTCCATGTACAATAGATCCATGGCTCCTAGTGACTGCATGGACACATCTATACAGTTTTCTTAGCAGCCAGAATTATCCATGCATTTGTGTCAAAATTTGTAAGACTGCAGGTGTGATATTGCAATAAAAGCATCAGCCTTTTTGTATGCCTGGCACCACACCCACCATCTTACAGATTTTGACTCCTGTTGCAGACATCCAAGTTGGAAAACTGTACAGAAGTTATTTTCTAACAGCCCAGCAAAGCCAATTATCCTGGTAGTTCCTGGTGATCTCTGGTTCATATTTAAAAGCTCAATGCTGAATAGATGCTAATCACAGCTTTGGAGGAAAAAAAAACCACATCCTTTCCCTTTCCCTTTCCCTTCCTTGACTAAAATACTGGCAAGCAGTCCTCCAAAGGATGGTTTTTTAAAAAATCTGCAAAAAAATACCTGCGATATCACATGGTGGTTTTTAAGTGATGACATGCAGATGTGAACTCCACTTTTAATTAGGCTACAGCCTGAAATGCAGAACATTCCTAAAATGTTTACACACAGCCTGCAGACTTTATCAGCACACAATTTCCTCTGAGAGCTTTTGATCTAGATTTCTTTCTCATGGGCAAGCCGTAGTGCCATTCTGATTGTTTGTGCTGTACTCTGGCCAGCCCACTAACACCCAAGACAGCAATAAGAGAGTGCATGTTAAAGTGCTCTGTGAGATAGATATAAACAGCTTAGGAGCAGTCTGCGGTGAACAGTAGCCCAGACCAATTTGACTTCTCTAATTGTAACCCAACTGCTGCAAATATTTAGCCAGAGCACAAGGTGTGGCATTTCTTTATCAACTTATTCAGGAGAGGAATTTTTGAAGGCTTTCTCATTAATGGAAATATCTACTTATATTAACAAGTTGTATGCAGGGGTCCCGAAAGTTGGCAACTTTAAGACTTGTGGACTTCAACTCCCAGAATTCCACAGCCAGTACAAAGTTGCCAAGTTTGGAGACCTGTAGAGACTGATCCTGTGCTAACCTTCTTCTGCTTATCTTGTTACACGCATAATTTATTTTCATGAGAGAGCATTCCGATATGTGATCTCCAATTAAAAGTACACAGAAAGTTTTCACAGGTGAAATATAAGGGCTTATGAAGAACGTTATCTTAATAGAAAGCTTTGTCACCTTGTTGATACTTATAAGCATTTGTACAGAACTGGTACAAAGAGGTGAATGTTTGAAAAAGAGCAATAGGCATCATATTATTTGAGTTTTATCCTACCTTTATTTTGATCAGACAACGTGGGCTACAAACAACACCTCTTTCAGTTGGTTGTTCTGAAAAAGGTTGTCTAGCCCAAATTCAGCCAGCTTCATTGATGCCTATGGATACCAGAGTTCTCCTGGTTTTTAACTTTGTATATTTAACCATTACCCATGCTGTTGCTCTTTTAATATATTATTCTCTTGTATTCATTGGCTGATCCTAAAATATAAAACATTTAGTATCTAAAATATTTTCTTTCCTTCTTTCCATTATTACTATATCTAAAATCTTTACTTCCTAATTTCTATTGTGATAAATACAAGCATTAATCAGAGGTGGCCAAGTCTGCCCCAATGATCATAAATGTCTTTAATTAACATATGCGGTGGGGGGAGAAATGAATAGAATGAAGTTGTGGAAAAGATTCTGGAGATAATTGGTTTATCAGGAGGAAAATACATTTCAAGAGGAGGTATTTCCAATTTTCATAGAGAAACAAAAGGACAATAGTGTAATAGAGGGTTAGCGGCTCCGAAGAGACTGGGAGACAGCGTTTCCGCGGGTTCCATGGCTGATCAGAGGGCCTTTGGATGGCAGTGAGGACAGGCTGTGACTCTGCTTTCTGCGTTTGGTGGTGGCGAGGCCGGAGGACTGAGGCCCCGTTGTGACTTTCTTCCCCCCGAGGTTCCCACCAGTGGCAGAGGTGGATAGACCGGGGGGGGGGTCACGGGCCCCGAAGCAGCTGGAACGCGTTGAACTTGCTGTTTTGTGCCCGGCTTTCGGTGGCAACAGCCTCGGGGGACTGATGGGGCTGCGGATGTTGCTCCTTCCCCTTGGGTCCCCACTGGTGGCAGAGGTGGTTGGACTGTGGGGGGGGTGTCGGTGGCTCCGAAGGACCTGAAGGGTGCTGGAGCTGCCGGAAGCTTCAGAGTCATCCTTTTGATGCTGCACTTGGGGTCTCCTTTCCTCCCAGGCCCCCACTGGTGGCAAAGGTGGTTGAAGGGCCGGGGGGGGATGGGGGCCCTGGAGCAACAGAAGAGCAGTAGAGATTGCAGAGAAACTCTGAAAAATATCAAAGACTACAGAGGACATCGCCGGACGGCCGGGACATTTTTATTGGAGCCCTTGAAATACTCTAGGAGAGAGCTTTGGGCCTTGAGGGATGCCCCCCTCTCCCTCAAGTGGCCCTCAAAGCTCTCTAGGACATATCTTAATGACGGATCCTGGGATCCCGAGAGATGGTGCGACCGCAGGAAACATGTTGGGGGGAAGTCCGGGGTTTGTAGTTTTTTAATGGGGTTTTTAAGGGGATTAGGGAAATCTGAATCGGGTTTGGGGGACAACCCACGAGGATCTGGGGGAAGCCAGGCTGGCATTCATGTCTGGGAGGGCTCAGAGGGGTGTGTGTTGGGGGGGCAGACAGAGGGTGGGATGCCGGGGGCCAGTTCTATCGGCACAGTTAGTGGGAGGGGCAGATATGGTGGGGGTAGAGGGCCATATCAGGTTGGGGGATCGCGCTGTCGCTGTCTTCAAGCGGTAGTGCACTCCGACCTTCTTCACCCATCCTGCAGGCCTGGTTGTCCAGAGCCTCGGGCCCTGAGTACCCAGCTGATGCTATGCAATGCCAGGTCCGTTGTCAATAAAGCCCCCCTGATTTGTGATCTTATTCAGGAAGAGGGCGTGGACCTGGTAGGTGTTACCAAAACCTGGTTGGGCCCAGAGGGTGGTGTTCCTCTGAAGGAGATGTGCCCACCAGTTTCTTAGCATTTCATCAGCCTAGGTCTCAGGGAAGGTGTGGTGGGGTGGCGGTGCTTATTAGAGAGGTCTTTTGTCCTAGGGAGGCCACTGTTCCTCAGACAGCTGGTTATGAGTCTCTCTTTGTGAAGTGGGGCAGGGGGTTCAGATGGGCCTTTTGATAACGTACCTGGCTCCCTGCCATGTGTCTTTGGCCCTGCCCGGATTCCTCAAGGTGATAGCCGAGCTGGCGGTTGGGACCCCTAGGCTTTTAGTCATGGGGGATTTCAACCTGCCTTCACTCGCGGAAACCTCTGGGGTAGCTCGGGAGTTCATGGCTTCCATGATGGCCATGGACCTGACCCAATTAGTTTCTGGCCCCACTCATATAGGAGGATACACGCAGGACCTGATTTTTGTCTCTGGTCAGTGGTTGAATGACTGTAATTTCGGGGACTTAGACATTAAACCCTTGTCATGGACAGACCATTCTCTTCTTAGACTGGACTTCTGTACTGCCACCCCCCACTGCAGGGAGGCGGAGCCCTGTAGATGGTTCCGCCCCAGGCGCCTGATGGCCCCTGAGCAGTTCCAGAGAGAGCTTGGGCCATTTCCCGAGACTCTGGCTCATAACTCGCCTGGAGACTTGGTGGCCACCTGGGATAGGTTGGCTGCCAAGGCTCTGGACCAAATTGTGCCTTTGCGACCTCTGACTTGGCACAGATCCCATCTAGCTCTGTGGTTTACGGAGGAGCTACGGGAAATGAAGTGCCGGAAAAGACGTCTGGAGAGTGTTTGGAGGGCTAGCCGCACTGAGTCTGACCGAACACAGGTGAGATCCCACATTAAGATCTACCTTGTGGCGATAGAGGCAGCGAAGTGTTCGCATTTCTCCGCCCTTATTAAGTCGGCAGAAAATCGGCCTGCCGCTCTGTTTAGAGTGACCCGCTCCCTGCTGGAGCCAAGAGCGCGGGATGACCTCTTGCAGGGTAGGGCAGAAGAGTTTTCCCGATTCTTGCACGACAAAATCGCTCAGATTCGGGATGGGCTGGACTCCAATTGGGTGGTCCCGGGGGAGGTGTCCGGGGCAGGTCTTGAGACTATTATCTGGGAAGAATTTGACCCTGTGACCGCTGAGGGTATGGACAGGTTGCTGGGGAGGCTGAATGCCATTACATGTTTGTTGGACCTGTGTCCCTCCAGGTTGGTTTCGACCGCCAGGGAGGTGACACGGGGATTATCAATGCTTCGTTGAGAGAGGGGTCGCTCCCTACTGCCCTGAAGATGGCGGTGGTGCGGCCCCTCCTCAAGAAGCCTGCCCTGGACCCGGCTGTTTAAATAACTATCGTCCAGTCTCCAACCTTCCTTTTTTAGCGAAGGTTGTTGAGAATGTGGTGGCACGTCAGCTCCCTCAGTACCTGGAGGAAGCGACTTACCTCGATCCATTCCAATCGGGCTTCAGGCCCGGGCATAGTACCGAAACAGCATTGGTCGCATTGGTTGATAATCTCTGGAGGGCCCGTGACAGGGGGTTTTCCTCTGTCCTGGTCCTGTTAGACCTCTCGGCGGCTTTTGATACTATCGACCATAGTATCTTATTGCGGCGGTTGGAGGGGTTGGGGATTGGGGGAACTGTCTTGCGATGGTTCTCCTCCTTCCTCTCCAACTGCCCACAATTCATGTTGACGAGGGGAGAGAGGTCCACCTCTAGGCCCCTCATTTGTGGGGTGCCTCAGGGGTCGGTCCTCTCCCCTCTTCTGTTCAACATTTATGTGAAGCCACTGGGGGAGATCATCCATGGTTTTGGGGTGCGGTGTCATCTGTATGCGGATGATACCCAGCTTTACATCTCCACCCCAGGCTACCCCAACGATGCTGTGGAGGCTATGTCCCGGTGCCTGGAGGCCGTGCGGATTTGGATGGGCGGGAACAGGCTCCGGCTCAACCCGTCCAAGACTGAGTGGCTGTGGTTTCCGGTGGCCTGATATAGTCAGTTGACTCCGTCGCTGGCTATTGGGGGAGAGATCTTACCCTCCACAGAGAGGGCTCGCAATTTGGGTGTCCTCCTGGATGCACGGCTGTCTTTAGAAGACCATATTACGGCTGTCTCCAGGGGGGCTTTTTATCGGGTTCACCTGATTCACCAGTTGTGGCCCTTTCTGGATCGGGACGCCTTACACACGGTCACTCATGCCCTTGTCACCTCTCGCCTGGACTACTGTAGCACTCTCTACATGGGGCTCCCTGCGGGGAGCACCCGGAGACTCCAACTGGTACAAAATGCGGCCGCGCGGGTAGTTATGGGGGCATCACAAAGCTCCCATATGACGCCTCTCCTGCGCGAGCTGCATTGGTTGCCGGTGGTTTTCCAGGTTCGCATTAAGGTTCTGGTTCTGACCTTTAAAGCGATCCATGGCATTGGACCAGGTTATCTGCAGGACCGCGTTCTGCCAGTAATCTCCAACAGACCTGTGCGTTCCCACAGGGAGGGCCTTCTCCGGGTGCCGTCGGCTTCTATGTGTCGTCTGGCGGCTCCCAGGAGTAGGGCCTTCTCTGTGGGGGCCCCCGCCCTCTGGAATGGTCTGCCTCCAGAGATACGTACTAACACGGATCTGAGAGCTTTCAGATGTGCATTAAAAACTTGGCTCTTTGAGCAGGCCGGCCTAGGTTGAGCCGGCCTAGGCTGATATAGGATTTTTAATTTAGTATTACATTTTAATTAGGTTTTTAATATTTGGGTTTTAATTGACTTATGGGGGAAGGGCATAATTTTTAGACAGCCTAAATTATTTAATTTGTTTTTAACTTTTGTATAGTGTACTGGGGTTTGTGATTGGCTGTGCACCGCCCTGAGTCCTTCGGGAGAAGGGCGGTATATAAATATTACAAATAAATAAATAAACATGTGAATGAAAATGAAAGCATAAAAACCATCTTTGGATATCTATATATCTATCTCCAATATCTCATATATATATGACTGGATCATAAATAATCTAATATTGGTGAAATTATATGAAGTCTAAACTTTCAAATGTTCAACTACAGATTGGCCATCCCATCTGTTTCATTGGATATACTGCAATAATGACAATACGTACAATAGTCAGGTAGAACTTTTGCTAGGCATTATAGACAATAATTAAATAAATGGATTACTTGTATAACTAGGTAGAAGCTAAATTTTATGTTGTGCTAGTTATGTTACTTTTTAAAATAAATGGTTCAGAAAGTCATAGTACATAAACATATTTCATTTTAAAAATATTAATTAATCCAAAATAACCACTTGAAAATCAGAGTGCTTTTTCAGGAATGTGTAGCTAAAATGATAAGAGAGAGGAATTCCATCTGCTGCTAAAGAAACTTTCCCAAAGCTCTTAGCAAGTTAACTGTTAATATTGGTCTATGCATGTCTCCTAAGAAGCCATACAATTTGAAATGGCTGAACTTCCGATCCCTTTGTAATCGATCTCCTGATGTTCAGTGACGTAAAGGGCTTAGAAAATCCCAGTAGTTCCTTGATATTTTCCCAAGCTCTTTTTGCAACATCTCTACTTCTGTCAGAAATCCAGCACATTGTGCAGTCAATCTGCACAGTTACACCCTCCCCAGTGCAGTTTCCTAAGTAGATCTCAGCTGTGCTGCCTTAACTCTCAGTCCCTTAGGAAGCAAGAGACAGCAGATGGGGTTAGGGCAGAGGGTGATGCTTCTGACAGTAAACGGCCCGGTTCTTGAGTTGAAGCTATGAGCGTCAGGAAGCACCTTGTCCCTGGAGGACTCGCCATTGAAGAAAGTTAAAAATGAGCCTTTTGAGAAATGTTATTAAAAGTAGTAAAATTCACAATTGTGCAGATGATGTGCTGGCGTGTGGTTATTCGGATGCTAATGAGTTTGACATTAGGGAACTCCAAGGGTTTACAGCTACTCCCTCATGTGATTTAGAGCTTTATTGGCAATCTTTGGGAAAATAAGTGGAAACTGTATTGCTAATAAATATAGAACCTGATGGAGCATTAGAGAGTAAGGAAGCAGCGTGCATGTGATGGTGGTGTAGGGAAAACTGCTAAATTTGAGGATGTTGAAAGAGTTCCTTTCAGTAATCTTTTGTTTTAGAATAATGTATTACAAACAAAAGGACTGAAGCAGGTGCAAAGTGCCTCTTGTAAGAAACTAGATTAGTAAATTAAAATCTTATCAGGGTACACAACCTACTTTTCTAGTAGTGTGTCTATTATAAGATTAACATGCTTTTAGTTATTGGGATCATTTATTTCCTGTCTTCCATAATGCCGTTTTCTTTCTTTGCTGTAATACTTACTCTTCTCTATCTGACACAATCAAATTTGGAAAAGAACCTTAACTCAACTTATGCCTCTGTCTATGCGCCTCTACCTCTTATTGATATAAATATTACAAACAGTATTTTCAGTTTCAACAGAAATCAAACAATTATAAATGAATTGTTTTTATTAAATATTAAAATAATATGCACTAAAAATAATCTTATACCATGAAGACCTTGGTGGTACCTTAATTCCAGATATGCCATAGGATAGATCCCCAAAGTGATGATGTTGGTAGGAAAATTTGTAATGTCCACGAATTGTGGAAATTCTAGCTGCTCATTACAGCCCTGACTGTCAGTCATGTTTGAAAATAGCCTCTCCAAAAAAACAAGGAGCTAAAATGGGATGTGGATAGAAAAAGAAATTTAAATGCTTCTTCCCCTTCTTCAGTTTGTTTTTTAAACAAATGTTTAAAGAAACAAATCATCAGATTTATAACTGGATATTCTGGCAAAAGATACTTTGTTCATTGTTAATTCCAAAATACCATTGAACTGAATATTCTTTCTAAATGCTGTGATAAAAGGTGTTGTTGTTGTTGTTGTTATTTGAAATCTAGAATGTTCAAAGGTATTCTTTCAATGAAGCATACAAATACAGTTTAAACATCTAACGTATTTTGAAAATAAAGGTGAATGGATACAATCCATCACAAACTTTTCTTGTATGATAGAAATATTCTAATGTTCTCACTGAAATTATAAAAATAGCTGCATGCACTGGGATTCAGTGATATTCTTATCCAATCAAGATCACCTACAAAATATTTAAAGAGAAGGGGGCTATGATAGAAGATTGATATTATCAAACTGCATTTTTAAGAAATCAATCAGTGAGTGCAATTTTTCAGGCAGTGGGAATACCAGTAATTTCTGAACAAGCAACTTTTGCTCTGTTTAATCATTAGATTGTTACAGTAGTTTGAAGTCAAAGGAAAAAGCATGATTTGGTGTTTTCTTTATTTTCCTTACCATAACTATCCTTGAATGGATTGCATATAGATACTAATCTAATCCTATGAGTCAACTTAAGTTGTAGTGACAGATATACTGATGTATGAGAGAAGTAGATAGGTTGACAGACAAGTAGGCAAACAGGCAGGCAAGATGTCTCCTATTTCTGGGGAATGAGGCCACCCAAATGGCTCCGAACTTCAAACTGTAACAAGGTTTCTCAACTTGGGCAACTTGAAGATGTATAGCTTCAACTCCCAGAATTCCAAAGCAAGCTTAGGGAATTCTGTACCAGACCTCTTCAAATTGTCAAATTTGAGAAACACAGAACACTGAATATTCCTCACTTTTTTCATCATGTCTTTCTTTCATGCTGAAGCTGCAACTGTGTAAGATTCTAGACTATGGAATGCTCAAGACTAAGTAGCACTCATGTTCCTGAGTAAATTGTCAAGACATATTAAAGGATATTAACAAGCCAAGGTTCATTTCATAAATTCATTTTCAACTGTCCAGTTTTACTTGTAGAAAAAGATATGCGGACAGGGATGTTGCAATCTAGTGTATACTTTGTGTGGTGTAAATGTTTTAAATATTTTTTAAGGTGACTTTTAAAAATGGTATTGATTTCTAAGTGGAATTATGCACAAGGCACCTTGCATGCCAGCACTGGCATTAATGCTAGGGCTCTAGCATTTTGGGACCTTTGTCCTGGTAGAACAATATTTAAAAATTACTTACACACATACATGTGTGGGTGGGTGGAGTGGGAATGGAGATTTTACAGTATTCTTCCCCTGCCATGCCCACAGAATGAGTAGTAAAAAACATTTATTTATTTATTTATTTGATTTATATACCGCCCCCTTTCCCCGAAGGGACTCGGGGCGGTGAACAGCCAATAAAAACACATATACAAGGTACAAAATATGAGACAACATAAAATATTAAAATTTAAAAACTGAAATACAATATGGCTCTAATAAAATATAAGCAAGTATTAAAAAGATTAAAACCCGATTAAAATTTAAAAAACCCCTAGGCCAGTCCGGCCTGCCGAAATAAATGCGTTTTGAGCAACCGACGGAAGGCCATGAGATCGGGGGCGGCCCTTACCTCCGGGGGTAATTCATTCCAGAGAGGGGGTGCTCCCAATGAGAAGGCCCGCGCCCTCGGGGTCGCCAGCCGTCCAGCCGGCGGCACCCCGAGGAGGCCCACTCTATGGGAGCGTACCGGTCGGTGGGAAGCCGATGGTGGCAGGAGGAGGTCTCGCAAGTAACCTGGTCCCGAGCCATGGAGCGCTTTAAAGATAGTGACCAAGACCTTGAAGCGCACCCGGAGGGCCACTGGGAGCCAATGCAGCGCGCGTAGAAGTGGCATAACATGGGAGCCCCTAGGTGCCCCCATTACTACCCCCGCGGCTGCATTCTGCACCAACTGGAGCCTCCGGATGCTCTTCAAAGGCAGCCCCATGTAGAGAGCATTGGCATAGTCTAGGCGGGAGATCACCAGGGCGGAAGTGACCGTGCGAAGCGCATCCTGATCCAGAAAGGGTCGCAACTGGTAGATCCTACGGACCTGTCCAAAAGCCCCCCTGGCGACGGCCGCCACATGATCTTCCAATGACAGCCGTACATCCAGGAGGACACCCAGATTACGGGTCCTCTCTGTGGGGGCAAGAATTTCCCCCCCCCACAGCCAGCGATGGAACCAGCCGGCTGTATCGGGGTGCCGGGAAGCACAGCCACTCAGTCTTAGATGGATTGAGCTGAAGCCTGTTCCACCCCATCCAACACCGCACGGCCTCCAGGCATCGGGTCATCACTTCGATGGCTTCATCAGGGTGGCCCGGGGTAGAGATGTACAGCTGGGTGTCATCAGGGTACTGATGGAACTCTACCCCAAAGCCACGGATGATCTCACCTAGCGGCTTCATATATATGTTGAACAGGAGGGGCGAGAGCACCGACCCCTGAGGCACCCCGCAAACCAGGGGCCTCGGGGCCGACCTCTGCCCCCCTGCCAACACAAATTGTGAGCGGTCAGAGAGGAAGGAGGAGAACCACCGCATAACGGTGCCTCCCACCCCCAACCCCCCCAGCCGCTGCAATAGGATACTGTGGTCGACAGTATCAAAAGCCGCCGAAAGATCTAGGAGGACCAGGACAGAGGAATAACCGCTGTCACGGGCCCTCCAGAGATCATCCACCAATGCGACCAGCGCCGCCTCTGTGCTGTGCCCGGGCCTGAAACCCGATTGGCGTTGATCCAAATAGACAGCTTCATCCAGGTGCTGGGGAAACTGTTGTGCCACCACACTCTCAACAACCTTCGCCATAAAACGAAGGTTGGAGACAGGACGATAATTAGATAACAAAGTTGGGTCCAGGGACAGTTTCTTGAGGAGGGGTCTCACCACCGCCTCTTTCAAGGCGGCGGGTAGATATCCCTCACTCAAGGAAGCATTAATAATGCCCTGGAACCAACCTCGTGTCACCTCCCGGGTGGCCAACACCAGCCAGGAGGGACACGGGTCCAATAAACATGTGGTCGCATTCAGTCCCCGCAGTAACCTGTCCACGTCCTCGGGGGTCACAGGATCAAACTCGTCCCAAATGACTGTTCCAAATTCCGACCCCAATTCCCCACCCAGAGCTGCCCATTCGGAGTCCAAGCCATCCTGGATCTGAGTGATTTTATCCACCAGGAACTGTGAAAAATCCTCAGCCTGTCCCTGCAAGGGGTCCTCCCACGCTCCCCCTTCTAAGAGGGAGAGGGTCACTCTAAACAGGGCAGCTGGGCGGTTTCCTGCGGATGCAATAAGGGTGGAAAAGTAAAGACGCCTTGCCACCCTTATCGCCACTAAATAGGTCTTAATAAAAGACTGTAAAAGTGTTCGGTCAGGTCCGGAGCGAGTAGTCCTCCAAATACTCTCCAGGCGTCTTTTCCGGCGCTTCATCTCCCTCAGCTCCCCGGAAAACCAGGGGGCCGAGCGAGAGCGGCGCCAGGTCAGAGGCCGCAAGGGCACGACCCGGTCCAGGGCCCCAGCCGCCACCCTTTCCCAGGTGGCGACTAGGTCCCCCACCGAGTCGTGAGTCCGAATGTCGGGATATGGCCCAAGCTCCATCAGGAACCTATCTGGATCCATCAGGCGCCTGGGGCGGTACCAACGTATTTGGTCCACCTCCCTGCGATGGGGAGGAGTGGCCTGGAAGTCTAGCCTAAGGAGCGAATGATCTGACCATGACAAGGGTTCAACAGAAACATCCCCAACACCTAGATCATCCTGCCACTGTCCAGAGACAAAAACCAGATCCAGAATGTGACCCCCCCTATGCGTGGGTTCCTTAATTAATTGGGTCAGGCCCAAGGCTGTCATGGAAGCCAAGAACTCCTGAGCAGTCCCCGAGGCCCCACCGGCCGAAGGCAGGTTGAGATCCCCCATGACCATCAGCCTGGGGGTCTCAACCGCCAGACCGGCTATGACCTCAAGGAGCTCAGGCAGGGCCGATGTCACATAGCAGGGAGCCAGGTATGTGATCAATAGGCCCATCTGAACCCCGGAACCACACTTAACAAACAGGGACTCACATCCGGTCGTCTGAGGAACAGTGGATTCCCTAGGATCTAGATCCTCCCGAATAATTACCGCAATCCCCCCTCCCCTCCCCTCGGCCCTCGGCCGATGAAAGACCCGAAACCCAGGCTGGGCACATCTCCACTAGAGGGACACCCCCCTCCTGTCCCAGCCAGGTCTCGGTAATGCCCGCCAGGTCCGCACCCCCCTCCGTGACGAGATCGTGAACAAGGGGGGCTTTATTCACTACGGACCTGGCATTGCAAAGCATCAGCCGGAGGCCTGGGGCCCGATCATTCAAACAACTCAGGGAGCGAGACATGACCTGGGGGCCGGAGCGCACCACCGCTTGTAAACAGCGGGGGCGAGCTCCCATCACTTGATAAGACCCCCTGTCAACACCATACCTGCCTCTCCCACCGATCGTAGGGATAACCCTTTCATCCCCCTCCCCAGAGGAAACCCCCATCTTCGGAACGACCGTCCCCGATCCCAAGGCCTCCCAGTCGCAGGTATCCCCCGGTCTGGCCTTATCCCCAGGCGGGTTGTCCCGCAAACCCAGCCCGGGCCCCCTCCCTAACCCAATAAATAAATTCCCTTGCCCTAACCCCATTAAAAATTTCGTCAAAAATTTAAATAATTTAAAAGACCCCTTAAAATCCCTAAAATTAAAATCCCCAACTGCGTCAACATTGAATCCAACCATTGATGTGTACGTCCATTACAAATCAATCCTCTGGAAATGAATGTCTCTTTTGCTGAAAACTATGAACTGTAATCTATCACTCTGATTCAGTCTTTTCAACAACCCAGTTCTATGCAGGCAGCCACCCTGGTCAAAAACAAATTTTGTTCCTAATTCAGGTTTAACCCCCGTCATGTAATATTTATTCATTCAATGACCAGCAACATAAAACAGTCAAAAAGGAATGGAAGATACCAAGTAGAATCAGAATCAAAATAAGGCAAATGAACACAAGTATATATTGATCAGGGTTAAGTAAATCAAATGCAGAGTACTTTGAACATCCCTATTAAAACTCTATTGTATTTGTTCACATACACACTAATAAATCCTACATATTTATACACCAAAATATATATCCACCAAAAATTACTAAAGTACAACCAAACAAAATATTAGTGAAAATAAGAGTCATTACTTCTTTATTCAATTTTGCCTTACTCTCATTGTAGTAACATAAAAATTTGGCTACCTTACGAGTAATGGCAGGATTTAAGTCCTGCAGAATTCATGTAAAAATTATATGGTCTCTATAGGAATTATTCTATTATGGGGAAGATGTATATTGATCTAATAGCCCCATAGTATTTGTAGCATAATAAAACATGTGAGATGTTTTCAACTTCCTTGTTACCACCCGTACATATTCATTCTGCTATGAGGATTTTATTATACCAGCCTTGCTGATATAGTGCTTAAATCTATCTCTAAAAATTCTATTGGATCTTAGGGAAGGTCAGATCTTTCAGATACCTTGCTGATTCCGATATACCCCATCTTATCCCATTTCTATTATGTAGAGGTATCCTTTTGACTTCTAATTGGAACTCCATATTTCTTATTCTATTGAAAACCAATTGTTTGGATTGATCATAGCCTAATGAGATTAAAAACAATGGAGAAAGCCCATACAATGCCAGCTTATGTTTCCAGGGAGAGTAGAAGTTATTTACAAGAACTATGGAAGGAAGATCAGCTGGAAAGAATTGAATTTTTAGCAAGAAGGTTATCATCATCTTCCAGACCCTATCATGAATTTGAGGCATTCCCTATTTTTAATTCAAATTTGTATGTAGGTCAGAACTTATATTTAAAAACAGACTGTCTATAGCAGACATTGTTGTCCTTCTTCAAACTGACGAATTAGTGAATGGTCTCAGGAACTTCTGAAAACTGTTGGGAAAAGGCTGTATATTAAAAGTGTCTGGCTTCAGCAGTTTGTCAGCTTAAGGAAGGACAACACTATCTGCCATTTTTAGTAAGAGGCAGCCAGTTCATATCTAAAGTTTATTCTTAAGTCAGACATTCATAGCCCAGGGTCTTTCTGTAAAAAAGAAAAGTGACTGGCCAAACTCACTTAAGATGCCATTAGTGGCCAGGGAAGACTATACCTTGGTTCTCCCTGCTTCTAGATTACACATTAACCAGTATTATATATACACTTTTCTTCTTATATTTTACACTTCTTTGCTTAAATTATAAACAGATGTCAGGGTAAGAATTAAACCATTGCAGTTCTTTCAGCTGGAGAAAACCATTAGCAAACCCATTGTGTTTTCTCAATTTATATTGTATAATGATTGACTTATAAGTCTCCCATATTATCTAAAGATATTCAATATTACAATAATAATAATGAAATTTCTATACTACTTTCCAAGTATATTTTCATGCAGTTTATATATTGTATTAGAAAGTAATCCTTGAAAAGCGATTTATTTTCAGTTGCACTATAGCTACGTGTTTAACAAAATTTTAGAATAGATGTACAACTCTGATTTTTCCACTATATTTTTCCACTATGTTTATCTTGTCCCTTTGTCTGAGAAAGCATAGGAGATATATTACTCTCACATATTTATATTTCCACAAATAATAACAAATCATGTAATACTGTAATGCGAATTCCACTCCTTATTTTACTTGTATCATTACATCATATGCAAAAATATAAGGGGTGAAACTTTCATTATGACATAAACTCACACGGTTTGCAAAAGTTTTACTGCCCAAGTTTGTTTACTGAAGATAATTTATGAGATGGCATATGATGTGGTCTGAGAACACACAAAGTTTCACAGATTTGTACTCTGTTGAATCTTCTTATTTTTAGTTCACATTGTCAATACTGTACTTAATATTAAACTACAAATTCTAAGTAAAGATCTGTGTAATTCAACTTGAAACGAAGTTGTCTATTTATTACAGTTATTGTCATTCATACATGCATGCATGCATGCATACATACATACATACATACATACATACCAGAGGTAGTATTCAGCAGGTTCTGACCAGTTCTGGAGAACCAGTAGTGGAAATTTTGAGTAGTTCAGAAAACCGGCAAATACCACCTCTGCCTGGAGATTTTACAGTATCCTTCCCCTGCCATGCTCACCAAGCCACATCCACAGTAAAAAAATTTGAATCCCACCACTGATACATACATGCATGCATGCATACATACATACATACATACGTGGAGTTATGATATAATTCATAGTATACATTTGGTACAATTTCCTTTGAATTTTCAAATGATAACACCAAACAATAAAATATGTAAAATATATTGTCTGATTAGCAAAATCCAAAGTTTCATTTTTTTCTCCATCTCAAGTACAAAATCCAAAAATTAGATGTAATATTTTATTTAGTTAGAGCAGTTAATGTGTCATCAATGTTAGTTTCATCAGTTCTTTTGGCCATTCATCCATTATGAACATTAGAATATCTTTCCATTTTTGTTCATGAAGCATTCTGCAGGATCCAATCTGGGTCGTTCACTGGGACCAGAGGTTTTGTCTTCCGAGTTTTCAGAGTCATGCTGGAGCCCATCTTCAGGGAACTTGTCTCTAGCCATAAAGCACTCTTGCTGCTATCAATATGTATAACAACAAGATTCCAGACCCCCCCAAAAAAATTCTTTGTCCATTAAGCCTAAAAGAAAAGTCTCTGACTTAATTTTATATTCATTTTAAAAATCTTCTGCAGTAAGATATCTTACCCCAGTATTTTTTTACTTTATCATAAGTCTACCAAAATGGTGAAAATTTCCTTCTTTGCATTTACATTTCTAACATACATTTGAAATAACTTTGTACATCTTTGACAATTTTGGGGATTGTTAAATACCAACTTTACATCACTTTATAAACATTTTCTTTTAGATAATAGTTTAATGTAAATTTTCAACCCTTCCTCCACATGTTTTCCCATTGTTCAAGCATTATGTTATACTCCAAATTCTTTGACCATTGAATCATGCAGTGTTTCACATATTCATTGTCCAAATTCAATTTCAGTAACAATTTGTAAACCTTGCATTCTTTCTTACAGAGAATGAATTTTGGGATTATCTGTTAAGTCAAACAAGACATTTTGATCCAAGAGACGGATTTGGTCATTTGGAATTTGCACATAATTTTACTCCAAAGCAAACAAAGGTGGGATAACGTTTTTGGTGTTTAGTTTTGAATGGAAAGTATGTTATCTCATTTGTCAAACTTATTTCATTTGGACATTTTGTTTGGGTTTTAAAACTTTTGATTTATTTAGATAATATGATTAATTAATTCCAAAGGCATCTTTTAAATAATGGAATGGTGCTTCTATTTATTATCCTTTCAGACGAGGCAAGCAGCAATGATATTTTTACATACACATGTATGCCTTTGCATTAAAAACAAATATTTTCACATAAATAGATATTGTGAAATACATTCATTACAGATTTCCATCACAGCACATCGAAGCTTTTATTCTTTAAAACTAAAAGTTCTTTTATTATATTTATACTCTGTCATTGTATTAACAATCAGTTTTCTTTCATTTTAAATTTTGTGGTTGTAATGAATTATAGAGAAAATAGATATCCTTGTACTATAAAATCCCAAAGATATTTATTTTTTTATAAAAAATATTTTTACTGTATAGCATAAGATTTGTGGATATTTATTCTGAAAATATGAAGTTAACACCTCCCCCCCCCCGCCCCCATAAAGCTGTGACTTTACCCTCTGATGCCTTGGTAAGGCAGACTAATAGAAATCCTTGGCACACATGAATTACCTAAGGGAATAATAGAACTATTTGCTGTAATCGTTTGGCAAAAGGACATAAACATATGGCTTTGGTTTATATTCAGTCCTGCCAGTTGTGCAAAGTTGCGTGGACGAGGTATACAACAGCAGTGACAACTCCAAAATCAGAAGTGAGAATCAAAATAAATCATCCTCATTAAAGAACCATCCAAGCTTGTCTCTGGTATAACATGTATTCCACTGTTAACCCAGTTTTGAATTTTAGATCCCTTTTTGAAAATAGAGATACTATTTTACCATCCTATCATAGAAAGGATTACATGGTGCATAGTCTCAAATTAAAACTCTTTCTGATTTAGGTTTAGTATTTAAACTTGTTTATTCTAGTTTTGGCGAACAGGAATATTGGTACAGTACTCAGATTCATATCATTTATTTTTCATTTTGAGGGTAAAACAGCATTAATGATAATATGAATAATACTGTGCGCAAAAGAAGCTTTCAAAATCCTGAAAGCAATAAAGCATCAGAGAAAATACTCTAATTACAGCTTTGATGCTATTGATGTACAGCTGATTCTTAAAAAAAAACAAATATACATAATATTCAAAAGTAACATTCCGTACTGACTTTTTATTTTCTTTCATTATTAATAAGTATATGTTAATATCCAATAATGTGATATTGTTCTTTCCTTAACCCCAAAATTATTAGGTATTATCCACATTTTAATTCTATAGCATGGGGTGTGTATGTGTATAAAATATGAAATGTAATATTCATCCAATTGTAATTAGTTTAATTAGTTTAAGAGTTCTTATAAATTTTTTTAATTCAGCTTTATTCTCCTCTGCTGGTAATAATTTTCTTTCAATCTACATTTTATAAAGCATAATGAAATTGACATCTTGCTTACCAACAAGGCCAATAATAGTGGACAAATTTATTCACAACCTAGTAAGCACCTAGGAATTTGCTTTATACTAAGTTACAATGTGATCTTTGTGTAGACATAGACTTATTATTGTAATGTTGGGATTTTCTGCTGTAAACATAATCCTTGGCCTCTTTCGTAATAGGAAGAGTCATTTGAGATAACAATCCATCAATCTGATTTTCTTCCTTTCCAAGTCTAATTGGATACCAGATTATCAACTTTCTTATACCAAAGCAGTTCCACTGCAGTCATAAAGCTTATTGCCCAAGTTATTAAGTGTGACATCAGGTGATTACCACTTGCAATTTACTATAGGATTTCCCATTGATTTTGCTTGTCAGAAGCCAGCAGCGAAAGTCACAAGTGGTCACAAATGGTGATCACATGAGCACAGGATGCTGCACAGGTTAGGGTATACTTTCTCAGTGCCATTATAATTTTGAATGGTGACTAAACAGGATAGCTATTAACAGAGGACCACCTGTAAGTACTTAAGGTCCTCTATCACATCATTGAGCTGATCCAAACTTAGTAACATTTAGATTAGACCTACCTCAGTCAATGAGACATTTGTCATGATTGTTCAACTCAATGTGCTGATTTCAGAAGATCAAATGACATAGTTTTCCAGATGATGGTTTCTGAATTGTCCCAGATGATTTATGAGAATGCAGCAGCTCCTACCTAGACAGACAATAAACTAAAAAACTAAGGATATGAGTTTCTATCTCTTTGTTGTTTCTGTTATTTGGTTCCAATTAAGCTATGTGTTCATATAAATTATTAAAATTGTCAGAATTATCCAAAGCTTCAAAACACTTATATGTAAACAGGATGCATTTTGGACCAAGTACCGGTTAATAAAGGGAAAAAAACCTGAGAAACCCAACACTATTGCTATATATTGCTTCTAAACATGGCTCCTACTCTTTGGAACATCTTGCCCCCCTCCTCTGCTCCATTTCTCCTGACCTTCTGTAAGGTCTGAAGACCTGGCACTGCCATTTGGCTTGGGAGAGTATCATAATGGAGGGGGTTGGTGGACCAATTGCAGACCCCATCTCACCTTTTGCTCACCCTGTTCCCTTCCTTCCCATATTTTACCATCATTTTAATTATAATTTATATTTTATTGTATGACTGTTATTTATATTTTTGTATGTTTCATACAATACACAAACTATACATCTGTATAGTTTTATTGCTTTTAACCTTTTAAGCCTTTCAAAGTCGCCCTATGGCAAAATGGGCAGCAAACAAATTTAATAAATTAAAAACATAAACATATTGAAAATTTCACTTAAGGCTATTTTATTCATGAAAATTCTTTAACGTTAGGGAAACAGGATCCATTATTTTATTAATTACAAGCAAGGGCTTCAAATTGCAAGGCTCGTTTTAAGGTTCTGATCATAATCTTCATTTTCAGTTTATAAAAGCAACCAATTTAATTTGAGAACATGATGTAGGGCAGGAAACAGTTCAAATGTCTGGTTACTTTACCTGTATGCATGGAGAACAAAATCATTCAGCTGATGCTTGCAACTTCTACTTTTTTGAGAACCTCTAACTTATAAGATGGGCAAAAGTTTGGATGCTAACTTTTACTGCATATATGTACTCATACATGTACTTCTATAAAATGCACGTTACAAACAGAAATCTAAATGAGAGCTCAATCAAGTGTGCAGTTTACTTGGGTTTGTGTTTTGATTATGCAGGTTAAAACTGGAAACAATTAAAAAAAAACAGGCAAATGTTTTAGGTTTAAAAGTTAGACAATCATATTCAATGGTACAAAAATCATGTATACTTAATTCCATTAAGTTAAACTGAGTTTAGTACTGAAGTTTAAAATGGATGTCAAAAGTTATTTGTAGTTATTTATTTATGTCTGCTCATATACTCACTCATATATACATACATAGTGATACACTTACTGTCTATTGGTTACTTTGCAGAATTTATGAAGGATTTGCTTTGCTATATACTGTTTTTCCTTAATTGCATATGATCTCATTGCATTTTACTCCAAAATATTACAAAATATTGCTCCCAGAAACTAAGGGCAAAGCATAATATTTTCATTTTAAGATCACATAAAACATTGCCTGTCACTAGTGAATATAAAAGCTCTTTGAAGGCGTTATTAAAATAAAAATCATTAGTCAAATGAACTCTAATGCTCTATTGTATGAACACATACTTAAAGGAACTCTTGATTAAATCACATATTTTATGTCTGTGGGTGAAATATGAATCCCTATAAGTGTACTTAAGATGGCAGCTTTTAGTAGGATATTGGGAATTACAATGTAAACTCTTCATAAAAGTAATATATAAGCAATAGTGCTTCTTATCTTTTAAGCCTAACAAAATTCCTGGTTCCCACAGTTTTACTTTTCAAATTCTTTATTTTTAATAATCTCAATTTTTTAAAAAAATAATGCTATTAAATTAAAAATAAGAGATGCTTATCTGTTTTTCAACTTATGGCTCACATGATATAGTTCAGCTTATTTCAGCTCTGCTTTTTTTTTTCCTACAATTTTTAAAGTGCAGATCAAAAGAATGAAGATTCAAATTATTACATATTGAACAAAGTTTAGTCAAAGAGAGGAAGGAACTAGTTGGAACGTTTGCTTCTTTATGATACATTATTGTTTCATTTGGATGATTCCAATCCTGTTAGCTTTTTGTAAGATATCAAGAACCTGGATGTTACTTTCAGGCATTTGGGCATTAGAGTTAAGGTTAGATGAGCTAAGCTGATTTATTTTGTCTTTCTATGAGTTTGGATTATTTTTGTGTTACAATCTACTAAATTTTTTCTAACTTTTCTATGCCATTCAGAGTTACTTTTCTACAATGGGTAACCATATGCATTCTCTCTCTCTCTCTCTCTCTCTCTCTGTGTGTGTGTGTGTGTGTGTGTAGCAAGCAAGTTTTAAGCAGACTATTACATGAAGCAAAGAGGCATGAGAAAACCAAAGGATGGAACTGTATTGCCATAACTCTTCTGCCTTCTTATCACCAAGCTATTTCTTTTTAAACTGCAGATGTTTGATGTTCTGTTAGAGTCAATTAATCAAACACTCTGCACATGGAAAACTAAAAAACAAGAATAAGAATAGACTTCAATCTCAGTAAAAATCTATACTACTGGTACAATAGAGAAAGGATATTTTTTCTTTATGGTCGGGTGGATTGAAAACATGCACAAGTCATGTTGATCTGATGGTATAAAGCAATGTAGGCAGGGCTTTGAAGAAGATATGAAAGAACTATTAGAGTGATTTTCAAAAAAAGATTACACAAAATAAGGACTGAAACAAGAAAAAGAAAGAAACTCAAATCTGCATTGATTTTGCTTTAAATAAGGTGGAGCAGAGAGAAATTTGGAAATTTCACGAGTTTGTTTTAATACCCTACAACAATCAAATAGCATTGCTGGAATATCTTCAGGGTCTGTGTGTATGTATGTGTACCTGTATTTGTGTGCCTTTTGACTTCTGGCAACTGTCTAGACTAGACTCTGAAGTTTTCTTGACAAGATTTTTCAGAAGTGGTTTGCCTTTGCCTCCTTCCTATAACTAAAAGGAAGGGCTTAGATGGTTTTGTGCCTAAGGCAGGACTCACAGAGTCCCAGTTTCTAGCCTGCTGCCTGCACCAATTTGGCTCTATTCAGGCTCAGTTAGACTCAAACTGCTGATAAGTATAAATTTGAGCATATGTATAATGTGTAATAATGGAGAGCATGTTATATACATTATAAAATAACTGCTGGAATCAAAGGAACTTATGTATTGATTAGATGACTGCTATATTTGATGTGATCAATCACACTTACATTCCAATATAGAAGGGAAACTGATGAATTTCCTCTCTTCAATACTTTTAGCCCTTCAAGATTTATCTAGCCCCTTGAGGTTTTGATTACCATGTCAACTCATCTTTGTCTTCCTTCTTGCACAAAATCTATATGGACTAGCCACTGGTAGGATTCAGCTGGTTCACACCGGTTCAAACAAACCGGTTGTTAAATTACTCACCCATCCGCTATCAAAGTGGCTCCTCAGTGCTGTGCTGCAATGGTGAAACCGGCAATGGAGTGGCTGGCATAAGGGAAGGAGAGGCCACTTTCCCTCTTTTTTCTCCATGTTCTTCCTCCTTCCCTCATGTCAGCCACTCCATTTCCCACTTCCCTTTTCTCCATTGCAGTGCAGTGCAGCACCCAGGATGCACTTTGATAGCAGAGGGGTAATAATTTGCCTGGACAAATTAACCCTGCAGTCTCTCCTACTTTGGGCCCAGCTTCGATCATGCAGCCAACTTAATTCCTTGCCCCTCTCACTTTTGCCCACAGACTGACCAACACCCCCCCCCCACATGTAGCTTCACGGGGAGGGAGGAATCCATCCCTCCATTTCCCTCCAATTCTTCACCTTCCTATGCGAGCTCCTCATTCCTTGGAAACCTCACCTCTTAAAGGAGCTGCCAGAAGGCTGAAACAGCCATGAGACCAACCACCCTTGGAAACAGCTTTTTGACAAAGGATGGAAATTTAGCAACCGTTTCGCCCAAAGTCAGGTTGGACATCATGGGAGGCTTATCATGCATGTATGCCAACCTGACTCTGGGCAAACTGGTGGTTAAATTATTTGAATCCCGCCATTGGTCTAGGCATTTTAATAAAAAGAAAGAAAATGTTAGAAATGAGTTCTTGGTGGTACTGCTTTCCATTTTCATTTTTTTAATTAAAAAATTGAAAGTCAAAGTAGGACAGGGGAACATAGACATTAAGTGGGGTGCTCATGGATATCCTACTGCCTCCTTCAAACTCATGTTGAAAAACAGCTTTATTCATTTGATTTATATGACTGCCCATCTCATAGAGGTGACTTGGATAGTGTACAGAATAAACTCACAAGACTACAGTGTAGAATAACTGGCATGCAAGGCCAAAATAATATCCCACTCATACATACACCCCAAAAGAAAAACAAAGAAGAAAGTAAAGAATAGAAAATGCATCGATACTAACTTAATCTCTTGATCCAGACATCTGGGGAAACAGTTAGATCTTCAGTGCCTTGCAAAGGCTAACAAGGTTGGGACAATCTGAATTTCCAGGGTTATATATTCCACAGGGTAGATGTAATTGCTGTTTCATTGGTCATTTCATCCTAACAACCAACCTATAAATGTTATTATTTCTCTTACAATTATAGAACACTATTTTAGGAATGTTCATTTTAGTTCATTATCCTCTGAAACTCTTAAAATATATGCAAGCTATTTAAGGAAACATCAAATATTTTCTCTTTAGTAATGTTAATGCTTCTAGAGTTCAGAAAAATAATCATATCAGGTTGACTGATTTCTTAATTAGTTGCTCTCCAGATTTGTTGTGACTTCCAAACTTCCAATCATTAGACTGACTACTGTTATTATTGTCATTGTTCAGATTTCTATAATACCCCACTTAAGATTAGCTCTGAGTGGCTTTATAAGAGAAGACAATGCATGAAAAATAATAGGAAAGCATGATGCAAAAATACCAGTATAATGAAGACACTACATTTCATAGTGGGTCCTATAACATCTGGCAGGCACCAGGTTGAAAAAAGTTGAACTAGGTAGCTGTTTGATGCACAGGTTGAATTAAGAAAGGATATAATAATATTTATTTTGTAGTGTTCAGCAATTGAGAGAAAATGTGATATGTTGGTTTATGGTAATATCCTGCTACTTCTTATTTGTTGTTGTGGTGTATTTCAATGGAGAAAGGATGTTATTTTGTTTACTTTTTTAAAAAAAATAGCATTGCTTGAATTAATAAAAGGCTGGTTTGGTAACATGCCCCAAAGTAGGAGGGTCTACAAAATGTGATTTTTAAAAAAAATCAAAATAGTGGCTATGACAGTGTGAATGAAGCCCCACCTGTTTTTTATGTGCATCAGATACATGAGTGGAGCTTTGATTGTAGCATTGCAGTCTCCATTTTTACATATATATATATATATATATATTTATCATACCCTGAGTACATTCTTCCCTCATTAGTGGAATAGCCAGTTGATTTATTTCAATTTTTCTTATTAAGAAAGTGCTGCTTAATATTAAGCAATTTGTCCTAAACAAGGCTGTATCAAAGGGCTCAAGTAGACTTTTGAAGATAATGGAAGTAATTGCCCAACTTTGCATCACAACTCTTTAATATGCCATTGAATGGATGAAAAACTGCACTGCATTGGGACATTGTAAATAACTCCAGCTTTTTGAGGAAGTTGGGGGAAGGGGAGGGTGATTTGAGTTTTCTGTGGACTACTTTATATGCAGCAGACAACCTCAGCCTGTGATGATGGGTTTACAGTGCTATGTTCATCATACTAAATAGGCCTAGCCAGATTAATCTTAATCTGTTTAAACATCTGTCATAAATTCAAATGATTTTCCTAAAGAAAGAAAATCAATAGAAAAAAAATCACCTATATTGATTTGGCTAGTGTTTTGCACCCACTGTGTGGTATTTAAATATTCATGACCAAATAAAAACTCAACTAAATGCTGCTTAAAAAGAGCCAGAATTCCCTCCACATTTTTTGTTTGTTTCACAATTAAAAAAATAACTGCAGTGATTGGTGTAGTGTTTATTATGAAATGATGAGCATGGAATTCTAACTGCTTTTTAAAAAATAATAGTTTTAGATTGTAAGAGTGGCTGTTAATTTTTTTCAGCAGAGTTGCAGGTGAAATACAGCACATTGGATAAATAGTCTGTATTGGTTTAACTGCACATAATATATAGTGTGATCTGGAGTTGTTTGTCTCAATAGACTATAGTAATCAAAAGTAATGAACCTATTATGTGCAGGACCTTGGAGAGCATGGAATGGCAGTAAAAGTGTGGCACATAAAAGGTTTATTAAAGGAAATTAAAGTCCATCATTGCCACACCTGCTCCCCTATTATAAGTCTATGGCAGGTCAGTGCCTTCAATCACGACTCAGCATCAGAGAACAGAGCCACATTTTCCATTACTATTGCAATCACACTGCAAGCTACCCCATCTAAGGTTTGAATGGCATCAAGCAACAGAGAAGTTTTCTTTCTGATCAAACACTTTATTTTTAATTATCTACACGGATAGCCATTTTCTTTGGAGCATTTTCTATTATCCTCAATTGTCTTTCATTGCTAACATACACACACACATAGACACCCACACTCAAACACATTTCTAATTTCAGATTATGCAAGACCAAAACCAAAGAAACAGACTTATTCAAGTATTTGCATAACATTTACAAAAATCTGTTCAACTGTTTGACTGCTTGTTTATTCCTATAAAGAGCTATTTAGGTCATATGTCATACACCATATGTTACATGTCTCATATAGCCTTCTGTAATATTAGCAGGGGGAGGGGACCAGAGATGCTCAAAATTCATGTTACATTTTGAAGTTGGTTAAATTAGGCCTCTTATATTTATAGTCATAATACTGAAAAAGACTGAATAATGTGAATACATGTAAATTAAAAAGTTCCTTGAATTCTCTAATTTTTGATTGCAGTAAATATGCAATCATGAAATTGCTGGGAATGGAAATACAGATTAATTAATATAGATACACAAGATTAATGAGCATATAATATTCACATTATTTATTAACTCAGCAGAAGTTATCTCCTTTCTAAATTAAATGGACTAAATTTGCTATAGAGGATTAACTGTTTTGGATAATATAATACTTTGACTCCCTCTCAAATCCTACTCTGTTGACTTCACTGTATTGACTTCATCATGACAGTATATGTGTTCATGTGTCTATATGTTCCTAGAAAGGATAATGAAGAATTTATAATCCCAAACAGGTTAGCCAAAGCATAAAAGTCATCTCAAGTAAAGCAAGGTGGCACCAGTATTGGGCAACAGTGACATAGAAAATGATGGGAGTGGATTATCATTTTAGTGATAATGGCAAATATATAATTTTATGTGCAGGAGACTTTTGTACTTTACCAAGAAAACCACATAGATATGCACATAAAATTATTGATTATATACTTCTGGATAATGGGTCCTCTACATACTATCAAGGAACCATTGAGAATCATTTGGCATATTATATTGGTATTTATGACATAGCTAATTGGTCTTCAGACTATATAATAGCTGTTACCATACAGGACCAGAAAACCCAGAGCTGCAAAGATAATGAATTAGAATGGGAACATGAAATACAAAGCACATAAATATCGGTAAGCTCAAAACCTTGTTCTTTGAAAGAGGAAATGCATTGACTATACCTTGACAACTTCACCATCAAGGAACTGAACTGAGTGGAAGCAGACACTTTCAGCCAGAAAATCATAGTTTTTAGCATTTAGGACACATTAAAGAAGGAATGGCATTGTTTTTATGGTCAGGAAGTATGGATAAGGACAGTTCTTGACCACAATGCAAACAATTATCAAATATTGATTGCAGCAGCAAAGATATAATAAGGAACTGATTGTGGAACAGATCACAAATTGCTCATGTGCAAGTTCCTAGTCAAGCTTAAGAAGGCTTGAAAGAAGAAAGCTATATATGTGCCTAATTTACTGATTTCAACATCTATACTACCAGATCTTAATTTAATAAGCAAACATTTCATCATCTCAAAAATGTGATTCCTTTATATTTTTCAGAATTTAATTAGCTCTTTTACTCAAAACTTCCAATTAGTTTTTTGTCCCTTCTTCTTGTTCAAATCCAGGACCAAAGCCTCAAATTTTCTTCCTCTGTTTAAGTGGAAAACACACAATCATGCACACAATTTAAGAACAGCTGCTCCTCTTGCTTTCATTGTCAGTCTGAAATTTTGTTTATCACCAATAATGATGGAGGAAAAAATTTCCATTTCTAGCTGAATAGTGGATTTCTTCATAGTGTAAATAAAAGCTAATGTTTTTACCTTACAGAAAAATGTTAAGAGTTTTCAAATATAATAAAATGGCATTACATATAATTGACATGAATGCTTTTATGCATAACTTCCTGGGTAACTTTAGACAAGCAATAGGAACAAAACCAGCCATGCCTGGCTGTAGTTTTGTTGTCAGTGTATCCAAAGAAATTTCTATCAACTAACATGCTCTCTGAATTATATAGTTTGAATATATTTGTTTCAGTTGAAGCAATAATTGCTTGAAACTATACTGATGAGATGTAACCAGAAGCCTGACCAATTTTTATGGCATAATTGTACCAGATACACTGCTTTGTTAAAATTCTGTAAATAAATCACAGACAACAAAATTATGATGAATTTAATTATCATATCCCAATTGTAGGAACATATCCAATGCCAAGATATGTTCCCAATCCACAACATACAGTACCACCAGAATAGTTACAATAGTTATTGTGACAATAAACTTAGCATCTCCCATAAACAAATCTAAAATCTATGAGATATAGGAATGGTGGTCTAGGACCTAGGTTCAAATCTTTACCCGTGAAAGAACACTGGATGATTAGGAATCAATCATGATCTTGTTTATTTTGCAGAGTTGTTATTGTGGAATAATCAAAAGGAACCAGAAATTCATACATTATCATGCATTCCCAGAGGAAAAAAAGCAGAACACAAATCTAAACAATTTAAACAACGAAGTAGCATTGAAAAAGAAGAATATGGAAGAGTTTTTTTTAAAAAAAAAACCATGTGTATTACATTGTGGCTTAAGATATTTTCTCATTTTTTTCTTTAAAAAGTTTATTTAAAGTACTTGTTTATTTTCTGTCACCTCTGTGTTTCCAGAGGGTGTACAGAAATACAAAAATGAATTAATTACAATGTAGCAAATATCACAAATATAACAACATAAAATAATTAATGGGTTATCTAGTAATATGGACATAGATTTTCATATACAGTGTTAAATTTACAAACATTTCAACATGTTTCTGAAATGTATCAACAGACAGTACATGTTTCTAGGGAGGCACTGTGCCAGACTGTGGTTTCTGAATATTATAAGACCATTTTCTTAGTTGGTACCAAGAACTTATCCAATAATGCACAACACTGCTGGAAAGTCTCTTATTAACTTTTTCTCTTCTCCTATAACTTTAAACAAAATTGTTGTAACAGTCAATTTAGGGAAGACAAAAAATTGTCTTCTCCAGACAACAGAAATGTGTGAAATTTGCTGCTGCCATACAATTTATTCCTCCATGAATTTAAAAGACAAATTCATATAGTGATACATCTCTTGGTAATAATGATTGTTATAGATAAATGGAACTTCAATATTTGCATGCAGTATGCCACTTCCTGGAAGGCATCATATACAGTAGCCTTCATGCCCTGCTTGAATCTTGATGGAAACATTCATTCGGGAGGGCCAAAGTTCTAGGCTATGTTCTAGGCTAGAGGGAGTTGCCATCTGAGTACATAGACACATATACAAAATTTCTTGATTGCATTAGAATGTAAATCCCTAAATCACTTAGTCATTTGTAGCTCATTGGCAGTTGTGTTGAGAGCATATTACTGTTCTGAACTGTCACTAAAAGTCATTCATGGATGACTTTTTAACTACGTTACAACAGATTAATAAATTCTTCATTTGTAAGATATCAAAAGTGTCTTCAGTGGTAAATAGATTTAATTGAAACCTTCCTATTCTTTTGCAGATGGATGCCGATGGAGAAGATAAAAAGCTACGTACCCGTTCAAGAGGAATCAAGGGTGAGTTAGTTTAAAAGACCCCTTTTTCTGACCCTTTGCCCACCACACCATGAAGCATAATGATCTCTGCACAGGCTCCCAAATGTGTAGTCACTGAGTCAACACCTTCCTTAGGGCTCATTTTAATCAAGCCAGGACAGAAAATGCAAGCATTATGAGGTGAAATGTTATTGCATGCATTGGGGAATGAAAGAGGAAAGACAATCTTTCTAATGCATCATAAATTTCACATAGACAATTTAAAAAATGTCCCAACAGAAGCTCTCTGATATTTTGACACTAAATGGCTTTTGCCATGCAAGCAATGATTTTGGAACAGAATATAAACTCTTCAGTGCAACTGATCCTTTTCAAATTATATACTAACTTTGGTAAACAAGGGACATGCATTTTAGTGAATTTCTGTTCCCTATTGAACAGATTCTGCTATAACCATTTTTTAAAATAAATACCCTTTCCAAATAAATCTTTGTCTACCTAAACACTGATATATTGCTATTTTTTAAAATACACACACACACACACACACACACACACATATATATACACATACATACATACATACATACATACATACATACATACATACATACATACATACATACCTTTTCAAATATTTGCTAAATCCATTCTGATTCTTGTTGGGTAAAAAGTGGAACAGATGGCAATGCAATATTGAGATTAAAAGGCCCCTTAATGATCTAAACATCTGGAAAACATGATTGACTAGTATATACAACCCCTTAAGGAAAATAACTTTTTATTATAATTGTTAATGTTCTTTGTGACCCTTCATTGAAAATGGGATATGGGAATATATAAAAGTAAATAAATGGGGATATTTTACTTTCATTTGAAGCAGATTTTAGTTGCAAAGTTTGTGGCAGAACTTCAATGACTAAACATAATGCTAATAAATCTAATTTGCTACAATCCATTATTTTAAGGGCACTTTAAGGGTACTTTGACATTTGACTCTATGAAGGACCTTTGAAGCATCTGCTTAGTTATATCATGTTTGAATATGCTGGTGCATATAATGAACAATTCAGGGCAAGTAATCTGATTCAAGCATTAGTTGTTGAAATGACCTAAAAGCTTGTAACATACAGCTGGAAGACAACTTCTTCTTCCTATGAGGTACCATCCTACTACCACTGTTGTTATAGCTACATGGAAGATCACCATAGGCTAAACTGAAATATGTAGTTTGATTTAGGGGTTAGGGTGCTGGAATTAGAAGACTTTGAATCTCTATGGATCTTCTCAGTCATCCAGGTCATGGCTGTCCCAAAAGTGCTTAAAAAAAGCCAACTGGACTTTCTTGAAGATGTTTCATTTCTCATCCAACAACAACTGAAGAAGCTTCTCAAATTAGAAGTGAAGCATCTTCAAGAAAAATCAAGAAAGATCCGTTGCCTTTTTAAAAGCACTTTTGGGACAGAAAATTCTGAGTTCTACTCTTGCTGTTCTGAGCCAGGTCATCTTACAAATATAGAGGATGGGTCAGTTTATTTTGCCAACGGAACTTGCAATACAATAATTGTATATATTGTCTGTTTTTAGTTGGCTGTGCACCGCCCCGAGTCCCTTTTTGGGAGAGGGGTGGTATAGAAATTCAATAAATAAATAAATAAATAAATAAATAAATAAATAAATAAACAAACAATACTCAGTACAATACCATTCCCAAGTATTTGCCTTTAAACCTTCTCTATGTTCCTCCCAAGAACAGAGCCTGCCCAGTAGAAATTATTGGAAATGGTAATTAGCTGAATAGCCAAAAGGGGGTGCTCAGTTAGGCATCCTACTGAGCTTGCAGGGGTCCCCCCCATTTTCTCCATATCACTTGGCTTCCTGCTTAATTAACATTGTAGTTAGAAGTGGTAGTCCCACAAAGGAAGGGATCTTTTGCTTATTCTTAAAGGGAATGTTTAGCTCAATGGGCTTACAACCTTTGGCCAATCACAAACTCTTTCTCTGTGTAAAGGATTAACCATGTCCTAAAAATTTATTATGGGGTTTGACTGAGTTGCTGATATCTTAAGAGGAGAGACACTCAGCCAGTTCAGCCCAAGAGTCCGTATGAGCAGAAAAACTTAAGTAGTTCTTTGTTTTATGACTGGGATTTGTTGAGCTCAAACATGGCCAAGGTTAGTGGATGATGTGCATGACAAGCGTGACATAGAATATGCCATAAGGGGTATGGAAGTTATTTTCTTCCCACACTGTCTTAGGCAAGAAAACCAAATCAGGGTTGGTCACACTTTCTCAGCCCAATCCACCTCACAAGAAAGAAGTATTATGTATGTTTGCCATCTCAAGTAACTTATAAAGTAATAAAAGTAGGATAAAAATCTAATAGATGAATAAATGGTCCTGCACAAGCATTTTCTGTCTTGATTTTTCCCATTTTAGGAAAAAAAAACATCCTTTACAGTAAGAGATAGAAAATGGAGAAGGACACTAGTAGCAAAAATGTCTCCATGATTCCTGTGATGGGAATGGATTACAGACCCAATTTCAGACCCAGTAGAAAATTATGCTCTGAACATCAATTCTAACCAAAGAAAGAGGCCTAACTGGATGAGTGGCCTTCCATACTCAAGGCCTTCCAAATATTTTGTCTAAATGCTCAGAAAACTTCTTTCGGTTTATAAAAGGAGGCTTGTTTGCTCATCTCTGATTTGAAGGCATTTTTTTAATGCAGTGAATTCAAAATAAGCGGTGTCAACATACATATTTTAAATAAATTATTTTATTAAAGGTCAACCATATGGCAATTTTTTTCCTTCGCATTGTAAGCAAGCATTTTCAAATACTAAGGCTGTGAAAAGATTGTGTGAAAAGCATAAATGAAATGTATGGAAATGGGTATGAAATGTTCCATTTTGAATCATTAAAACAGCTACATCACTGCAAAGTTTTAGTTCTGCTCTGAAGCTACTTCCAGCTTCTCCACATACACATGCACATATGACTACTTCACTTCTTATCTGTCTAGATGACAAAAGCAGTTTCTATCATAATCACCTGAGACTTGTAACAAATGCAGCTGCTTTAACAATTCAAAATAGGTGCTTCATATTTGTTTCAACAAGTTTGGGGACCCCTCTTTACAATGCTTTGATCCCTATAAAGGATATGTTTTAAAAGATGCAGAAATACTTACTGTAACTCATTACAGCAGAAATTATCAAACTGTATGGAGCTGGGTCCTTCTAAAATAGTAGCTTTCGTGTTCCTCTAACTAGTGAGAGCTCTACTTTGAACTTGTTTTTCTTCTTGTAGATATTTAATAACCAGACTAGATAACTTAATCAGTGTAGGAGAGTGAAGTTTTCTGTCTGTTTAAATGTGGAAGCGTATCCTATTAGCCTTGACTGCTGTATTGTTTCATTGGCTGCTCTTTCAACTGGATATTGTTTCTTTCTTGATTGTTCCTGCTTATCTGGATGTGGGTTAACAAGTGATGGTGTGATGAAGATCAATGTACTTAATGTTGTTTGGTTATTTCTGTGACCTTTAATTGCTATCTTTTTTGAATGGTTTCTAAATAGAGCTTATCACAGTGTTTGTTACTAGCTGATTTGTCAGAGTGCCAATTTGTTAGGAATTGTATTATATTTTTAGATCTACCTTGATTAAGTCTGTTTTCCAGTTGAAATTGTGCTGGAACTTGTAAATGTGTTGTGAAATTAAGAAATTTTCATTATGTCTTCTGACTGCATGTTCACACATATATGTTCTGCCAGTTTTCTACCTGTTTGCAATCAAAAGACTAATCAAGGAAGAAATAATACTCCAATCAAAACTGATAGGACAAGCTACCATATATAAACAGCCAACAAATTTCACTCTCTATGTACTGATGATGTTACCTAGCCAGTAATAAAACGTCTTCAAAATGAAAAGCAAGTTCAGAAAAACCAAGAAACAAACAATTCAAATCAGAGCTGCATATATTTTCCTGTTGTAATGAGCTTTTTTTTTTAAAGTACTGAGACAGCTAGTTTCAAATGTGATCCTAATTGAAGAGTCATAGCCCTGTGCATGTGCAAAGTCAGAGCCTGATGAGAACTTAGCTTTACTGAGGATGTAGGAATGATTTCTCACAGGTTCCAGGAGCACTGAATGGAGCTTTTGGATGCTGTATTCTCCAGAAATAGATCCAGATTTGCATCAGCATATATAAAAGAATATGTACACATAGGTGTGGAATGCTGAAAAAATAAATGAGAGAAGACTGTTTCTTGGAAGCCAATATGGAGTTTGGAACACATCTATGTAGGAACTTCTTGAACCTATCTGATTCTTATACTAATAAAACACAAATTCCTTCCTGACTTTCCTGCAACTACATCAGGGTTCTTTACTACAATTCTACTGTAATATATTTTGTTCTGATTGGCAAGTCAGTAACATTGTATATCTTCCCATGGACTTGTATCTTCCCTTGTAACTTGTTCCTGGCAGTCAGTTTGCTGGACTGAAGCAGAATTCCTGCAACACATTTGGTAGTTCCAAATTGTTTCCTCAAGACCAGTTTCTAGAGTCTTCCTGTCCTTTTTCTTCCCATTGAGATGCCTACTCCTATTTCCAAACCATGCTAATTCTGGGTCTAAGGCAGTGGTGGGATTCAATTTTTTTTACTATTGGTTCTGTGGGCATGGCTTGGTGGGCATGGCATAGCTTGGTGGGCATGAAAGGGGAAGGATATTGCAAAATCTCCATTCCCTCGCCACTCCTGGGGAAAGGTTACTGCAAAATCCCATTCCCTCCCCACCCCACTAACTTGCTTTCCAGCTCCATTCTCCTGTGCAGGGCAATAAAAGAAGACCCAGCTGATCAGCTGGGACTTGGGACGCAGAAAATAGATGGGGGCAGGGCCAGTCAGAAGTGGCATTTGCTGGTTCTCCGAACTATTCAAAATTTTTGTTACTGGTTCTCCAGAACTGGTCAGAACCTGCTGAATACCACCTCTGGTCTAATTACTGCTGTTTCCAAACCCTGCTACTTGCAGTTTGTGGATAGTGATCAGGGCCTCTATTTGTTTGTGAACTCCCAGGATTTCATGACCTATCATTTGAGAACTGCTGCATTACAACATTTCAATGTGAAAGATGTCTACACATGCAGAAATTAATGTGCAACCATGAATTTATCATTATCACATAAAATTGTATTTTTCAGATAGAGCTAAATGATACAAATCAATAATTTCCTATTTTATGCTCATCTTTTTTAAAGTAAATTGCTTAGAATTTTGTAAAGCCCCAAAATTCCAAATAAATTTCTATAAAATTTGTTCATCTATGCACATTTTGGTATTCATTTTAGTGAGCATATAGCATGGAGCTATGGTAAACTGCATACATTCAAACAGTAGATGGTAGCAAAGAGATACAGGTAAATTTGACCATTTGCTGCCATCTTGTGTTACACAGAGGTTATCAACCCAGATACCTTAGTCCTTGCAATATAACTAGTTATAATGATGTCAATCTAGGTCTATACTATTCTTTAAACAGCTTTCCTTTACCCTCAGTTGAGATCAATGACAGCAGTTCCATTTAGATCAGCAGGATGAAAAACAACTGCCAAATGAGGTGATTAGTTGCAACGGAATAATGAAGTTTACTGCTGCACATCTGAACATTGTTGTGAGCTTCTACATTACTAAGTCTCCTGGGAGCTACAGGCTAACTTTCTTTAGTAGTTTCTAATCAAAGTTAACATACTGCTATAATTTCTTTAGACATTAAAGAGGCTATCACTCTTATTTACCAAAACAGTTAAGCATATTTAAGCCTTAAACGCTTCTCTCTTGCACAAAGAGGCTTACAAGTGTAAATGTTTTCCCAAAGGTAGGGTGAAAGAAGAACAAATGATTTAAGGACTTTTTCAATAAACCATCTAATCTTTTTCAGGCAGGTAAATAAATAAGCAAACACCAGAGTTCTTCACTCTCAAATCATCACTAAAAAATATGCTTTTTTCACTGTACAATCAACACTACTATTGCTATTAGTAGCAATTGTATTTATTTTAAAAGAAACTATGGGATAAATTTTACCCATTGCATAATAGTTTTCATCTTTTGGTGTGGTAGAAAACCATCTGCATTTTTTTTAAAGTCATCATAGAATTTACTACTTAATAATTACTACTCAGAATATAGTTATAATAATCCTATGGCTGGGGGGAAATTAAAGTAGCCCTGTTAAAAAGAGGTCACTTTTGTTATCAGAAGCCAGCATGTTAAAAAAAACAACATATAAGTTGATTCAGTTTTCCTTTGTTTTACAGCACATGTGGATTCAATCGTGCAGGAACTCAGGTAAGATTTTAAAGTTTATATCTTGACTTCATCACTGACTATTTATCTTACGCATTTATTATATCAAAGTAACAACCAAGATAAGTGGATGTGTTCAAGTGATTATAGTTCTTTCTTTAAAAGAAATGCTAGTGAAACAAAGTGTTAAAATTGGTTATTAAATCCTAGAATTCTTCAGAAAAGTTCCAATGGATAACTTTAGTGATTAGATACTCAGGCAGTTGTTTCTGTTTTCATTAAGTTCTTTCGTCATAACTTTTCCAATAATTTTACTATACTGTACATTATATTTGAATATATCTAGTGTGAAGATATTCAGTTCAGATACAGAAACACTTTTGTATCTCCTTAGATTCCAAAATTGTAACTTTGTATTGTGGTTCTTCTTTCTTAATAGTTTGAAATGAATAAAATTTTTAAAAAACTCAGAAGTTACCTAAAATCTCATATTTTGTTGTTCTCTGTTACTCAAGTACAGTAGGTAGTGTGGCATGGAATTATACCTGAGAAGGTATATCTCCTTTCCTGTTATTCTGCAAGGTGTAACTAGCAAAACCTGTGGAATGATCATGGCTTATGTAGCAATTATGCATGTAAAAGAAAATTATATCTCTTTATTGGCACCATTCAGCTGCCTACCTCTTCCTATTGAGCATTTTACTGAAGCCAAAGGTGATAATTGCAAAATTACTGCATATTTTTATCTAGCTCACATTGTTGTTGGTCATTGAAATGTTAAGTAAATACCATATAAACACATTATGTAAATGAAAAAGTTCCAGCAATTTTTCAATGGGGAAAAATAAAATCAAAAACCATTTTTTTTCATATTCTATTTCTAAATTATTCAATCAAAGGCATTTCAAGGACATGCAGTTGGAGGCTATAACAGTGAAACTGAGCTTTCAATTGAATAGCAACTGAAAATATGGATATGACAAAGATTTGAGGATTATTTTTTAAAACAAAAATACTACTAATAATTATCTAAAACTCTAAAAAGAGTATATTTATCTTTGGCATAAGATCAGTAACCTTACATTTGTGACAAGTGGTATACCCTAATATGAGAGCCAGTTTGGCACCAGGCTAGAAACTGAGAGATTGTGAGTTCAAATCCCTCCTAAAGATCAAAGCTAGCTGGGTGACCTTGGCCCAGTCACTTTCTGTTAGACATAGAAAGGAGTCAGTGACAAACTATTTGAACACTTTGCCAAGAAAATTGCAAGGACTTGTTCAAGCAGCCTCTGAAAATTGGATACAATTGAAGAAAAAAAAACACCCTGATATAGCAATAGCACTTAGACTTATATACAATGCTTTACAGCCCTCTCTAAATAGTTTACAGAGTCAGCATATTGCCCACAACAATTTGGGACCTCATTTTACCGACCTCAGAAGGATGGAAGGCTGAGTCAACCTTGAGCCTCGTGAGACTTGAACTGTCAAACTGCAGGCAGCCAGCAGGCAGCAGAATAACCTGCAATACTACACTCTAACCTGTGCCACCACCTAGTAGAAAGACATCTTTTTTTTACTGTTTATTTATCGTATTTAAGAACCATTCATCTCCCTCACAGAAGGATTCTGGGCAGTGTACAATAAAATGTTAAAAGCATAAAAACAGTATATTAAAGTTAAAAGAAGCAAGAAAAAAGGCAAGAAATACTTTTCATTTATCTTTTTAGATTCCAATTTTGTCCCTTTTTGTGGTACAAATTTGTGGTATTTCTTTATTAATAAAGTTTTAAATAATAATTAAATAGAAATCTAGAACTTTTAGTGGTGAATGCTTAAGAATTTTTCCACCCAAAGGTATTGGCTGCTATTATTGTTGTATATATATGGTGCTTCTTATTTGTGAATGCAAAAACTGCATTAATGTGATTATGGGGATATGAAAAGAGCTGTATTTCATTAGACCATGGTTATTTTTTCCATCCAGTCATTAGTCTTTATCTATCTAAAAAGCTCCAAGGGCCACAAGACACAATGATGCAGTCATGTCTTTGAAGAAGGCAAGCAAAATAAAAGGGTGAATGGAAGACAAGATTTGACAAATTCACTTAAAAATAGACTATTAGAGGCTTCTTGAAAGATAATCTGGATTCCAACATTCCAAAAGCACTTAAACAATAATGAACGTGTAGTGATCTTTAGCAGTATAATTGGGGGGAAAGGTTGAGGGCCACAAAAATTGGGCTTAAGGCTACATCTTATTCTCCTTCCACAGTAATGTAATTAAGTTGGTCAGGATAATTCCTTTTTTAGGACCACATTCCAATTTGGCAAATCCTACTGGTTTTTAATTAAAATTCCCATACAATGTACCATATTGGATTTGATTGATGATAAGGGTTACTATTTTTGAAAAGACTGAGAGTCTATCTTTAAGCTCTTTTAATTTTCAAAAAGGTTGCATATTTACTTTAGGTCTAGATATGATGAATAGTAAAATTGTTCCTTTTTTGTACAATGTGGTCATCTGATTCTGCAGCTCACAAGAATGTAGAGCTTTTAAAAACATTTATAAAGCTGGAACAGATGTTATTGATTATTTCATCATGTTTAAGAAGTAATGCACTCCTAATCTACTCCCAGTTTATTTTTCTAAGTGAGGACAAAATAACTAGCTTTCATTCTCCTAGCAGAATCAATTGTGGATTCTTTTCAGCCTTTGTCTTCATTAGCTAGCTAGGTACCTCTAAAAAGTCTGCATAACAACATTATCCTGATTGTGTTTTCTAAAGATTGATATTTAGTGGTATATTTTCTCAAATCTTGTAGTCTTTACATAACATCATGATTAGTCACTTTTGATAAGAAACATAGATATCAGTCATGCAACCACAGAATATAGTTGTATAGTATAAGTAAGACATGAACTAAATCTCTCCACATTAAGTAAATTGTTTATAAATTGTTATTTTCTGCATCTTGAATATTTTGGTACTTATTAGATGACCCCATATTTGCATATCATGAAAGAATAAGATAGTTCTACACAATCTTTTTAAACTTCTCCTTTCATTTTTTCTTTCTTCAAGTCTTTTAAGTTTGGAAGATTTCCTCTTTTGAAATCTGATATAACTTTTTAAAATGATGCTGTATTACCCATTTAAGTCTTTCCATCCAGAAGTTGGCCTTTAAAAATAAAACATACTGTATCAGAATTACATGGTGTTAGAAGAAAGTGATTGGTATTGCAATGTTTCAGAGTGATTCATTTGCTTTAGAGCCACCTAATGCCTGAACATCATGAACATATTCACAGCAAGTGATAAATGACAGGATTTACATTTTTTGGAACTCCCAGTGTGAGGATGAGCAGCCTATTGCCTATTGCTCTTTGTACAATGAACCAAATAAAATGGATAGGGCAACCAGCCAACAGTTTCATCAATCTTGTAGAAGGATGCCAATAGTTTTGTAGCACTAGATTGAACATCCAACCATAGTCCATAGTTTTGGGAGGTAGATTTGAGAAATATTTTATCTCTGATACTGATAACTGAAATCACTAACCAGTACCCCTATTTAGAAGCTCTTAACAGGGAAGAAGTATGATTAGCACAGCCTACTAGTAAACTGAAATGGTACAGTTCAGCCAAATCTTTATTACTTGATTCTGTTGATTAGATAAATAGGTTTGATATAGTTTATAAATGTTTGTCACAACAAATATGTCTAAAGCTAATTTTAGTCAAACATGAATTCATATGGGCTTTATCTAAAACTATTTTGTGAAAGCTCAAGGGAAGAAGGGGACTTTCCAAGTGTGGTGCAGGCCACATTTGAGGATAAGTAAATGATAAACAGTAAACAACTTGCAATATAGTTAAAATTTTCTGCCTGTTGAATGTTAACTGTGAGGAGACATTGAGTTAGACCAGTGATTTAACTGCTGATTATTATAAGTAAATTAGCGGGCTGAGTTTTAATCCAGGGTAGAATAGAAATGCTGTTGCTCATAGTGCATATACAGTCTGAAGAGTTTTCTATTAAAAATCAAGTAATTGCCATTTGGGAACTCAGCTTATATGTCTGGAGTAATCATGCTAGATAATTTTAATCTGTCACCAACAAGACAACTCAGTAAGTATGTCTATGTGTGTATGTGCCTGTGTGCATATACATTTGCTTATATATATTATACTGAAATTATATGAAGCTAGTTTATATATTGGATGTATACTAAAGTTCACTTATTCTCAGTATTACTCCTGTCTGTCAAGCATTCACACATTGTAATGTTTTATAAATGTATGCCATTATTTCAATAATTTAATATACTATGCTCTTTATACAGCTTCAGCATTGTCTTTCAGAGCTATCATTAATTAACCATATTTTAAACTCAGGGCTGCATCTCTTATAATGCCTGGTAATTCTACTATTTATAATCTCATAAATTTTGTAAAGTCTTTGTTTCCTGGTATTGTCAAAAGAAGAAAAAAGGCATTCGGTTGGATTCTTTTATAAATGTAGAATATAGAGGGGACCTTCGGGGTTTCCTAGTCCAACCTTCTTCTATTTCAGACAAACGGTTCAATCTCTTTTTGAAAGCCTCCAGTGATGGAACACCCACAACTTCTGAAGGCAAGTGTGATTTCTTTGGATGATTGCTCTTATTCGGAAATTTCTCCTTAATTCTAGGTTGCTTCTCTCCTTCATTAGTTTCCAACCAATGTTTCTTGTCTTGCCTATTGATGCTTTGCAAAATAGTCTGACTCCCTCATCTTTGTAAGAACCCTTTAGATATTGGAATAGTGCTATGATATCACCCCTAGTCCTTCTTTTCATTGGACTAAACATACCCAATTCCTGTAACTGTTCTTTATATGTTTTAGTCTCAGTCCCCTAATCCTTTTTGTTGCTCTTCTCTGCACTTTTTCCAGAGTCTCAACATCTTTTTTTATATTGTGATGACCAGAACTAAATGCATTATTCTAAGTGTGACCTTACTAAGGCTTTGTAAAATGGTACTGCTACTGCACGCTGTTGGCTCATGTTTAAGTTATTGTCCACTAGGATTCCAATTAAATATGGCTAGCAGTGTGTAGTAGCTATCCCAAAAGCCAATGCAATCCTAGTCTGCATTAATAGAGGGATAGAATTAAGATTGGTTTATAGAGGGATAGAATCAAGATTTGGTCTAAAATATATTTAGTTTATATGGAATAGATTCTTCCAGACACAATGACTGCTTGTTTATACAGATGACACACTGTCATCACCATAAATAAAGATGCCTCTGACAGTTGCATAATCACTTTGAGTGTTTAGATACTTCCCTTTGTGTACAGCTGTTCTTCCCCATATACAGTCAATTTGATATTATCTTCT
The DNA here is from genome assembly GCA_023653725.1 of Bungarus multicinctus. Taxonomy (NCBI): domain Eukaryota; kingdom Metazoa; phylum Chordata; class Lepidosauria; order Squamata; family Elapidae; genus Bungarus; species Bungarus multicinctus. The sequence continues at coordinate 55,594,211 of CM042846.1, read as the reverse complement.
ACTTTTAACTTCATGGTCTTCAATTCTATAATTCAGTTCTGTGATCCTGGAATGGAGACAGATAACAGAAACCAGACAACTGTCCTATCTCCTAAGTGTGAATAGAATAGTGTGAAAGAATGTGAATACAATTAACAATGTTTGGTGTACCTGCTACTATCTAAGCTTGGAATCTAATGTGAAAAATAACATTGATGTCATCCAATAGTTTATCTGTCAAAAACATTCCTGTATAAGGGTTGTGTTTTATTTATAATGTACATTTTATCTATTCTCTGATATATATAATCTGTGCTCTCTCTGTCCAGATGTTTGTTGGCAGGGAATCTGGTGATCACATAGCACATTCCAATAAAAACTTACTTGTTTGCATCTATCTCCAAACATTTTTATTTTTCATTTAATGTGAACATATTTTTCCAGTCTTTTTAGAACAGTGCTATCATAATTTTCATTTCCATTTTCAACCCCTTTTTTTCTCCTGACCTCAATGAAGATAGGATAGAATATAGTTTCTGTTGACTGGAAATACTAACAGTCTTTTATCTGGAAGAACTTTAAACTTGCATATGGAAAGTTTCTGTTGGATTAATTGTATTATCTGCTCAATAACTCTGGTTATCTAATGGCAAGAATGGTTTAACACTGTTATGGAATAACCTCTTAGATCAATGGAACAATCTAGGCTTTTTTAAAAAAAAATTCGGACTTTCCATAATGTCAAACTTCATTTAGGGTGATAATAAGGAGAAGGAAGAGTACTTCAAATATCAATAACAATATGACTGTTTGTAACTGGGATAAACCAGAAAGTATATCATTAAATAATATAATAACATTTTAAGGCTAGAAATGAAAAATTAATATGCTATATTCAAAAGTGCAATTACTGTCATTAAATATTTTTCATGATATCAGTTGGATTTTTCATGATGCAATACATTTTTTTTCATTCAAGCATGGGGAGCCAGTGACTGAAAACTAAATACAATCTCAGTTTGTTCTGTCCGAAATATGATTTTAAGTCATTCTGAAAGCCTCAAAAGTAGTCTTCACCTGCTCCTGAAAATTTTTGTTTAGCTTTATCACATATCTGCCCTGTAATTAGTTGTATCTTTTAAAATCCTTTTTTTTTTAGGAATGAAAAATAATTTGCAAATATTTAAATATTGATGTTCATAACACTTTATCTCCTTGGACTTCCACAACCTCCTGTAAAGAGTAGAAATATTCATATGGCTTTATGTAATAGATAGCAAGACTTAGAGTGGTAACCCTTAGATACTCATGGAGTTCATTAGGGAACTACTCTAAGAGTACTTTTAATAACACATACAGATTTCTTAACTAGTGGAAGAAAAAGGAAACTTTGTTTAAATATGGTTCAAATCATGTAAAACTACGAGGATTTAAAAACTAATATTTTATACTATCACCTGCCATCATTGTAGAAATAAAATCTATGCTGTAATGCAGAAAGCCTTTGCATATCTAAAGTGATGGCAGGATGACACTGAAAATTATGTAGAAATACTTTTATTTTCTGAGCAGTTCTCTTCACTTTACAGCCACTTTAACTGAAATTAATTTAAAATAAGGAGGCAACATCAGTATGAAAACATTGCCATTTCTATTCAATTTTCATTACTGTTTTGATAAACATGATTATTCCTTCCAATAGGAACTGGAGAAAAAAAAGAGGGGGAACCCCATGAAAAACTGATGGCATTGTTCCTTATGTAAAATGACTTTTGCCCCAAGAAATGATCAAACCAGACCATAGTATTTCAAGTGTTATAAACATAAGCAAATGGTCAAGGATTTAATATGAGAAACGGAACTCTTTGGGTTTCTATCTCTTTGTTATATGTCCATATTTGGTCTCCTAACTCCATACCGACAACCCATTTTCAAATGAAGTTCAATCATACAAAGATTTCATTATGGTTGCAGGTCTTATCCGGGTTATAACCAACGTTCTATTATTCTGGCTCTTATATATGCTTCTTTTGTATTTCACAGTCCAATTGTTCATCTTAGTCAGGTAGCACAAAACTTTAGTGTCTGAAAAGCAGCTTCCAAGCATAATGAGTAATAGCACTATCCATTCTACCCTAGGCTTCTCTTAGAAGAACTAATCAACTCCCTATCCCCAACAAGGCTGCACCATCTTCTCTGCTCCTTATTTTATTCTCTTAAAGAAATTATCCTTTGATATTGAAATTGCATCCTGGTTCCAGTTAAATCACAATCACAGTATTTGCTTTCTAACATTATACATGCCCTATTCTCGGCATTATCTTACTTTCTTCTTTGCCAATCCTCATATTAGTATATTTGGACTTGCATAATTTAATAACTTCTATGTTACTTTTCTCTAAGATTGCTACTCATCAATCCTGATTCTTCTTTTATCTTCATTGGCAGCTAAACCTTTCTGTGTATTGCTTTCATCTCTCTGTGGTCAGTATTCCTTTTTTGACATTATAAAATGTAAATATAATTGAACTCCACTTTTGAACTTTAGTTAGTATTAGTAAGGGAACGTCATTCATTTGTATTATTGCGAAGAAATTTTTCTCTACCCTCTTTCTACCATAGATCCAGATCATTTGGTTGGCTCTGATATATAATCTAGATAGTACAACTGATCAAATCCTTCTCCTATTAAAGGAAGCTTGGTGCATCCATGAAACTAAACATTATAGATGTCAGCCATAAAAATGACTCCAGGTTGCTAAAACGTAGAAAATCTTATTATTTAACACAGTATCCTAGGATGGATATCTAAACATGAAGTGCTATTTGCAAATCAATGTTATTATCAATCATTTTATTTTATATGTGTATCTGCAACTGTTTGACTTACATGTTCTTTCTCTGAGAACCAACAAATGTTTTAAAAAAACAAACATTTTTTTTTTTTAAAAATTAAAGTGTCATCAGAACTTTGTTAGAAAAATAAATGCATGCATGCAAACTTTGAAATGGTTCACTGTTCTGCAGTCTCACTTTGGATTCCCCTGGGCTTCCACAAATGTTTTTGATACAAATAGTTAATAAATAATTAATGAGCAAGAGCATACAAAAGTGTGATATGCATCCATAATGAGAAATGTGTGTATGTGGGTAGGTGGGTTTTGGGGTGTGTGAGAGAGAGAAGAAGAAGAAAATAATAATGTAAATATATAATATCAGTAAGTAGGAAAAACATTGGAAAAGTTATATAGTTCATGCTCAGTGAATCATTGATGAAGGATTAGTCATAAAAAGCAGAATATACTGAGTTATATTTAACGAAGATTTTAAAAGACTTTTTAAATCTCTGAGCTGAATGCTGAATGCTGAATGCTGTTTAATTATTCAAAGATAAATCAATTAACATAAATAAAAATGTAACTAAAACACAATTCAATAAATATTTAACTTCTAAATTGTCTTGTACTTTAATATACAGTATTTATAAACATTTTAAAATTTTCATGTGTATGTATGTGTGTGTATGTATATGTATGTGTGTGTATATATGTATATATGTGTGTGTGTGTGTTTATATGTGTGTGTGTGTGTGTATACATACATACATACATACATACATATACATGTATGCCATTTTTGCTTGATTTTAGTTAACTTCTATTAGAATATACGCTGTTAATGCTGTCATTAATGATTCCGCTGTGAAATCATCAAAACAATAAGAACAAATGAACATTTCATCTACATTTTAAGAACACAAAGAAATGAGCTCTGATTTTTCTGCAGTTTTAAGTACATTATTATTTGGATATATTAAGGAAAATAATTCTAAAGGCTTGTACTCCAACCATTCCAAATCTTTAATAAAAGTTCTTTAATAAGCTAAAAGATAGAATGTGTGTGTGTGTGTGTGTGTGTGTGTGTGTGTGTTAGGTTTTTGAGCTGATAAATGCTAACACATATATATAAACTACATAGCTTTAAAAATTAATTGTTTTTATATTTATCTTTTTTTTTCTTTGGAAGATACTTAGAGTCTCCTAATTTGAAAGGTGGGCAGCATATTAAATTAATCAATCTTTCAGACATGTTATTCCAATACTTACAAATAGAGTTGTATATCAAGGATGTTGTTTAGAAGACTTCATCATCTTCAAATCACCTAATGAGTTTTGTATCACTGGGCGTCATTTCACAATACAGAAACTGAATTGTTAGTTAAAATATTTTCTTTTACCATATTTCATCAAAAATGCGGTATCAGGCACAGGAATGCAATTGTAATAGATCCTAATTCATTAAAAATATCTCTTCTATGAGACCATCTAATAACTTTGACAGCTGAATCAATATTCCATGACAACAAGTGGACCATTGATAAAAAGCAACATGAAAAAATGTATAAGATGCATAATAGAGATGTTACATTAGACATTTACTATTAGCAAACTACAATTTAACATATATTTGCAAATGAATATATGCATCACAGAAAGAAAGAAAAACTTTATTGACATGCTGATTTGTTATACTGAAAGAATTTTAAAAGAAGCTTTCTATAGAAGTTTTATATACCTGATATTTAAGAATTAAGTATTTTCTAAAGAAAAAAGGGTTTGGCTTATATTTTAAAATTATAAGGAAAATACATTGTTATTTTCAGTGTTAGAAATGGTGTAATACAATTAAGGAGTATGAGAATTTATATTTTAAATGGTCTGTATTAGTATTCTTTTTCTTTGATTCAAGAATTTTTTAAACTATTTGGCTCATAAAATATAATTTGAATAAATAGGCTATTTACATACAGAATTACTGCAATGAGAACGATATTGTTTGCATATTGAATAGTTAAGAATTTTTATTATAGTATAAGCTGTTCTAAATGTGGAAATTTATTTCTTTGTCATTCTTTATCTGTTTGTTTGTATCCAACCTTTATTAATTATATATATGTATATCTCAAAGTGACAAACATACCCAACACAACTTCCTCCTCTCATTTTCCTCACAATAAGAACACTGTGAGATGGGTTGGGGTATGAGAGAGTAACTGGCCCAATTGGCTTTCATGGCTAAGGCAGGTCTGAATTTATGGCCTCCTGGTTTCCAGCCTGGTACCTTTGTCTTATCCAAATCTACCTATAGCATTAGCAATGATTTTGTCCCATATTCTGCTGCTCCTGATTTCTTGAATCATTCCTCCTGCAGGCTAAACTGCCTTTTATAGCACAGTTTAATTCATGTCCTGCAATATCTTCAGCTATTAATTGTAAAGCTCTTGTCCTTCTCCTTCTTTTCCTCCTCCTCTCTCCCACTTCTTTCCCTTCTCTTCCTTCTCCTTCTCCTCCTCCTTTCTCCTTCCTAGCTTTTCTTTTAATGGAAAAGTTGGGGGAGATTCAGATTTTTTTTTTAAAAAAATCTGAAAATAAATAGTAGTCAAGTAGTTTTTATGTACATTCAGTGAAACAGTTTTACTGTGGATCAATAGGACAAGGTTTTCTCTATGTGGGAGGTATGGATATACATCACTAAAACTCATATACTGTACAAAGAGATATACCCAAGGTAAGATCTCGTTATTGAATTCTCTAGCAGAAAGTAACACTTTGGTAAATTTTGAACAAAGCATACATTATAATCAGAAATATGATAATAGATTATATGACATGTTTTGTACTACCAGAATAAAAGGCAACATTTTAATATGCAAATTATTGATAAAAAGTAAAGCCGTTCTTTTTGTATATGCATAGCCTTAATTCTCATGTTATTAATTACTATATGAATGCAAATAAGAGCTATAAGAACAGCTGAAACAGACCTCTTTCTTTGGAAAATATGAATACATATGGTTGGTGTCCCAGTTTTTGTGTGTTCATGGTACCAAAATGATCAAATGACAGTAGGAACATAAATGACTTCCCACTTCAAAGTTAAAGATTAAATACATGCTTGCCATATGCTGGGTGGTGAATCACATATTGATAACTTGGTTATATGAAAGCAAGTTCAGAAAGTATTTAATATAGTCGAAGTTGGAAACCACAGGTTCACATTTAAACTGCTAGATTAGGATCAAATTAATTTGAAGGAATGAGATCACATATGAAATCAAAAAGATGGAAGAATCAGGAGATGGGAAAGGGAAGGCCAGAAAGTAGGAGCAAAATGGAAAGCTGAAATGCAAAAGAGCTAAATTCATATCTGGTATTTATACTATTCCTATAAATCTGTGATCCAGAAGTGGTATTCAGCAGGTACTGATCAGTTATGTAGAATCAGTAGCGGAAATTTTGAGTAGTACAGAGAATAGGTAAATGCTACCTCTGGTTGGCCCTGCCCCCATCTATTAGCTGCCTCCTGAGTCCCAGCTGATCAGAGTCCCAGCTGATAGGCTGGGTCTTCTTTTATTTATATTTATTTATTTTATTTATTTTGTCAAACAATTATTAGATAACAGATATAAGTATAAACATGGTTATAAATACATGAAATGGATACAAATAAGAAAAAAAAGAAACAATAGGACAGGGACGGTAGGCACGTTTTGGTGCGCTTATGCACACACTTTTGTTGCTCTGCACAGGAGAACAGAACTGGAAAGCAGGTTAGTGGGGTGGAAGGGAATGGGAATTTTATAGTATACTTCCCCTGCCATGTCCACCAAGCCACGCCCACCAAACCAAACCACACCAACCAAGCCACACCACACACACCAAACCACACCCACAGAACCAGTAGTAAAAAAATTTGAATACCACTATTGCTGTGATTTCATAATATTCTCACTAGACAACTGAGCCAATTTTCTTTCATCTCACTTGCACCACAAGAGTAAACAATCTGAGGCCAATTTACAATTAGAAATGCTGCAGGCCCTGTAGAGATTTGGGAAAGTGTATTTTCCCATTTGTGAAAATTCTTGGTTTCTTTACTTCTGGGCTGTTAAATACTTCCATGTACAGAATAATTTCATTGGTTGACTGACACAGTTGTGCTTAACAGAAATGCATAATTAATAAACACATACAAAGAAACTTGCATGTACATTTATTATCTATTATTCTATTGTAAAGCATTTCCAGTTTCTTTTATTATTACCTTTTTAGCAATTTTAAGAGTCAAGGTACCTTACAGTTTTCAGTTACTTATCAATTCTCCCACCACCACCTGTTCCCAATCAATATCTGATGGTTTTGCCCATGGGATATTAATTTGGATAAAGAAGAAAGTACATGAAAGGGAACAGAAAAGTAATTATCTCCAAGTTCTTTGAATCATGCCTATCATAAGTGACAATATAAAACCAGTCTATTTTTCTTTGGATTATAGAGCTCCTTCTATTCATAAGAAAACTGAGATGACTAGGAACAAACATGTTGAAGTAAATAAGTAGGCTAAACATCACAAATAACAAAGTTCATGGCAGCCACTTGTATGCATAAATGGAAGCCCAACACATTTTTGTGTTGTTATAGTAGCTGTAGAATAAAGGATTAAAACCCACAAGATCATGAACTATAAGTGAGGTGAATATTTCTCTTCTTACTTTCCATTGAAAGTAATTTCATATAGTTTGTATATGCAACCTGAGAAAAAACCTGCTTGTTTTGAATTCCTAATATAACTAGCAGAGCCTAAAAAAAGTTACATGAAGGAAAATACAACTTGATGCACACTTTTAATTATTCCAATCCAACCAATTACACTTCTTTACCTGTATACGATGTACTCCTAGAATTATGTACATTGGGAAAAATCGGTACTGCCTTGTGGCATTTGCTTTGCTGTAGCAGATAAATATGCCACATAAACCATAGTCATTTTAAATAGAGGGATTGGAATGAATCCATTATTTTGGTCTCTTGCTTTGTGCAACATTGTGACAGAGCAAGAGCATTTACAATTTAAAATGCATTTGGTTGTGCTTTAACTTTTGCCGCAGTGAAGAACTTCACATTTGTTTCCCTGTCCTTCATATTTGTAATGGTAGCTTGCCAAGAAGAAGCGTTGCCAACTTGGATTTAAAAAGAAAAAGTAAAAAGCTTAAGTTAGTCATATGCCATCATCCAAAACAATCCAAACTGGAGCCAATTTAGTGCACATAAGTTAAAGATGAATTTATGCTGTTGAGCCTCATAATATGTGTAACCAACAGGGAGCTGTCTGGAGACAGGGATTTTTGCAAATCTTTCTGCTAGATCAATGAGCCAAATGCAAAATTTAACAACCAGTGGTATCATGTTGAATTGTCATATTCCCTAGGGGAGTTGAGTCCAGCAACCAATGAGTGGATTACACTGATCCATAAATGCAATTTTTCATCTGTGACAGATATAATGGTTTTATTCATATTGCATAACTGAGAGAGAACAACAGATCATGAATCTTTTTTTTAAAGAGTAAATGTAGAATTGTTAGGAGGTGACACCGGACTTTTCAAAGAACATATATATCAAGTCTGAATATTTTTTCAAGATTTTTATGACCCTTCTGATTGAGAGATACTTATTTCCAGCCATTCAACTTTGTTAACAAATAATAAAACATTTTTATACTTCCTTAGAATGTAGTACATTGTATGTATGTATGTAAGTATGTATGTATGTATGTATGTATGTATGTATGTATGTATGTATGTATGTATTTAAAAACAATCAGTCTTAAGGAGCACATATACTTTGTTAGGTAGGAAATGCATTCAACTCTTTCCTAAAGTTACTAGCTGCATTTGATCTTTGGATGGAATGTTGTTACCCCAATCCAGAAAGTGAAGCCAAAATAAAGAAGCAAATTGGATCAGGATACATATTAAACATAGTTTTATTTTCATTTAAATTTAATACAATTAATTAAGTCACAGACTCAATACTGTACAGATCCCATCAGTCAAGGAATTTCGATGGGCAGGGTCTAGGAGAAGATCTTTCTCTGCCATGGTTCCTGCCCTTTGAACATCTTACCGCTCAGATGAGATTGGTTCCCAACCTCCTGACTTTTTGTAACAGACTTAAAATCTGGTCCTTCCAGATAGGTTGGGGTTCCAATGGTGGAATTTTACACTGGAGGTGGCTGACTAACTAATTACTTCCCCTTTTCCATGATTTTGTAGAGGATGCAGTAATGCAGTGGTTTAATGATGCTGGAACTGCTGGTCAGAAATGGTTTGCATTCCAGCGGTTCGAAGCCTGGCTCTGTGTGATTGGGTGAGCTCCTCTCACTTGTTCCCCAGTTCCTGCCCACCAGCAGTTTGAAAACATGCAACCCGGGTGCTGTTAGTCAGCTGGTGTAAGCTAGTTCACACCCTATGGTGCACTAAGGATAGGCATGCAAGCACATTTTGTCTTGCACTTTACATTGCTTTGACATTGTATGCCATACATTAAATAAATAAATTAATGATTTGATTTTGTCTCTTCTGTAATTTTATATTCCATGATTTTAATGTTTTTAATGTGTATTATGTTGTAAGCTTCCCAGATTCTTTTGAAATGAGATAGGTGGCAAATAAATTTAATAAATAAATGAATTTAAATGCAATTAATATGTTATTCCTTGTATGTTGCTGGTAAAATTTGAAAGAGTAATGGTGGTTAATTGCGAATCTTTCACATCTTCAGAGCTTGTGGCTCTGTGCCCTCGGGTTGTGGCACTTGTAGATTATAAAGACAAAAAAAGGAACTCCATAAATATATACCATATTATAATTGAAGATGCAGCATAAATCTATTTAGCCTCCAAAACAATTATCTTGAAATCTGATCTATATAGTCATAATATAGATCAAAGTGGGGCTAGAAAATAATTGCCAGAACCATAGAAACTTAATCCAATGAAAAACAAATTGCAAAAACTGACTTCAGAGAATAATTAGAAAAAACAATTACTACCAACCTACCTTCAATCAAGGACCTGTATACTGCACGAATCAAAAAGAGGGCTGTGAAAATATTTACAGACCCCTCACATCCCGAACATAAATCGTTTCAAGTCCTTCCCTCAAAACAACACTATAGAACACTGCACACCAGAACAACTAGATACAAGGACAGGTTTTTCCCAAACACCATCACTCTGCTAAACAAATAATTCCCTCAACACTGTTCAACTATTTATAAAGTCTGCACTACTATTACTATTAATCTTCTCGTCACTCCTTATCACCCATCCCCTCCCAGTTGTGACTGTATGACTATAACTTTGTCGCTTGTATCCTTATGATTTATATTGACTGTTTCCTAGTATGATTTGATTGCTTATTATACCCCATGACTATCATTAAGTGTTGTACCTTATAATTCTTGACTCTTGGCGAATGTATCTTTTCTTTTATGTATACTGAGAAGCATGGGCACCAAGACAAATTCCTTGTGTGTCCAATCACACTTGGCCAATAAAGAATTATATTCTATTCTACATTGAGCAAAGAAGATGAGATTAAGTTGATTGTTACAGTGATCTTTAAGTATCTTAGAGAATGTCAAATACAAGATAGAATAACGTTCGTGAGTGTGTGAGCGTGTATATTTAATTTCTTCTCTACAGTATTAGATCTCAGGGACTGAAAACTACAAGAAGGAAACCAAAGTTTGTATAACAATTTAGAATGATTTAGCTATGACAATAAGACATCATGGTGGCTCAGAAATGCTGTAGCAATATCTTGCATTCTATCTTCGGATTGAGATCATAATAATCCAAATGTATCCTTGCTATGAATTTCTATCTATCTCTTTGTCCATTTCTAAAGCTCAGTATCTTGGTTGTCACATACAAGAATAAGAACAAACCATTCAAACCATTATATTTCAACTGTACTCATCTGAGCAAAACAAAGAAATTCGGCGCATTCAACTGGAATTTTCATATTAACTTTATCTGGGGATTAACAAATCATTATTTATATTTCCTTATCTACTCCTGGACACATATAATCTAGTCAAGAGCTGGGATTATATTAACACATGTTCTATTAAGAATTAAGGATGACATTTTCTTTTTCTTAAAACTTATGTAATATGCCTCTGTAGACTTGTGGTTATATTAAAAAATAAAACATTCTGAAAAGAGACTTCACCTTTAGTTTTATCCAGTAAAATTGAACACATACCCACATATGTCCATGCACATACATACACACTTTTACAGGACCCATTCATTTAAAGCTTTGATTACACTATTTCTCTTGTGCAATGTCTTTCATGTTATTTTTTCCATTATTAAAAGCTTTTGTATAAATACAGTGCCTACAAAAACTCCATGGCTAAGAAGAGAAAAGCTGAAGAACAGATTTTGGAAGGTCCAATCAACAAAAGGAAATCTCTGTTAATGAAGCCTCGCCACTACAATCCCATCTTGGAAGGCAAAGGAGAGAATGAAGGCAGGACACACTTTCAGGACAATAATAATGTTCTCCAAACAGGTATGAAAAAGCATGGATTCTAACTTAATCAATATTTCCCAATACTCCCCAAAGAACAGAAGGGAAATCCTATCACTAGACACTCTTCAAAATTATATCAGAGAGCCAATGTAGTATCGTTGTTAGCCTATAAAACAATTGGGAACATAGCTCACTGGAGGACATTGGACCAGGCATTCTTATTATTCTTATTGACCTGACTTGTGGTGCAAGAATGGTACATGGGTGAGAATGATAATGGTAGTAATGATGATGATAATGATGATGATAATAATGATAAAATTAAAAGTGGATCATGTTTAGGATTTAGGGTGTGTAAAATATTCTAAGCTGGAAACATTTTGAGCTCAAAACAGCCATTCCAACTATTTGGTGCTCCAAGCAAAACATGCTCAGTGTTCATCCCAAAGGTGCTTTTTCAAGAGACAACTAAACTTTCTGGTTTTCTTTGAAGACTTTTGCTTCTCATCCAAGAAGCTTCTTTGGCTCTGACTGGATGGGAATGGAAGGATTTATACTCCTTGCAAACAGCTGGTCATTTGTAAGGAGAATAAATCCTTCCATTCCCCACCATCCAATCAGAGCTGAAGAAACTTCTTGAATGAGAAACACAATGTCTTCAAAGAAAAACCAAAAAGTCTAGTTACCTCTTGAAAAAGCACCTTTGGGACAATCATGACCTAGATGACTGAGAATCTCTATAGTGTTTCATACACCTGAATGGAATATTCTAGATTCTTCTCAGAACTATGTTTAGATTTCATGTTCTAGCTTGTGATTAGATTATTGTTTAAAAATAAATATCCCAGCCCAGCCAGTACAGCAAGATTTATAACAGATAGTACTATTGGTTTACCACATGGGGTGAAATGGTAGGTGGGATAGTGGGACAAACAGCAGTTATATCGTGCCTATTATGCTGGTTTAAATTTGTGCATTTATATGTGCTCATACTACTCATGTCTTCTGTTGATGTTGAATGTACATTTAAAATGGTAAAACCTGGGTGTTGATTCTGTTTTATACTGAGTTTTGATGCATATGTGCACTGCATGCCTTACATATATGCATGCATTTGTGTCCTGTAGTATTTTGATTTTGCTTTGCTAAAATACTATTCAACATCCCCTCTTTTTTTAAATTATAACAAAAACTTTTTTTTTTACTGGCCTTGGGTTTGGGTTAAAGAGGCAGGCTACCAATAGAAATACGGAAATTGTTACTTGACTTTACTAAGTAGAAACTATTACTATTTGGGTATTTTAAATAAATACACTTGATCAAATTTCATATAAATTAGGTGGCTGATAGAAATCAAAATAGATTGTTGTCCCATCTAATTATATAATCCCGATGAAAAATGGGAAGAGTTTGTTTCAAATTTCTGAAATAGTCAAACATACTTTAAGTTTATTACATTGGAATATGGTCTTTTCAAGTCATGTTTAATTTTGTTCTATCAGAATACTTCAATTTAAACACTTGAGTAAAAGTGTTTCATTCCAAGTTCAAAACAAAGCATATTTTCTCTTGTGTGAAAGCCTCTGCTTTGTTGATCAAAAACCTGATGAATCATTTCCTTAAATACAGTAAATACAGTGTGAGTCAGGAAAACAAACCAGTTGAACAAGTCTGCTCAAATCAAAATTCCTGTACACTTATAGAAATTTAATAACAAATTAATACAAAATTAATCATTGAAAATTGTTTTGTCAAATGTCTAAAACAATGAGATTATAAATTCATTTTGTGTAAGATTCAAGTTATAGGTGGCAGGGTCTCTCAGTATGCAATTATACACATGAAAATAAATTTCATTATATTTATTGGATCAGATTTAGTAACTTGTTTTTATAGTTGCGCATAAGTTATCTAATCTTTTTCAGTCTAATGTACTTTTCAGGATTGTTGTCGGAAAATAGGAAGTGGGGCTATGTTCTAAAATAATAATAATCAAACATATACTTGATACAAACCCAACATCATCTACAGAACCGGCAGCTATGATTTTACATTTTTCTGTGTATAATAATAATATATTGCCATGGGGGGGGAGCAGACCAGAGGTGGTATTCAGCCGGTTCTGACCAGTTCTGGAGAACCGGTAGCAGAAATTTTGAGTAGTTCGGAGAACCAGCAAATACCACCTCTGATTGGAGATTTTACAGTATCCTTCCCCTGCCATGCCCACCAAGCCAGGCCCACAGAACCGGTAGTAGAAAAATTTGAATCCCACCACTAGAACAGACATAGGATTATGTACACTACTAAATCCCCCCAAAATGACAGTAGGCAGGTACAATAGTTTGTTTCATAGTTCATTTCATTTATTAAATTTAGACTGTAATTGTTGATTCCCAGAAATTCAAGGTAAAGAACAGAAGGGCATTAAAAATATTAAGATTTATAAATTAAGAGAATTAAAATCAAAACAAACTACAAAACAAAAATACAAACATAAAAATTCAAAAAAATGAAAACTGTGGGGGAGAGTGAAACAGAAAAAAAAGGAAAAAGGAAAAGGGAAGGAGAAAGAAAAAAAGAAGTGACTTCATCCTAGCAGGGTTTTTAAATAGTTTATCACTTATCTCTGAATAAAGCATAATCTCCATTCTCCCCATAGCTAATCTCATAGTTAAGGAAAACAAAGTTCAAATGCTACTTCAATCAATCTTTCTTATCAAAAGTCCAACTAGTTACAACTGTTTTACTCTTTTAAGCCTGGTCAAACAAGACAATCTTATAAATCGTTGTTAATTTAAAAATAAATATTTTTAACCCATTTAAAAAAAAAGTCCCAGACCTGGTTTGCTTCTCATCTATGTTTCAAAACAAAATTCCATCAAAACTTTAACAGATTTCTTTTACATCAATAAGTAAAATTTATTCTTCTGTTTGTCACTTTTAAAAAAGTCCTTCCAAATTTTAGCAAAGCTGTTTTGTGCATCCAGAAAAAAAAATCCAAGTCAGTTTCCTAGTTTAATATCTGCTTGTTTCCTTTAGGGAATGAGTCATCTTACAGATTCATTTGTTTTATATTTAAATCCTGCTTCAAATTAATTTGATAGACATTCATTGCAACCCGTTCTTGTTTCACAACTTCATTACAATATGCTCTGTCAATTTTATTAAGTATTTGATACATTATGTCCTAAAACATGGCTGAAAAGTACTTTGCACCAATGATTTCTGCTCCCATTTCTTTATCCTCTGGTTCTAATGTCTGGCCTTCAAAGTCTCCTTATCATTAAAAAAAAATGAGGGGATCCTCATTTTCCCATAAGGAAATAATTATCTTTTAAATAATCAAAACTATAATTTCAACTCTTTCTGCCCATTAATCAGTTTTTAAATTTCAAAAAAAAAAATATATTAAGCATCCTTTTGCTGCATAGTCCAAAAAATCCATATCTTTTTAAAACTTTTAGAATCAAAATGATCTCACTGTCTTTTAAGGAGGTGGAAACTCACCTAATGAGTTCATTAAAACCTTGCCAATCCAAAGGCTCTTCATTTCTCCAATATTCAAACACGTTTTTAAAAATACAAAAATATATTAATGATTATACCTTTCCTAAGTAGTACAAGTTAATAGTCTAGCTATAGAATTATAAAACATTTGGATTTTTTGAAATACTTTTCAAAAGTCATCCCATAGAGAATTCAAATAATATGTATTTAAGGTACATGTCATCCTAGCTAATTCTGACTTAATAGTCTAAAACTGATATTACATGAGCAGATACAGTATGATTGACACCTGACAGTTGCATAGCAAGGTTCATGGCAGATTCTAGAAATAAATCCAAAGTGTAAAAATAAGACATAATATTTTCTTTCCTCTGATCTATTTTTTAATTGATTAACGCTGTCCTAAGTGGACTGAAATTCAATCCCCATACCCAATCCATTGCCGCCCCTTTTTGTTTTCAAATATTGATTTGGAACTTGAATTTTTTATTGGATTTGAATAGATAGAAGATATCTGAATTAGGTTTCATGACTATTTTAGTACACTATCAAGACCTTGGATACAGGCAAACACTCTTTCTCCTATGTTGCACATGGATTTATCATACTGATCTATGTCTATCAATCCATATTCTTAGCAGAACAGAGGTATAGCCATTAGATCACCTTTTAGCCTTCTCTGTCAGCCTTAGAATGAAGGATTGCATCCATTCATAAGTGAGAAAATTTCTCTGCAGTGATATGTAGACTAACATGTATAGGATTAATCAACTTGTCTTCTGGCTCTATAACTAACAATGCATGCCTGACTGAGTCATATTTCCAGGCACCAAGCATAGTTTTGAAGAAAAGTCATTTACACTCATGCTAGTTCTACATAACAGTGATCCTGTGCAGTTAAATGTTTAAGATGTACTGAGGGATTCCATAAAAATAAAATGGCCTTCCAGTCTCAAATAAAGTTGGAGTGATAGAAGAGGTATAATTTAGATCCTTTTAATTCTCAAGTAGTTTTTCACATAGAGCTTTTATCTGATTGTTGATGGTCAAGTCATAATGTTATCTTGCTTCTTTACATGAACATGTGGGTGTGAATGCATGTGTTCATGCTCAGAATTTACTGGTAATTGTATTTGTCCAACTGGGTAAATAATCTTTGTACATGGTTCAGAGTCCATTCTAGAAACAGATTTAAGCAATGCCAATGCTAGGAGGCTGCCTTGCATTCGTATTTTCATGAATTTAATGGACATTTATAGATCAAGGGACATATCATATTGGTATCCAGCAAGTTTCATGTTGTTTCAGTCCCTCAGTTATTATTGTGATAATTATATATACTTATATGTGATTAATAGTCACATGCATTCTTCTTCTATGGGGAAGAGGAGTGTATTGCTAGAATAAATCATGCTCTATTTCCTATTTTCCTGTTAGGGTAATAATGATCTCTTCTGAATAATCTCAAACTGATTTCATATGACATAAACTGCAATTCATGCATCTATCTACAAGGAAAATAACTCTATAGGACATTTCTGTACTATTGACTCATGAATGTTAGATTGGCTGTTGGGGAATTTTTTGTTGTGAAAATGTAAAACATTCAATAAGAGTTTTCCCTCTATTTACAATTTTCCTCTATTTATTAAAATTTAATTAATTTAACTGGAGAGAAGGGGGAACAATAGAAAATTTACTCAGCCTTTGCCTGTCCATTATTAGAACATCCATTAATAAGCGTTTGAATTTTTGTCATCTTGCCTGACGTTCTTGATTGTTCCCTTCTATCCCCTGAAGAAAGAACATCTACAAATAAAGTTGTGTTGGAGTGTTCAAGTTAGGCAATAACAGCAACAGCAACAACAAATGCCTGTCAAGTAGTTCAAAAAGGGCTCCATCCTTTGGTATGGGGCCCAGTTTCTGGAAGAAAATGTGTAAGAAACAATTAATAAATATTTTTCTTTTAATGTATAACAAACAGTTGAACCAAACAATTATGTAAACTGGAAATGACCCAAAACGCTAACAGTTTGGCAGCTATAAAGTGAAACACATTGTAGAGGCACATGTGCACTTCTATCCTCCTCCCCCCTTCCACAATAATCTGCACTTAATAGGAATATTTTAAACTATGTAGCTAAGCAACAGAGGTAATTGTTGCTTTCTAGAGCTTTTGTTAGGCACTCCACCATAGCCCAAATATGCATAATTAGGTATAATGTCTATAAATCATTATTGTACACATGTGGGTAGTTAAGTGGCTTGAGAGAATAGTTCAATGAATTGGACATATTCACCGAAAATGCTTTTTATTTGTTTTCGGTAGTTGATAATACTTTGAAATTATGATAACCCTTTATACTTTCTCTTAATAGCTTACTGTTGCTGAGACAAAACTTGATTTGCATTTCTGGATGATATTTAAGTTAATATTTAAACCCAGAGTTGGTTTGACATGGATTCCGCAAAGAACCAGACTGTCTTATTTTTTATTATGCACTTGTTTATCTCATTTTTTTCTCTTCTAGGAAGTAAAGTGCAAAACGTTCCAGTTTATGTTGAATGCATCCCAACAAAAGAATGCACCCTATAATCAGCATTATTGAAGGGGCTAGTGTTGTGGCTAAATTCTTCCCTTCATCCAAAAATGCTTTTAGTTACTATGGTAATATTTACTTGATCCTGGCAGACCAGTGTTGATTTTAGGGAGATAATTACCAGAAAGGAAGATGATGGAGATGTATTTTGGAGTGTCCTTGTCAGGAAAAAAAATGTTTAGAAAAAAAAGTAGATAACACAAAGGATTTATTGTCTTTTGGCATTTGAGATTCTTTTCCTTGTAGCTACTATCAATTGTTTTGTCATGTAATCTCAAAGAAAAAGTGCTTCTCAATAAAGGACATGTGTATATTGAAATTCTTTAAGAAATCTAATACTTCATCTTTTAACAATATAATCAATTGAAAATATAGAGAATTGGAGAAGAATTAGCATTGTCAAAGAAGATTCAGGAAAAAAAACGTTTTCATCAACATGAGAAAAGTGTCAGCTGCCAGTTTCTGTATTATATTTATGTTCTTGCAAGCTCTATTGCTTCAAAGCAAAAATTAAATACAACCATAAATATGAGGGGCATTTTTCCCACTGCTCAGCATATCCATTTTCACATTGATAGTAACTAATTTAGCACACAATAATTTAGTGATTTCATTTTGAATTCAATGATGAAGTTGCCCTTAGCTTTACTTTGTATCTATGGATTGTTTTTCCATGAATTCAGTAAGCCAGGTACAAAATATCTCTTTTACATAGTGTTGCACACAAACCAAGTCTCTTTCTGATAATTAACTTAAGAAGAGTTATAGATATATCTGTCCATCTGCCTATATGAAGCGGTGGTCACAATGCAAGTCACACTTTACAATATTATAGTTGTTTTATATTTTGCGACCAATTATATAATTTTATCATGGATAATAGTTTGGTTATTAAGTGTACTTTATGTTTATTTCTTTAAAGGAAATGTTTTGCACAGTATGATTTCATATAAATCAAGAAAGAAACCTTAAAGAGTTTTAAGAATGTTTGACCCTGGAGTATTCTCACTGACATTGATTGATTGATTTTGTGCCATCAAGTTTTTGCCAGTTCTTAAAAACCACATAGGCAGCATTTTCCCAGGATCTCTTTGACATAAGTAGATTAATTTATAGTTAACAGATTTGTTGCTTGTGGCCAAAATAAAAGTACTTTAACTTAGTCTTCTCTGTTTCTTTCTATCTAGAAAACACCACTTCAGTGTCAGCAAAAAGTATCTCATATTTCAACATGCAAGAAAATGATCTTCAAAAGGACAATTTCACAAACTGCCAGGACACAAAGACCAATACATTAATTAATTTTGAAAAAATAGCAAAAGATGCACCGAATTCCCTAAAGAATGATAAACTAAGTGATAGTAACAACCATCCCTTAAAAACAGAGAATAAGAACATTGCTGCATGTTATGGAATTAATTCTTCTGTAAGAAGGGACAGAATTACTGTTCCACATCCACAATACTGTTCCTCAGAAGATAATGAAAGTAGCTCTGAAATTTTGGACAATGAATGGGATAGTTCCTCAAATTTTTCTGAAGAGATAAGTATAAAACTGCCTTTAAATAAAACATACCTTGTAGGATGTAATCAGGAAGAGGTTCTAAAAACACCTGGTGTCAAAGCTGAAGAAAAAGATGTTAACAATTCTGAAACTTTTGATAGTTTGAGATCTGAGCTGCAAGAATCACAGGACTCACATGTTGACACTTTCAGCAATAGAATGCAGAATCCATTTCCAGATTGTGAAGAAGATGACTATCTATCAGAAAATACAGAACAGTCATTTGACTTGGATAAAACAAAACAGAACTTAAATTTGTTGGAACAAGCAATAGCTCTTCAGGCAGAGCAGGGTCACGTCTTTCATAGCACTTACAAAGAACTGGACAGGTTCCTACTAGAGCATCTTGCAAGTGAAAGAAGACAAGCCAAAATAGTTGACCTTGGTGGTAGAGCAGTCTATAACCACAAGCGTAAGTCTACTTCCTTTGTACACAGTAAATTACACATTCAGTTAAATTGTCCCCATACCTGATTCTAGAGTGGCACTGTTTTGAGTTTTAGGTAGAACATTGGCTTTTGATCACTTCTTTGGTTTTTTCACTCATGTTTAATATGATATAAAAAGTTTTGATAAGGAATTTCATGCTTTTTCCTGCTCCCATGGCTATTACAAAAATGATATCAATAAATGGGAGATTTTTTCCAGGGCTTCAACAACATGGCTGCCCCCCAAAATTCCTTTCCATTCCCTTTCCCCTGCCACCTGTGTTGAAAAGTACTGCTTGATTGATTATTTATACAATTTATACATGACTTCTATATGTGAAAGATTTCAACTTATCATGGCAGCACTTAGTGGACTACATTCACACCACTTGTTTGCAATGGTGCAGTAGTCCTCTTCTTCCAAACATCTCATTATTGTGTTATGATTCAGGTAATGGGGAGAACAGAAAGAGATAACTTTCTTTACTTCCACAATACTACAGGTAATCCTCGACTCATCACCAAAATTGAGCCCCAAATTCCCATTACTAAGCAAGAGAATTGCAAAGTGAGTTCCAGTTCATTTTACAGCCTTTCTTGCCACAGTTGTCAAGTAAATCATTGTAGTTGTTAAATTAGTATTACAATTTTTAAATACATCTGGCTTCCTCGTTGACTTTGCTTATCAGAAGGTCACAGAAGGTGATCAACTGACCCCGGACACTAAATATGAACCAGATGCCAGGCATCTGAATTTTGGTCACATAACCTGGAGATGCTACAATGGTGAAAAAAGTCATAAGTCACTTTTTTCAGTGTCATTGTAACTTCAAATGGTCACTAAATGAATGGTTATAAATCAAGGATTACCTGCATTTGATTCAGTTGGAAGTGCAACAAAGCTCTTTGGATTGCCCCAGTGACAAAAAACAGTGTACTATACATAGAGAAAACACTTCTGCGGGTGTGTATTTCTGATCCAAAATTATATTTTTAAGCAATAAAATCATTTTAGAGGAAATATTCCCATACCATATAGACACGGTATGTGTAACTAAATCATATCTGAATATAACATCTATCCTTGTATATTCCACTTGGCTTGTTAAATAATAAGTTTCTAGTAAAAGCTAAATCATTCACAGTTATAGGATGGATTTCAAAATGTTTTTAGCTGTGAATTTTAGAATTTTCACTGCCAAACATATCAATAGGTAAGTTTTATGATGTTAATTGTTTGAGCAATAGAAGATCTTTATGAGAAAATAATCCCATGTAAAAGAATGAATGTAATTTTACTTTGAATTGTATTATATATTGTATCTATTAATAATATTTTATTTGAAGCTATTATACTAAAGAAGACTATACAATGTACGGGTTCCAACATATGCCTGCTATATTAAAGGATAGTTTCTTTGCAAACTCTTATCAGCCTGACTGGCTTTTATCTATTGTAGAAATATGGTATTGTTACATTATCTTTATTTCTGCTAAGTGATATCTTCCAAGTCTATTTTCATGTTTTCTTGTGACAGTAGCAACTCAGAACATGAGATAGAGAATCCACATTCACTGAACTAAGCAGAAATGTCATCTAGTGCCTGAAATGGCATCATTTAAGCCAGAGGCATCAAACTCACATCATCATAGTGATGTCATGTGACATATCAGGACATTTTCTCCTTCGCCAAACCGGCTTTGGGTGTGGCCAGCATGTGATGCATCTGGCCCACTGGCCAGGAGTTTGACAGCCCTGATTTAAGCATTCCATCAAGTCAACAAAGATTTATCATGTATTACTGGAACATATAAATGTATCATTACAGGAAATGTCTGTAAAGCCAAAGGCCCACAATACAAAGATGTTGGGAATCTGATGCCTGGTAACATTTTGAGATGGAGTGTCTAGAAATGGTATACAAGAAAGACCTTGAGAATAGGCAAAAAGATGATGTCAAGGCAATAGTCACATAAGACAGAGCATAGTCTACAGCTGCATAATGAAAAAGAAAGAGGCTCAGGAGGGACCCTCCCTAACTTCTCAACATGTAAAGGAGATGGTGTAAGACCTGTACTTTCAAAGTTGCAAGATTCTGTTAATATAACCTTTCAATAAAGTAGAATTAGTTCATCTACTCACCTTTCTTGTATAATCTACCTGAGAAGGCTGACATCTCATCACCGGAGCCATTTAATTTTGATTGGAGAAGTATGCCTGAGATGGAATTCTTGAGAGAGGCCATGGGTTTCTTCTGTAAGACGATATGAAGGGCACATTATGGAGAAAACTTGAATAACAGCTATTAAATTAACTGCATGAAAAAAAGACAGGAAGCCATAATTGTATACTTACTAAATATTCCAATTATAACTGCAAACTATTTGCCTTACTGTTAGACACAAACATCCAGACTCACACATGAAGAAATCAGTTTGTTGTTTTGTTCAAACCTATACACAGGAATTTTCTCAAACTAACAGTTTGCATGTGAGTGAGATTAGATAAAGTTCAGTGACTTTCAAAGGTGGGATGGAATTATAGTTTTGCCTTCTTGTGAGCCCACAGGGATTTCTAACTAATTCCCTGTTTGATTCTTCCCTCTGGCTTGGCCAGTTTCTCTCCAACACTTACCACTGTAATTTGAAAATATTATGGAAGCAAACAGATCACTTGGTGTTGGTGGAGACAGTTAAAACATTAAAATGTGTATGTGCCAAAAATGCAACTAGTTAATATAGAAGATACACTAAATTATTTCATTTTGATAAACTGATCAAACTATACTTACATAATGGATCCAGTCCTTTTTAATGATATATATCTGTAGAAGAACTCTTATTTATTTTCAATCTGCCATTTTATTGAGGATGCAGATTTGACTATTGAAAGTTATTTGAATTTAATTCAGTGGCATTTCCTTATTTTGAAGAAAAATGCATACATGTTTAAGATTTTAAAAGTTATATCTAAGGATGGGGCATTTACATCCAAACAATTTTGTTTTTAATTTGCCTGCAAAGAATGAAAAAAAGTCAAACAATAATATTTCAGTTTTTTGTGTCCCTTTTTCAGAGAGAGAAGTGAAATGTTCTGTTTATCTTAAATATATGTTAAAATCATATATTTGAATAGCAAGAATAACAAATAATTTTAAACTTTATCATTCTATTAGTTTCAAAATTCAAATGCTTATATGATCATTATATTTATCCTTTTTCAAAAGCAAGAAAGGTCCATTTGTTTTAGAATAAATAAATGCAATATATAAAGCTAACAGAACTTTTTACAGTGTTTAATGGAGAGATTAGCATATTTTTGTATGCTTATTTTTGCTGTACAAACAGTAGCTTCACATCTAGTAAGAATGAAATATTATATAATTTTAGCTTTAGCTTGTCAAGAAATCCTGCACTATACTTTTAGCCATGCTGATATATTGATTATATACAATTCCTTGTATAAATTCCTTAATAAAGCATCTTGATAAAAAAAATTCAACATAAGAATCTAAGACATTGTTAGAATTCTATATTTTGAGATGGATGTATGATTTTGTTCACAGCAATCCAACTTTCCCAAAGCCTGATAGCTAGTTGTTTAGCTAGTTATTTTTCCACTCATAGATAGTTCCAATTTTTTGGCACATGACGCAAATGTCATTGCAAATTCTAACACCATATGTCTTAGTGCAAAAATAACAAGTCATTATTTAAAGTAGGAAGTTAAATGTTGTCTAGCATTTCAGGATTTATTAACACCTTGAAAGAAAATTGCTTTCTATCCTATTACTTAAAAGTGCTCAGCTATATATAAATATATATTTTACAGTGTTGCAGCCAGACTATCCGTTCTGTTTTTTTCACAGATGTACCCAGGCCTGAAAAAAGAGAGACCAAATGTCCCATTCCAGGGTGTGATGGAACAGGTCATGTGACTGGATTGTATCCTCATCATCGCAGTCTTTCTGGCTGTCCTCATAAAGTCAGAGTACCACTTGAAAGTAAGTAAAAAGTCTTCAATAGAGAAAACACTATGTCACACCACTGGCATGATGACACAAGGCATAGCCTTTTATAAGGGTCATAACTGTATTAACCAATAGCAAGGATCTGCATTATAACAGTGGTATAATTTCATGTCCATTTCAGTGATGAAGATACACTATTATTTATGGGATGAAAAGTCACTAAAGCACCTGAAATTAATATTCCAGAAAAATCTCAGATCCAGAAGGGTGTTGCTTAAGCTGAATACAGTCCATTGCTGAGCAAAACCAGCCTGGCCTAAGGGACCAGATCAGATAAAAACCATGCCATCATAACTAAATGATAATCTTATATCTACTTCACCCTACCACTGCTGGGTAATACTGCATGGGTAAAACTCCAGAACAAAAGCTCAGCACTATGAAACTTAATTGGGTAAGTATCCCTCAACTTCTAGGTATCTCATAGTGTTTACCAGAGTATTCTATTTCAAGTGCCCAGACTCCTAGATTAAGTAAACAAGTGCCAAGATTTTACAAATAAATACATAAAGTCAAGCCTTCTTTGAGCCAAGCTGGAAATGGATGTGAACACCTCTTGGTATCCATATAGAAATGGTTTGACATTGATGACTTTTTGATGATTTTTCAACTTCCCAGTCTCTCATATAGCTTTGATATTTCTAGGTACCAGGCCTGGTTACCAACACTAACCAGGTCTGAACCTGCTTAGCCTTTAAAAGTTAAGCCAAAAGAAACAAACACATTCACTGAGCATCTTTCAACAGCAATAAACACTACAATTTGATAAAGCTTTAACATTTGGTGCATTTTCCTCTTATTTGTATTTGACACCTTACATTATAAAACTACTTACCTATTGTGATCTTCTTCCCGTCGCTTACAGGTAACCTCTTTAAAAAATTTTTTTTCTTTTTTTCTCCCTCTATGAAGGGTAGTGGGCTAGTAGTATTGGTGGTAAAAAAACAGACTTCTAAACAGCCTTCCAACTGTACAATTTGAGACAAAAAGAGAAGTGCAAAGTAGCACACACTATGCAGGTTATAGCATGGACACCTAGTTTGTATACTGACCCAAAGCCAAGTTTATGCGCCTTTTTATTTGTCTTGGGGAATGGAAGCTGGAGGTTCTTTGCTGTTACAAATCCACGATATTGGTCCCCTCCTGTTTTGTATGAACACCGTGGCCATCGTCAGGATTACTTTACATTCATAAGTATATCTATAATTCAAGAAGATTAGACAAATCAGAACAGTATCATGATATCAATTTAATATTTTTTAACTTTTGTATTCTTTGTGGGGTTTTTAGATGAGCTGTTCACCGCCCTGAGTCCCTCGGGAGAAGGGCGGTATATAAATGGAATAAATAAATAAATAAATAAATAAAGCTAAATCAAAGGATGGGCAAAGCACCATCTTATTAACCATTAGGCACAATGCCTAGGGCCTACAAAAACTTGGGGTATTCTAAAATTAATTATATTTCAGTTTGTATTATTATTTTATGATGCATGAATTTATTACAATAATAAGCAAGCATTCTAGTACAATACAGGTAGTCAACTGAATTAAAATTTCTGTTGCTTGAGCAAAGCAGTTTTTAAATGAGTTACACTCCCATTTTATGATTTTTTGCCGCAGTTGTGAAGTGAATCACTGCAGTTATTAAGTGAATCATGCAGTCACTAAGCAGATCTGGCTTCCACCATTGATTTTGCTCGTTGGCTGGGAAAGTTACAAATGGTGATCACTTGACTTCACTAAACAATTCATTGCAAGTTGAAGACTACCTGTACTGATTGAATTTGTATCATTCCAATATTATTGGAATTAAATTTGATTTGGGACTTAGAATCAAATTTTCATCCTGAAAATAAAAATTAAATTGGATGCTGTTTCTCAAATGCAAAAAACAATCAGGTCTAGTATCACTGAGCATGCACATACACACTCACATTCTGACACCTACTAGTATGTAAGTGAATTGAACTTCTACTTTGCAATCACTCTAGGAAATAAACATAAGTAGGCATTTGAAATGAAAACACTGCCTTATGCTCTTGGTCAAAATAAAATTCTCTATGATTTATTGAAGAATATATACCTAGGGAATACCTTTATAACCCTAAGCCTTTTTCCTCTCTTGGCAGATTGATTTTTATGGCCTCTCATTGTGCTAAAAATAATTGCTACACTGATAGACTACGAAAATAATGTACTTGGCGCCTCCTGAGGAAAAGGGTTTATATATTTGGCTATTTATTTAAAATATAAAATAGGTGTGTTACACTTATGGGGAGGATCACAAATATGTTACTTCCTGTAGGATTTTTTTTTTTAACATATTTCATGATCGGTCTAAAAGAACAGAAGAAAATTCCCAAGCAATCTTGCAAAAGGGGATAATTTAATTCCAACTTCTTGTTGAAATCAGAAATAAGCTACACGAAGAGAACTATTTATTAAATTTATACAATCCCTTTGTAATGATATGAATAGGCATTGTGCCTTGGAATGGTAGGTGTGCTGCCTTTGGTGTTTTCATTTCCTTGAATATATGGAATACAATTCCATTGAGTGACAGTCAGAACAACAATTATGTGGCACAGAGCTGGTGATCTGGGGTTTCTTCAAGACTGTATGATGACTTGGAAAATATTCCATTGACTTCAGAGCTTTTAAATGGCACAGCCATGCTGTTCTGTGAATATAAGCAAAGACTGACGCCAGTAATAACCTTGTAATTCAAGGAATATCTATTATGAATGAAGGTGAATATACGTGTCCCAGGATAATGCTTCAGGATCCAATCTGGGTTAAAAGTTTTGTCTTCTGACCTTTGGATTCATATGAGAGCCCTTTCTCAGAGAACTACCACACACAAAACAGCCTAAAGCACACAGTGTAGTAAGGATGGGCTCCAGCATGAATGGGGATGCTCAGTAGACAAAACCTCTGGTCCCGGTGATCGACTCAGTTTGGGTCCTGGATATCTATTATCCTTGTCATTACTATCCTCTTCTTTTCTATGACCAGCAACAGATAACCTGGTCCAAAATTTATTTATTTTATTTATTTTTCAAACATGTATAAGGTAGCAAGTATAGGTATGAACATAAACATGAACAAAGGGAGTAAATACAGATAAATGGGGACTGTAAGACAGGGATGGTAGGCATGCTGGTGTGCTTATGCATGCCCCCTTTAAGGACCTCTTAAGAATGGAGTGAGGTCCATGGTAGACAGTTTGAGACTGAAGCTGTGAGGATTTGAGGTGGTAACAATGGAGTTGGGTAGAGCATTCCAGGAGTTAATCACTTTGCTGCTGAAGTCCTATTTTCTGCAATTGAGTTTGAAGCTGTTTACTTTGAGTTTGTATTGATTGTTTGCTTGTGTATTATTGTGGTTGAAGCTGAAGAAGTCATTGATGGGCAAGACATTGTAGCAGACAATTTTGTGTACTATGCTTAGATTGGACTTCAGGCAGTGCGGTTCCAGTTTGTCCAAGCCGAAAATTTCAAGCCTGGAGGCATAGGGAATTCTATTGTAAATAGAGGAGTGAAGTATTCTTCTTGAGAAATACCTCTGAGCCCACTCAATCATATTAATGTCTGATATATAGTATGGGCTCCAGGCAGACGAGCTGTATTCAAGAATTGGTCTGGCATAGGTTTTGTATGCCCTCGTTAGCAATTCAATGTTACCAGAGAAGAAGCTTCTATATCTATATATATTATATATCTATATATAGAAGAAAAATCAATTTATATCCCAAATTCAACTGCTTAAATTTAAGTATAATCCTATGTAGTTAATATTGAAGCTTTGGTGATACATTTTGTAATATTTATAGAAGTAAAATTGCTTTGCTATGATTGGAACTTAATGCTAGGAAAAATGTATTTTAGTTATATTTCCCATAGCTGTTTAAAAAGTGCCTTAATTATA
The DNA here is from genome assembly GCA_023653725.1 of Bungarus multicinctus. Classification (NCBI taxonomy): domain Eukaryota; kingdom Metazoa; phylum Chordata; class Lepidosauria; order Squamata; family Elapidae; genus Bungarus; species Bungarus multicinctus. The sequence continues at coordinate 55,566,784 of CM042846.1, read as the reverse complement.
TCTTTGAATCATTTTATTTTATCAAGAATACTGAGTTAAATTACAGAATGCAACTGCACGAAATGAACAAAAATAGTTTAGTAACTCATACAATTTGAGAGGATAATGCAGCTATTATTCCACAGCTGGGAAGTCAGTTTGCCAGTAAAACAACCTTCTACCTTCCAATATCCATTCAAGATTAACAGTGTTAAACTCAAATAGATAGATAAAATATGTTAGATAGATAGATAGATAGATAGATAGATAGATAGATAGATAGATAGATAGATAGATAGATAGATAGATAGACAGACAGACAGACAGACAGACAGACAGACAGACAGACAGAGATAATATATCTATATATTATCTATCAATCAATCAATTTATTTATCTATCTAATCTCAGACATAGGAACACTCAGGTGATGAGGACTTTTCAAGAAGTGGACACAAATTTCTATTCTCTAAGAAAGATGGGCAATTATTTAACATTTAATTTTTAGGTTTGTTATGTTGAGTGTTATATAGTGGTTCAAACTCTTAAATTCTCTACTTATTTTGAATTATGTAATAACTGTTTGAGCTGGTTTCTTGTTTATGTATTTATTCATCCATTTAATCACTTTACATAGTTACCCCTTTTGCAGTTGTGACTGGTCTTAATATTTTTTTGGTTGAAACTTCAGTAGCATAAACTTAAGGGTGTAAATCTTCCCCTAGTTGCCATCTCTGAACTATTCTGTAACATTAGCATGGATTTCAGGATTTTTTGTTTGTTTGTTTTTTCTTTTTATTTAGTCCTTGCCATGCATGAAAATGTTTTAAAGTGCCCCACTCCTGGATGTACAGGAAGAGGACATGTCAATAGCAACCGCAACACTCACAGAAGGTAATTGAAGTCTGCTTCCAATGATGAAGTATCTTCAAAAATGGTATGTTTTTTAAAAATACCTGTCATTTCATATAAAGCAACAATATAGGTAATCCTTAGATAATGACCATTTGTTCAGCAACTATTTGAAGTTACAGTGACACTGAATAAGGAAACTTACGGCAGGTCCTTGAAGTTATGGCTATTGCAGCATCCCCATATTCACATGATTGGGATTTGGGGTACTTGGCAACTCTCAATTATAATTATCACACTGTCCTGCAGTCATATGATCACCATTTGAGACCTTCATTGCTGGCTACTGACAAGAAAATTCATGGGAAAGCTAGCAGGAGATCACAAATGGAGATCTTGCAGCAACATTGCACCTGTCAACTGTTGTGAGATTTTCCTAAAACTTGAAACTGGGACTGTTGTAACTGTTATCATAAATCAGCACAGTCACATGATGTCACACTTTACAATTGCCTCACTTAGCAATGGAGTTCCTGGGTCCAAATATTGTATATAACTGAGGATTATCAATATAACCTTTTAACTCCTGAAAGAAAACTTCCTTACACAAACTTAAATTAAAGAATCTTCAGTCAAAATGAAATATATTTAATTTCCAAGGTTTTTATGAAAGATAATGACACATATAATTAATTCTCCTGTTGAAAGCAATGAAAAAGATAAGTACCTAATTGGAGAAATTATGTTATTTCATTTTAGGTATTAAGTCATGTTAGAATTGAATCAAATACATTTATTCCTAAATCATAATCTATTGACAGCTCTACTTAAGAAAGTCAGGATGCCAATATCAGATAATGTATGCCCTCCCTATTTTTTTGCTTTCAATTATATACTTACTGTATATATACTTTATACAGGAATGTGGCATCATCTTCATTTCACATGAAATCCTAAACGTAAACTGGATATTAAAACATCTAAAACCACAAACAATTTAAAATTAACCAAAGAACTGTACAATTAAACTGTAAAATTACAAAGAACTGTAAAGACTGATCAAGTGATCAGTTCTGTATAGTGAAAATATCTGATTTGATTCAAACTTGATATACTTTGGTATACTGATTTACTCTTCTAAGAACTTATGATCCATTTATGATAGACCATGATTTAATTTAGTGCATTAAAATCATTGATAAGGTATACTTGGCTGATTTCCCAGAGAAAAAAAGAAACAAGTATTATATCCCAAAATGTTCAAGGTCAACATTGCTACTAGAGAGGTCAAAGATCTTACAAGTCTAAAGAGATAATGATGTTATGGAAATAATGAAATAATTTTGTTTGCAACATTCAGATGGAAAGAATGGACAGCCTCCTAGTATGTGAATGGGCATGGGAACTTAGCTGAATTAAAATCATCAGGAGATGTATAGGAGAGGAAGATCTAACAGGCAAAATAGCTTGAAAAAGAAGATATAGCTAGATTTTAAAGGCTGTAATAGCAATTGACATGATAATCAGAATAAAAAGGGTAACAAGCTGAATAATATTTTATTTTTTGATGCAAAATGCATATTAGAAATCTAATACTTCTGAGTATAAATTGTTAACAATTACTTTTGTATGACAAATATTTTCAATAGTCTTTCTGGATGTCCAATTGCTGCAGCTGAGAAAATGGCAATGTCTCAGGAAAAAGGTCAACATGAATCACTCAAAACAGGGCAGTGCCACGATCAGATCTACAGGTAAAAAATTTGAATCATATTTATAGTAGATTCATTCTGGAAAAAGACATTTATAATTAATATTACATTCATCTTCTAACTGTAATGTTCTGAAATATTTTGAATTGATAGTGTAGGTAGAGATTCACAGATATTAAGTTAATACATTATAAAATGTAAAAGGTGCAGATGAGATCTCATTATTCATTATTATAAACAATATATTTCTAATGCACCCCCAAATCCCTGAGAATTTTGCTACTGAAATTCGGCTGATCTAAGCACCATAATAGCATTTAGACTTATATCCCACTTCACAGTGCTTTACAGCCCTCTCTAAGCAGTTTACAGAGTCAACATATATTACTCTAACAATCTGGGTCCTCTTTTTACCAACTTCAGAAGGATAGAAGGCTGAGTCAACCCTGAGCCGATCAGGATCGAACTGCTGGCAGTTGGCAGAGTTAGCCTACAATACTGCATTCTAACCACTGCACCACTACCAATGCTTGCTTTTACACTCCTCATGTCTTACCACCTGAAAGATCATCACAGCCCACCAATTGACCATTGTTACTATGCAGAGAAATTGGGACTCATTTCATTTATAAATCTATTTGTTATAGGTAATCTTTGACTTACAATCACAATTGAGCCTAGAATTTATGTTGCTAAGTGAGAAATTTGTTAAGTGAGTTTTGCCCCATTTTACAACTTTTCTTGCCATGTTTGTTAAGTGAATCACTGCAGATGTTAAATTAGTAGCACGGTTGTTAAGTGAATCTGGCTTCCCCATTGATTTTGCTTGTCAGAAGATTGCAAAAGATGATCACATGGCTCCAGGACACTGCAACCATCATAAATGTGAACTATCTGTCAAGCATCTAAATGAAAATCACATGAGCATGGGGATGCTGCAAAAGTCATAAGTGTGAAAAATGGTCATAAGTCACTTTTTCAGTGGCATTGTAACTTTGAACGGTTGCTAAATGAACTGTTGTAAGCGAGAACTATCTGTACTAACACAAACTCATTATTTTTTTTAGTATTAACTCATATTCATTAACCTATTTATATTCAGAATGCCATTAAATTTCTTATTTTATTACAAAAAGTATAAAGAAAATGTATGATATATTAAAATGTATAAAGGGAGGGGAAAAAGCCCACTCTACACAGGGAAGACCTAGATGAAAAGATATGTCTTTAGGAGGTACCCTTTAATTTCAAAGGAAAGCCTTCCAAAGAATATTTGTTACCACTAAAAAGACTGGAATGTCTGACACTTCCCAGTTGAAATCAGCAGTAAGACCTCTCAAGGTGACCATAGCGATTGTACAGATTTATTAAAGGAAAGATAGGCACATTGAGATTATGATTCCAAGTTGTTCTGAGCTTTATAAAGAAGTAAAGTCTCCTTGCACTCGAGTTCACATCCACATCCATATCTTGCCATGCCTTTCTTCCAGAATGCTGTTTGACATGTCAGACTAGTCCATAACCCTGTGCTTTTGTGGTGATCTTCCATTCAAATAAAAAGCAGGTCCAAACCTGCTTAGCTTTTTCAAAATCAGCCAAGGTCAGTTAGGAGATGCCATCTGTTGTAACTCAGGGCATTATAAGCCAGTACTAATTGGCATGGTAGCTAATGGGTAGTCAGCGCTGTAGCTTCAATATATGAATACTATAAATATGGCTAGGAGCCCACCGAGAAGACTGGCCATTCATCTGCATCTTCCAGGACAGAAACAAAGAAGCCCCACATATAGTTTATTTCAGGAATCCAAATGTGAGTTCACCTACTCTTGGACAACAATAACTAGGCTGTTCTTTTCCAGAAAAGGGATTGGCCTTTTCCAGAAGTATGAACAGCTATGAAGGATTCAGAATGATAAATGGCATGTAGGAAAAAAAACACCTGATGCTGGCAATGCTCATGTTGCCATCACAAACATTAGAGACAAATTCAAAAGAAACTTTGAAACTTCTTGACAAAAGTAAAAAATGCAAGGGCCTTTCTTTTAGGTATCTGGTAAATGCCAAGTTGGTTCACAATATAACTAGTTACCCATTATTTGGGTCATGGATAAAGAACAGACCTAATACTGTATGCATTCATGAGGCCTAAGTTGGGAGAAATAACTTCAAGTTGATCATTCTAATTTCTCAGAGAAACACCAACCAAGGGTAGGTGTGGAACACTAAATTTAGGAAAAGACATAATAGATGAATCAGTCAAAGCTGGTAACAGGTATGCTTAAACAAAAATCCCACTACATTTGACTACTTCAGCTGTGAGGAGTTTTATGGTGAGAAAGATAATTCTGTAGATCAAGGGTGTCAAACTTGTGCCCCACAGCCTGGATGCGTCACATGCTGGCCCTGCCCCCACCCAGTTTAGCAAAGGGGGAAAGTCCCAATATGACATGTGATGCCGCCGTGACAATGCAAGTTTGACACCCTTGCTGTAGACTAATGTTTCTCAAGCTTGACAGTTTTAAGCATGCTGGCCGGGAAAATCTAACAGTTGAAATCTGCACATCTTTATTTAGAAGAAAGGACCTTTAAGAAAATATATGAACAATATTTATTTTTATATCTTACTATTTTGTCTTTCCTAGTTCTAAACAGTTAGTTCTTATCTGCATCTCTAACAAATTACTCTGTCAAGTATACCTGTTAGAGAATGAATCTAATAATAATTGTTATTATTCTGATATTTTATGTCTTCATTGTGAAGGACAAACTTGGTGAAACATTTTGAGTTATCTCAGTACAGTTGCCGATCTGCCCAAGCACTCCCTTCTTCCAGAACCACTTTTACAAGAGAGCAAGAGAAATATGGGAAAGTACCCTTTGACTATGCTAGCTTTGATGCCCAAGTCTTTGGCAAATGCACAGTGATGCCAACTATACAAGGACAAAAGCCCACACAATCCTTTGAATGTAAGTAAGAAACTGACAAAATTAAACTGGTATTTTGTTTGTTTGTTTTTACCTCCCAGGGTATACATACCAAGCAAAACAGGCTATAGTTAAAAGTTTCACTATGGTAAAGTGGGAGGGAGAGAGAGAGAAAGAGACAGAGACAGACAGACAGTCAGAGAGAGAGAGAGATGATTCCTCTAATATTTGTATTGTGATCTCCTGTAATCCTTTATCTGATGTACTGTTGCTTATTGGCTGCTTTTTGCATTTGTCTATACAATTCTGTGGTTAAATTATCCATCTATTTTTACCTCTTTGCTCAGTCCTCCTGCTAAAGAAGTTTCAGCGCAGCTTGCTTAAATAAATCTGTAGTTGAGGTGATTTTTAAAAAAGATTGTTTTGAAATGGATACAATTTTAGCTATCTCTAAAGAGAAGGTGAACATAATTCTCAAAGTATAAATTTTACTTCCTCTAAATTTAAAACCTTATTTTACATCTATCAGAATGTGAAGAATATTTTTCAGAATCTCCCAATTAATTATGCTTGCTGCCTTGAATTAATCGAAATATTTTTTAAAAGGCAGATAGAAATCTAATAATAATAATTGACAAAAACATCATCAAGTTGCAAGTTTACTTGGAACAGCTTACAATCTCTGAGTATAACTTAAACACCATCAAACAACATCTGCTTATCTCAGGTCCTTGGGAAGGACTTGATCAGAGGACAAATGCCAAATCCAATCTAAACATCTGGTGGACTGTGCAATAAACCATAATAATAGTAATGAGTCTTTGGCTTCATATTTCTTAAGAGTAACCAATGCTTTGGCAACATGATTTTCAGTGCATGGTTGGGAGAAGATACTGATAAACTATGTGTCATGTACATTTTGAAAACTCATGTTCTAGGGCATTATTAACTAGCAAATCCAGTTGATTACTGAAATACAGATATGCACAATATTGTATTGTGCCCCACATGAATTGTCATCTTATAAATATCCACTTTTAAAATCTTGGTTAAAGATACAATTATATAGGAACTTAACTGGCAGCACACTCAAACTGAATAACTGGAACTCAATTGCACTCTAAGTGGTTGTGCATTTTTTCAGGAAAATGATAATACATAATAAATCATAATACATCCCAAGATAATACATTCAAGAACCAAAATGAATATTGCATGAAATGTTGAGTTCAGGCTAAACATATGTAAAATATCAATAAAACTTTTTTAAAGAGACAAAACTCTACCAAAAGGCAGGAATGTCCAGGAGGGAGGGCTTCAGAATTTCTACAAAGTTTCCTTCACATGGCATTAGAACATTTTAGGAAATGGATTTACAATGTTGTCCTCTACTGATTTTGGAAGTACCTGAACACTTATATGACAACACCATGTAATGTTTTAAATCTATTAATTTCTGAAACTTAAAGAAATGTTGAGTTTTGTGTCAAGAGTAGCTTTTATTTCATATATTCTTTGTCTGTTTTACTGTATGAACTGATTGCCTTTGTCCCTTTAATAGAAGGACAGTTGCATAGAACTACTTCTAATCAAATCTCTCTTCAACAGCAAAGCATTTTTCAAATCCAGGGAAATTTACTAATCGGCAGCCTAGTGCTAGCGCCCACACACAGAGTCCTTGCCATGCCAGCTCTTATCGCTACGGTCAATGTAGTGAAGACACCCACATAGCAGCAGCTGCTGCAATTCTGAACCTTTCCACCCACTGTAGGGAAGCTACAGAGATCCTCTCCAGCAAACCACGGAGTCTGTCTGCCAAGGTAGGCAAGTCCAGAAACCTGGAGGGTGCATTAGCTACTGAACTATGTGAATAAACTGTCTTTCATATTAGTGATTGCATTCAATTGTTCCTCCTTCCAACCCCTGAAAAGAGCAGCATCTTTCTGAGTATTCCTTTGAAAAGTGAAAGGACCATGTTCTGGAGAGTTGTCATAAATGGCTTCTACGTGGAAAAGAACTATGGAAGGATATGGTGCAAAACTGGTTTAAAAGAGGCTTCTTCTCACATGAAATAAAAACTACTATAAAATTAATTGAAATATTAAGAGATTCAAGTATTGATACATTGGAGATATATGCAGGTTTTGGTGAGATGGTGGTTGACGAAAATGTGTAGCTATTAATTTTTTATTTTAATTAGGCTTTGTTTTCATTGATTATAAGGCAACAGATTCATTGTTTTTGTTGTTTTGTTACTTAATAAAATAGGATTCTCAACCTTCTTCTAAATGCTGGACTTCAGCATTGCTAAGGAATCCCAAAAATGTTTAATAAGGCAGTCTTGCTAGTTGGCAAATTAGGTTGCATTAGTATCACTCACAACTAATGTAGTAGCAAGAACATCATTAAATAGTGCCAGTGTCTTGAACAAGCACATTGAGAAGGTCTTGTAGAAAAGATGAACAGGCAAAGATATGTAGAGCTAGATAGGTTAATAAAGAAGTATTATACAGTGACATGTCTTTGGGCTGGAAAAGATAAATTACTTTTTCCCAGTCCTTATACTAAACACTTTAGCCATAGTTCTCAGTCCTACTATCTGAGCAGCCATTAATCTGGTGCTGGAGGATCTTCAGTAAGATTGTTTCCTTCTGGCAAATGTATCATTTTAATAGCATATCAAAATATGGAAAATCAATTGAAGCTCACAGATGTTCAACAAGAATATTCTACTATGCCTTTTCCAACAACCAAAGAAGTTAAGAGTCTTATTTTCTAAGCCCAACTATCCAGGCAATTTCTTTTTAACAAGTTTTATCTGGAGCCACAATTTTATTTACTACCTTGGACCAAGAAAGTATTGTAGTATTAGCTATGGCAATCCCTACTCTCATCTCCCTGTGTGGAAAGAAATTGATGCCAGAAGCAATATTAAACTGCTGCCCCCACCTTTGGCTGACCTTAGAAACAGACCATTCTTGCCAAAGAACAGTAAAAGTGTGTGTGTGTGTGTGTGTGTTTGTGTGCGATATGTTCAATTATATACCTGCTTTGTATTTGCCAAAGGGAATGTGATTGAAGCAATTCCTAGTCACAACTGGAGCACATAGTAAGGATAACGAGCGTACAAAAAAGTTTTTAATACACAGTTAAAATATAATATGTTCTTTCTCTGTCAATTCTTACTTTTGCCAAACTTCCAGCAGAGAAAAATGACAACCAGGATTACAGAAGGGCCAAGAAAATTAGTTTTTGGCTAAAACAAAGCAAAGATAGGTTGAAAGAGATGGACTTGCCAGAATCAAAGATATTCTTTTTATTTTGTTTAAATAATATCCCTTTTAGAGAAATCGAGATTTTAAACAGGATAATATACATTATGATATTTTTGTTGCTTATGCGTGAAAGCAAAAAAAAACATGATGCAAAACTTATTCTAAAACTGTATGGTTTTATTTGTGTGATAATCACTCCTATTTTCAGTCTTGTCTCCAAAAAATATTTATAATTTATTTTTAATTATGCATATAATTTTCTCATAAGTTATTGTTATTACATTTAAAATAATACAAAGCAAGGAATCTAAAATTCTGTAGTTCCCTCTCCACTGAGCTGGGAACATTTTCTGTGAAATAAAAAATAAAAATGAATTTGGGAACTAGCTTTCCTCTCCAATCTTTTTGCAGAGAAAAACTTCTAATCTAACAGCTCATAACTCATCACAAGTACAATAAGGAGAAAATCTCTCAATAAGCCACATACTTCTTACTTTAGTCTAGCAAAGAGAGAGACACAGATGGACAGACAGAAAGAACCAAGCAAAATTATTTAGATTGTTTATCATGCTTTTCTATTGTGTATTGTCTATTCACCATCATCCAGTAAAAAATTATCCTCATGTGGAAAATTATATGAGGAAAAATGACTGTCCACTTTCAAACTTAACCTCAAGAATGAGAATAAATTTAGTGAGGCTTATATTAATAATTTAGTTGTAATGCTTTTACATTGTTGTATAATTAATTCCTAAATTGCTTTTAATGCACTTAGAAATAAAGCATCTTTCACTGAAAAAAATATGTGTTTTGATTAACGTATCAAAACAATATAATGAAACATTCTAAAGTTTGAGATCTTTATGTGTTCAAAATATGTGTTTTGATTAACGTATCAAAACAATATAATGAAACATTCTAAAGTTTGAGATCTTTAAACTGTTTTTATAACAGATATTTTAAGGGATTTTTTTTCCATGTTAAGAAAAAATAGAAGTGATCTGTAATCAAATTGCGTATTTATTTAAGAACACAGATCTCCGTAACTTAGTTTTCTGTATGAAATGAAGCAAGGAAGAAATCAACATCAATGAAATACAACATATTAAAATGCATAATTATTAATTCTTACAAAGAATTCTCTGCATCAGTTTGAATAACCAAATAAATTAAACCAGATTGTGCTCAAAATCTTATATTTTCTATAACTACATGCAAAAGATAGGGCACGTTTCCAGCATTGTTTTTAATGGTTCCAATACATTTAAATAATTACAAATGATTCAATATAAATATTTTATATTATAGGCACCACAGTAGAATATGAGCTTGAATTACCAATTTATCACCAGATTTAAAGAAATTGGTTGTTTTTAGTTTGCGTTAGAGAGTGTTCTGAAAAAGATTTAGGAAATGGTGACACACTTAACTTCCCTTCTATTTAAATTCTTGGAAATATGCCTGTTGTGATATTACTTCTTGTCACAGTTTTGTCTGATTTGATCTCATACCTTGTGTAATTGCAATTCAGAGAAGGAGATGCATGCAGTATATTCTATCTTTATCTTTCTGTGGTGTTTTGCCAAGAAATCTATTTAATGTTTGGGTGTCCCCCCCACAGGTTTAGACAGAGTGGCATATGTGTACTGTATCTTGAAAGAAAACACAACAGGAAAACAAACAGCATGAAATATTTAGCAGACAAGCATATCTGATGTCTCTTAATTATTCCTGGTGCTGAAACTGGTGAATAGATAACAAAACAGAACCCAGGAATCTGGATTGTAATATTAAGGTATATTTAAATATAAGTCAGGGATACCACTGCAGTCAATACATTTAAAGCTGTTATACTGCAGTGTAAATGCTAAGCAGAATAATTTATTTTATTTTTTTAAAAAAACTAATGCTTGCACTTTACTTTTTGATGGTTATTTTTTAATCGACAGATTTTTAATTAAATAGAATAGTATGAGACATACTATTTACAGGCCCACTGTAAATGAATTTTGAGTAAATTTGTTTGGTTAAATTTGTCTCATATTCTTAATTGATGAATGATGCACAGTAATGGGATTTAAATGCTGAATGGCCAAACCATCAGGATGAAGCTTATAAGTATCTGGGTATTTTATAGTTGTATAATATCAAGCATGGACAAATTAAAATATGATTAGTGAAGAATACAATTGAACAGTGGAAACAATACCAAGGCCATGAATTCCTGAGCTATACCTGTGATATGATACACTGTTGGAATTATGAACTTCCCACAAGCTCATTTAGACAGTTTGGACTGAAAAATGAGAAATTGATGACTATTCACTATGTATATCCTTCCTGTAATGATATTGATAAATTACACCCATCCTGCATAAATGGAGGCAGAAGTTTATTTCAAGCAAACAAACGGTCAAAGAAGAAAAGCCTGCATTATGTAAAAGATGGCCAAGAACAAGCATCGATGCAAATTAAAAATTGGAACTTACTAAATGTACAGGAAATGAACATGAACATTGAAATTTAATAAAAACAAGAATAAAATACCAACAAGGAGAAATATTCCATGGTCAATTTTTACAAAAAATGAAGGGAAAATGGATAAAGATAAAACCTGGCAATGCTTTACAGCTGGAACATTAAAAAAGCAACTGAATGCTTAATTTTGACTGCTCAAGAGCACGGCATTTGAACTAATGCAATTAGGGCCAAAACTGAAAAATCATCAAATGATTCAAAGTGCAGATTGTGCAAAGATATAGAAGAAACAGCAGATCATATACTCAGTTTGAGCAAGAAAATCACACTACATAATATAGTTTCCAGAAAACTGTTTTGCTCCCTCTATTGTAAAACATGATACACAAATAGAATCATGAATTATTGGATTAGACCAGAGGTGGTATTCAACAGGTTCTGACCAGTTCTGGAGAACCGGTAGCGGAAATTTTGAGTAGTTCAGAGAACTGGCAAATGCCACCTCTAACTGAAGATTTTACAGTATCCGCCCCTGCCACGCCCACCAAACCATGCCCACAGAACCGGTAGTAAAAAAATTTGAATCCCACCACTGGATTAGACATATTTTAAATGTGGTGTTACAAGACACATTTCTGCAGGAGTTTGTATTGGAAAAAATAATTTCTGGCAATAATAGTCTGAAATGTGATATGACTATTAGCTCAGATTATTTTAAAAGAGATAGATGTATGTAACTCAATGATTGGAAATTATTACGAATAATACATATATAATTATTACGAACTATATGTATATCCATATTTATTGCGTTATACCTCTGGTACTTTATTTCTGATGGAAGGAAACAAAAATATTGCTAATGAAATGCAACTGTTGATAGTACAGAAGCAAGAAATTGATTCTGCTTCATTCCTCTTGTAAATTTTGTTGAAACAGAAGCTCACTGTGGAAATAGAATACCAGACTAGGCAAGTCCTTGACTTAATTTAAAATAATTATTATATGTGCCATGAGATTTGTGTTCCATACTGAGATTATAGGATTGAGTAGGTTTAAGAATATTCATGATCTTTTAGATTATCAACTGCATTAGTATTGGGATCCCCAGATATTATTCTCTGTAATTCCCATCATACCATGTCTAATATTTAAGGATGATGGGGATTGTAAACCAGTAATAACTGATGTGTCTTAAACTTGGTAACCATTGCTGCAGTTAATCTTCCTTATTCCAAACATGTTGCAGTGCATGTTTTAGGACTATATGACTTCAGAATAACAGTCAGGTATCATTCTTAACCAGATCAGGTAAAGCTAGCTGACACATTTGCACAATTTATTAAGTAGCATAGTTAGTGTTAACTTTGGGCAGATGTTTTTGCTTGTTTATTTGTTTGTTTGTGACCCAGAATGCTGGTTGGGGAATTCTGGGAGTTGAAATCCACAAATTTTAAAGTTGCCAAGGTTGAAAAACTGTAATATATTTTATAATCTTTTTTTTCAATTCTATTTTTATATTATTAAAAAAAAATTAAAATACAAAATACAAATACATTTTTTAAAAAATAAAAAGACCCACAAAATAGACATTTAAAAAGTGCATTAAAAAGGAAAAAAAATACTAACACATGGGCACATATTATTCCCTCTAGTTGAATACTGATTACTATGTTACAAAAATATTAGCTTCCCACCCCTTGAGAAATAGACCCACCCCCAATTTTTAAATTACAAAATCTATTTGCATCTATAAACATATTAATGACATAATAGTTAACAAAAAGAACAATAGTAATAAAGAAGCCAAGAGTAAGGTTTCAAAACTCTCTGTTAACAAACTGTTAGTGTAATCAACACATAAATTTTTTTACCATGGCATTTTATCAATCTCAAATTATCCCAAAAGATAATAGTGTTTCATCCTGGATCAAATTTCCATGTTTGTTTCTTAATAGCATTTCTTATCAATGGTTTATACAGTATTATAGTCTAATATATTAAACAAGGTGAAGTATGTTGTGTGAATGCAGCCAATACATAGAACACCCACACATCAACCATTATGCCTATCAAATACTAACATGACAGAGAAATATCTTTGCCTAGCCATTCCCCTAGATGTTGATATGCTACGTAACAAATTTATTGGTTGGCAAGAAATCAAAGAGTTGTCCCATGTGAATTTTTTAAAATCTTCCAGAGTTGTCTAAGCACATCTTGGATATTTTGGCAAGATGACAATAAAAAACTATTATAAAACCAGGCTTTCTTATTATTTGAATAAGTGTCCATCCTTTTCTAGTAATCAATGTTTAAAATGTTTTGACAATATGATTAAAAGATTAATTCATGAAACAGAAATATGGATTCCATAGTGGTATTCCTCTGGCATTTGCTATGACTGTAGAAAATGTTAGATGAAATGTATCATTTAATAAATGGTCAAGATGTAAAATGGGGTCCATTCTTTTACAAACTCATTTCTCAATTTGATCATTGTGTTCAACAGTGAGCTCACTTATATGCCAACTACCCTTTTTTTTGCAAATGCACAACCTTCTGATCATAATTAAATTTGTGTTCACCAATGTTTACACATCAGAAGAAACCCTAGCTACTTTATTAATTTTATTTACTTGAAAAGATTTATATGACCACCCATTTTTTGGCACACCACTCTGGCCAGTTAACAATAATGATAAAAACACAAGCAATAAAATGATAAACGTTAAAAAAGAAAAAAAAATCAAGAATGTTCACATCTCTGGATATGAATTGCCTTCCAACCAGACCTTTTTGGTTCAGTTAAATACGGCTTGGTTCCCAGTCGTCAGATGTGTTTCCTAACATATTTGGATTTGTGTTTTAATTTGAGAAGACTTTGACTGTTTTATGGAATTTGTTTGCTGTTGTCTCTGCCTTCCCTATAGCTGGTATTTTATTTAGTGACAGAAAATCTGCACTATTTATGGGGTTTTTTTTTCACTATAAAACTACTGCAGCCCTATCACATGGCATCTTCTCCTAAGCCATCTGTCACAGAGGTCTGGCATTTTATGTGAATGTTGGTCAGGCAGACTTAACCCAAGTTTTTTTATTATGAAAAATGTTTGCAACTACAGTATTTAGCGTTTTACTTTACAGTGGTTATTAAACTTGATTACTTGTAGCTCTGTTTCATGGCTGCACTTATATATCAACTACGAAGCCAAAAAAACACAAGGGTAATTATGGCAATGCAGTCAGACCCTGGAAAGTTCAGCTGGCAATGATACAGTTAATATCTTGGATTTTTGTAAGTAAGGGTTATTAATGCTGATATAAAACTGTATTTGATTTTATACAGATGGCATAAGATGTGGTTACTAAGTTATTATCCGGGATAAGCTGTACTGGCAAATTCAGGGCTTAAAACTATCACAGGAGATTAAATTATTTACTAAAAAGGGACAGAAAGATATAGTGAAAGCATCTTAGCATGAACATATTATAAGTATATTTACTTCCCATAAATATAATGAAGTATATCTCTCTTAAAATGAGGGATTAAAATGTGATTGTTGTCATAGAAGAGTTTCTCATTTGTACACAGAGAAGTAATTGGACCAATTATTTTCAGCTTTTTCCGAGGAAATCAAGATACTTGATATTTTTAAAACGTTACAAAAGTATCATGAAAACTTTATATTTTTTGGATTATTTTCTAACAATACATTGCATGAGCAACATTCTTTTTAAAAGGTTGATATTTTAACAGTTATACCAAAATAGTTTATTCTTTTGTAATTGTTTTTACAATTTATTCTGTTTGGTTGCCTTTATCTTTTTCTCAGTAACAAACATATTGAATTGGTGGTCAAACATGTATGGTGGAGCAATTAATCATACAGCAGATACATTTATCAGTCAGGTTTTATAATAAAACTTTTTATAAGAACAATTCCAGAACATTCTAGTCACTAAAGCAGTAGCTGATTGGATTAGGCAACATGTGGTTCACAGGTTAAGGAAGATAACCACCAAAAAGCCAGCTAATCATACCAAAGAAGTAGTTTCATATGTTTATTTATTTAGCATATGGCATAACATACATGGACTTGCAATATATTTAACATTTCACCTACATTAAAAACAACAACAAAATATGAATGTTAAAAAGATCTATATTCAGATACTAAAGTCTAGGCCATCTAACCATTGAAGCACAGCATTATTTATAGGAAGAAAAAAACAGATACTGGATCGGTATATGGCCTGTATTTTTACCTCATTTCCTGTACTTTCCTATTGCCTAGGAGAAATTCAGGATAATCCAGTAAAAGAGTTTAGCATTGTATTTTGTCAAAAATGTAATGTCAAGGTTTATTGAGATAATTTGGTATAAACATTCCCACAATACATTTGGCCAATTTGTTGCTCAAAATTTATGTCCATTTATGGGAGGGAGGACAAAAATTACACTGAATAACTGACAGGGCTTCCTCTTGAAATCAGACCACTACTACTTCTCTGGAGGGTTGCAGACATCTCATAAGGAAATGTTTATTTTGTCATTTGCTTTACTTGTTATTCCTATTACATGAACTGATTTAGATGTCTATTTTATTGAAAATATTATTGAGGGAATTTTTTTATACATTTCTCTACTCTCAACATAATATATTTATGAAGGACATCATCATCATTTCTTTCCACCATCCCTTCCCTTTAAATTAAGCCCCTTAAAGTTGACCCAAATTCCTTCAAGCTACCTGTGTAAAATTTGCTAGGAATATCTTTTCCATGAAATCCCATTTTACTACAAATGTTGAGATTTATAGCAACTCAGAATATAAATGCTATCAAATTTTCTTAAAACAAAACCATGTAAAGCATTGTAGCTCAAAAACCTTTGCAAAGATTTTTATGAAAGTTGAAACTTTTTATAACTTCCTTATAAACTTTCTGTCTGACTTTCCTGAAAATATTATAGCTGTTTTGGTATTACTGCATGTTTCCAATACTAAATTATGGGATGGTTGAATTTTGTTTTTTTCTGAATAAGTTTTGGATCCAGGAAATGAGTGTAATAATCCAGCCCTCTGAGTGGGTTTAACAATTTCTCTAAATAAACCATTTGTAGTTTTGCAATATTATATAAAAGGACTATTTAAAGCAAAAGTACTGTTCCATTTTTCATCCATCCATCCATCTTTATCTATCTAGTGGAATCCCCTTTCTCAATTCTATAAGTCTACAATTTGTATTTTAATTTGTATTGTATTGATTTTGTTTTGTCATGGAATTAATAGTTGTTTTCCACATTCTGACTGTTTTTTGTTTTTAGATTTTTGCCAAAATCTATTAAAAATATGTTGACAATTGCATTGTTCCTGAATTTTATAGCATTGTTCCTGGGGTACCTTGGCCACAAAAAAGAAGCAGGAATGATAGAGCTCATTTGTTATAGATTGAGTACCCCTGAATTAGAGAATATCCTGCAATTCCCCATTCTTCCTCTGTACCAAAGGATGCTGAGATAAATATAAAGATAGCAATCCTAACTGGTTTGGCCTATAGGGTTGCTTCAAACCTGGAAATATATTCTAACTCCCCCAAAACCTCAGACAATAGGGCCTAAAGGAAATTGTGGCATTTAGCTCACACATCTGCGGAAGCATCAGATTAAAAATCCTAATTGAACCTACGTAGGTCAAAGCATTTCAATAGTTCAATTAAGATAATTTTTGTAGATACCATAGGAAAAATCATATGGAAAAATATACATAATTTGGCCATAATGTAAACTACAGAGTAAACAAGAACAATTTATATCTGGTTTTGTTCTTCATTCTTTCCCATGAGATATTATATTTGAGAGGAATACCACCCACATTTATTACGATGATCCTTTAACATGATCTTTTAATTCAGAGTGCACTTTAGATCAAGTGAGATTGTAGCTCCTATGTAAAAGACAAATGTTTTTGCATTTCTTTACCCTCCTCTGATGCAAATATACGGTTTCTAGTGTATGAGGGAAGGAAGGAATGCAAGAATAAGATTGATAAGCAATGAATTTATGCTTTGATCCACAAGCGATCATAATTCTTTGCAAATAAAATGAGCAAGATTTAAGTTAAATTAAGTACCCACCAATTCAGCATATACAGTTTATATTTAGGAAGCCTCTTTTCCAATTCTGCTTGCAATATGTAAGTGTTCAAACACAGAAAGAGCATTATTGAAGTATCACTTGAGTTTGCCTAAGAATTAAATATTAATGGGTGTAAATGGTAAAGCTGGTTTTAGATTTAGATATATTTAAATAATAGGAGGCATTTTTACTTATCCCTTAAAAGCTCCACATGTTTTAGGGTGCCTCTGCACACAGCTCTTTAAACATTTCTCTCTTTATGTTTCAGGGAACTGATATAGAAGTAGATGAAAATGGCACTTTGGATTTGAGCATGAAAAAGAACCGAAGTCAAGAAAATATTACTTCTCTAAGTTCCTTCAGTGCCAATGTCCCCACTCCTTCCTCCTCTCCTTTCAAAACAGGCAGTATTCTGGTCAATGCCACTTTCTACCAAGCTTTGAATGAAAAAGAAGGTTGGGATACACCAATCAATTATAGCAAGAGCCAGGGCAAAAAAGAGGAAGAGAAAGAGGTACTTTGTTTTATTTTACTTGATAATACCCAGAGGTGATGGAAATCATCTCTAATTTTGGACTTTTTATTTCCAATGCATAACTTGAGTCAATGATAGATACTGCTGCACCCCTAAATATAAATAGAAACAAATGCAATTCATTTCTTGGGTTACTGTCTTAAGGACTGGTCAAGGTTAATTTTGCCTATCCGATTCTGGCAGAAAGAGATATTTAGAATGATGTGCCCTTTAATTGTTATGTCTTGTTCATTTCTGAATGTGTGGTGGTATTCCTAGAAACCAGCAACAGCTTTAGGCTACCAGTTTCTATGAGAATGAAGAGAAGACATTCAATCCTCTACACATACCTGTACTTTAAAAATATTGCTCATAGTGACTGTGGCTGATAGGGTTATAGTTTAGCAACATCTGAAGGACCAGCTTAATAAGTTCTTTAACCCTATTTGTGTTAACGGGGGGGCAGAGATCGTCCCCAAGGCCCCTGCTTTGTGGGGTGCCTCAGGGGTCGGTGCTCTCGCCCCTGCTGTTTAACATTTATGTAAAGCCGCTGGGTGAGATCATCCGTGGCTTTGGGGTGGAGTTCCATCAGTACGCTGATGATACTCAGCTGTACATCTCCACCCCGGGCCACCCCAACGAAGCCGTCGAAGTGATGACCCGGTGCCTGGAGGCCGTGCGGGGTTGGATGGGTCGTAACAGGCTTCGTCTCAACCCGGCCAAAACCGAGTGGCTGTGGTTTCCTGCGCCCAGATACAGCCAGATTATTCCTTCGCTGGCCGTGGGGGGAGAGGTTTTGACCCCTGTGGAAAGGGCGCGCAACTTGGGTGTCCTCCTAGATGTACGGCTGTCTTTGGAAGAACATATTGCAGCCGTCGCCAGGGGGGCTTTTTATCAGATTCGTCTGATTTACCAGTTGCGGCCCTTTCTGTATCTGGGCGCACTTCGCACAGTCACCTCCGCCCTCGTTATCTCCCGCTTGGATTATTGCAACGCTCTCTACATGGGGCTCCCCTTGAAGAGTCTCCGGAGGTTGCAGTTAGTTCAGAATGCAGCCGCGCGGGTGATCGTGGGCGCCCCTCGAGGCGCTCACGTAACACCACTTCTCCGCAGGCTGCACTGGCTTCCTGTGGCCTACCGGATTCGATTCAAGGTGGTACTGATGGTATTTAAAGTGCTCCATGGCTCGGGACCTGGGTACTTACGGGACCGCCTGCTGCCATCAACAACCTCCCGCCACCCAGTACGCTCCCACAGGGTGGCCCTACTTGGGGTGCCGCCGCCTGACTGTTGTCGGCTGGTGGCCCCGAGAGTTCGGGCTTTCTCTGTGGGAGCTCCCTCCCTATGGAATGATCTCCCCCCGGAGATACGGGCTATGACGGATATTTTGACCTTCCGGCGCGCAGTAAAAACCCTGCTTTTCGAACAGGCCGGCCTGGCCCAGTAACTATGTTTTTTGGTTTTAATTAATTCTAAATTGGGGTTTTATTAGTTTTAATTTTTAACTTAAATTTTGAATAGACAGCCGATTTGATTATTTAATTTATTTTTAATCGTATTTATTGTGTATTTATTGTATGTTTTTAGTGGGCTGTACACCGCCCCGAGTCCCTTTTTGGGAGAGGGAGCGGTATAAAAGTGCGATTAATAATAATAATAATAATAATTTTAGGAAGGCAGATATGCATTTTTAAATATTTCTAGGCCGGAGGCCATGTCTAAAGTTTAGAGAGCATATTGTGAGTTAAAATGGCTGCTACAGAACAATTTGTTCATCTACACAAATACACATAAATGGGGACACTTCTTGTCTCTAATTTAGTCATGCTAGGACACTTCCTGCATTTTTAAAAAGTAGATGAACATGCTTCCAAACAAAGCAGTCATTCTCTATTTTATTTTCCAAAAAATATTGTGTAGAACCTAATAGCATTCTTGTACACACAGATTAATGTTTTAGGCTGGTGTTCTGCTTTGTAGCATGATAAATCTCTGATTAATTTTGTTCTTACAAGCTAGGTCTAAAAAAGCTACTATTCAGTCTCAAGAAAGAGGCCACATTCTTCTGTTCTTGCTGCTTTCTGTCTTGTTGGTATTCATCATATAGAAGCCAAAACCCAAAGGCTTATATATATTTATTATATGTAAGCCTTTGACTTTAAGCCATACTATATAACAGCATAATAATGTTCAACTAGGAAATTTAACCAACCCTCAGTCAAATAAAATGGAAGGACAATTAAGGTATATAGATCAAAGATACTAGGGTAGATATCCATCTACTGTTCTCTAACATTATATTTTCAATCCAGTTTTGATCCTGGGAATATGCCTAGGTTTGATGTATGGAGTGGAATAAGACAGGAATACAATAGATACATGTGGATTCAATACCGCTTGGCTATGTATTTCTTTGAATTTGAAATCTCAATTGCCAGAAACATATAAATTATATAGAAATTGGCTCTCGGACAGTGATCATCAAAGAAATCAATGAAGCACTTAAAACATAAGCCATATCTCATTTGCTCCTCTGTATTCTTCATCAAGGCATTTACAAAACATCAACATGCATATCAGTATCGTGCATCAATTTGGTTTACAATAGAAACTGAACAGGAAACAAAAATGCAGCTGTGGGCTGATACTCTCTCTTACATAAATAAGACAAATATTTACATAAAGGGAATCATCATTTGAAACAGATACTGTACTAAATTATAATTTAAAACCTGATGATTTCCTTGATTTTTGTTATGCCCTTTTCATTTATATGTTTATTGACTGTTGATAGTACATTTCTTGTTTGTTTTCTCCCTTCCCCCAACTTTTTGCTCATGTTTTCTATACGAATATTGTTGCCAGAATTAAGCAAAGTAGAGTATTATTTAGACCTGCTCTTATGATGAATAATCAGCATCAGATTCTTATAATGTGAGTTGAATGACACTTAGATAAATTAACAGGAATCAGCACTGTTTATTCAGATTTATCTTTGTGTACAATATAAGAACAACGCATGTATAATGACTGCCAGGTGGAGACCATATTAATTACATGAAAATTAGTGCAGAAAGTGGGAGATTTATTTCCATGTCATTGCAATCTTGCATTGCAAAGAAGTATTGCAATTGTGTAGGAAGAGCCATCACACCAATCTCTGGCTTTCTGCAGTTAAACAGCTGCTTTAAAGCTTTACAATAAAAGCATTCTGTGTTTTACTTCAATAAAACACATACAAACAGAATAGTACAATTTGAAGTACCAATAGAAGAGAATATTTGTAGCTCAGGGTTGAACTGTGGGGTCTTTGGGACTTTCTGAGCTCGGGGGTTTTCTTGCAGACATTTTATTACCAAACTAGGTGATATCATTCGTGCTAAAGAAACGTCTGCAAGAAAACCACCAAACTCAAAGAGCGCCAAGGACCACAATTTAATGTCCTAGGACCTCACGTGGCCCTTCTAGCCTTAGGATGGAAAACAAAATTAAATTGTGTCTCTACCATACCCTTTCTAGTTCTGACTAAGAGAGCCATTGACCATCCATTTGTTTTTGATAAAAAGATATGCCAGAAAATGACTCATTCCCTTCCATACTAAAATTACAAGTAATATTGAAAAACTATCCAAGTGATTGGAATGATTTTGGACCAGATCAAAGAACCTCATAGAGAGATGGAACCTTTTGTTGAAAGAAGACTATGATTTCTCAAATACAACTAAAGTCTTAGAAAGTATACACAGACCGTCCAAGTAGATTTCAACTATGCTGGCATTTTTATGAATCAAACAGAACGTATCTGAATACATCAAACTTAAACGGAACCATTAGTTGAAAGAAACCTGTCAAGGAATTATACTTTGAGCATATTGTCAATTTAGAAGCTATGTCGAGTATTTTGTATCAATGATTTTTTATTAAAAACAAAAGAAGATGCAATAATTATATAATATTTTTGATTGTTAGCTGTGCAGCTATCTGTCTGGAAGTATTCTTGCTCTTACATCACTATAACCACTCCTACAATTTCATTTCATTTATTTTATTTTATTATTATTTGTCTTCTTATCAGTGGAGTGTGCTAATTGCAAGAGTAAGTTATTTTCCTTGTTGAAGAAGATGAAAGACTAGAGACCAAGCTTTTTTCTTTAAGACTCCTCTGGGAAAATACAAGTGTTACATAAGAACATTCTTCATGATATTAGCCAACAGAATAACATCTCAAGGAGGACCAGGCAGATGCAGATATCTAGGAGCAAAAGAGACCCCAAAGTGAAAGAAGGAAGCTCAGTGGAAATAGTGAGTTCAAAAAAATCAAGAAAGGCTTATGTCTCTGAGCTGACCAATCAGTCTGATGATATGGACATGAACTCCAACTTTCTGAGATATTTCTTCCTTCTGAATCTCACTGGAACAATGGATTTTATACCCATTATTAACAAAATAAAAGAAAGTTAATGTACTGCTATATGTGGATTAAACAAATTCTCTCAAAAAGTGTGCTATCTTCCTGAATCCAAGATATAATGGAACAATGGCAAAGTTTTATAAAATCAACTATTGAAGTAATATATATGACTTCTTCTAAGAATATAGCAGTTTTAGGTCATTGTAAAAATGTGTTTGAATGAACCATTATCCTTACCATGTCTTAAACAACATGATGAAAATTAATACCTTTCCGGAAAAAACACAATAGATCCAATTTATCTTAATTAAATATGGCATAATCTAGGAACTATTTAATTTTTATATATGAAAATTCCTTGACAAGGGACTTCCAATTCTTTGTTTTTTGTTCTATTTAGTTTTTAACATTTACATATTAAATTAATTTATTGACAAAGATTTGTAAAAGTTAATTGTGGTATCTTTTACTCTTATAATTTTGATAATCACTTCTAATAATTTAAGTGTCTCAGAAGCTGAAAAGATTGCAGGCCCAAACCAACGTGTCACTAGAAGTTATAATTGTAAATATTGCCTGTGGGCACATGAAAATGAATTCAGTAATTGGTTAAAAATAAAATCCCATTAACCATTCAAACATTTCACATAACTATTTTTAACAATCTGTATTAGCTCATAATGTCAATTTTGCATGAACAAAAGATCAAAATGCAATTTTCTATTAATACTATATCATGATATTCAAACTGATTTGTAGTGGAATGATTTATATCTAATCTATTACACTTTGAGTCACAAACAGTCCAAGTAAATTAACCTAATATGTGTGAATATTTCAAAAGATTGAAAGAAGGAGAGTTTATACTGAATAAAGCCATTCAAATTTGGTAATAGTAAAATATATATAATAGTATAATTTAAGGTTTAGAAAATATCCACTACCTCCCACCTTCAAATGAAAATTTCATTTTTAAAGCTATCTTTGGTATTGAGGGGGAAGAATATTATATTCAGAATATACTGAGTTTTTGAAAATGATTTAAAGAATAAATCTATACATTGATGGTCAAGGGCCAAAATGGAAAGCAAAATCCTGGAATTGAACAAGTGGCTAAAACGAAGATAGCATCCAGATTCCTAGTTCATAGCCTACATCAGGGGTGTCAAATTCAAGGCCCAGGGGCCGGATCCAGCCTGCAAGGTTCTTAAATTTGGCCCATGGGGCCGCCCCAGAAACAGCAAAGGACCGGTCTGCAATGTTTCTGTCAGTAAAAATGGAGCTTGGGAGGGTCATGTGCAGAAGGTTTCAGGAGATCATAGCAGCTGAAAATGAAGCTGGGGAAAGCCATAGGCAGCCCTCGCAAGCTCCTTTTTTGCTGGCAGCAGGTTGCAGGAAGCTGTCACAGCCAAAAACAGAGCTTGGGAGCCCGTTTTTGCTGGCAGAGCACTCAGGCCACCACAGACACCTCCAACACAAGTGATGTCAAGCTGGTCATGCCCACCCTGGCCACACCCACCTGGCCCCCAAGATCAAACACAACTCTGATGTGGCTCTAAATGAAATTGAGTTTGATATCCCTGGCCTACATCATCAGCATAAGGAATTCTTGGGCAAAGATGGTTCTATCTCACATGAATAGAGAACACGTAATGTCAAGAATCTTGCAAACTTTATCAAGAATGTTCCAGAAGAGCAGATTTGGAAGAATGCTGGACATTATGTGCATGGTTGCAGATGATAATGGTGGAGGCCCAAGATAGAAAAGTAGGCCCAAGATAGAAAATCATTAATAGAAGAAGTAGGGAGACCAATAAACATGCTATCTTCAGTCTTCAGTTTATGTATATCAGCTCATGAAACATGAATAGCAATAAAGAGGTAGAATTAGAAATCTTAATTTAGAAAATATGTCCAAAAGCATCCCTAAAATCTGGTGAAATTAGAGCCATGATTATATGTAAAAGATACCTTGAAGGATATTTTTAAAATGCTAAAAAAATAGACCTAACAGAAAGCAAGGCAGAGTAGTTTTACATAAAAATAAAGCATAAAGTTGTAATAGGAGTCTTTATTTGCAAGCAGATAAAACATTTAGTAGAAGGAGATAAACAGATTTCTGATCTGGACCCAGTCCTAACCAGTAATGAGAAATTAAATAAAGAAGACAAGCAATTTGGACAAAAGTGACAGCGATCTTTTGGAATTCAAGATAATTATGGAAAGAAAAGCTGAGTGAAATCAGTCATGTGCCTTGGACTTGAGGAAAGAAGATTTTAATGAACTGAAAGGAAAGGCAGAACACTATGGCTTAAAACTGGCTTTAAAAAATAAGCAGGTAAATGAGAGATAGAAGGGCCTGAAAAAAATGAGATTCTGAAATGATGATGTACATCACCAGGAAAAAAGGGGAAGTTGACTCAGATTCAGTGACAAGATTACAGGGAAAAAGAAAATGCTGATAATTAAAGAAGGGTCAGCAAATCAGCAATAAAAGAAAGATGGAATATGCAGAACTTTAAACAAACAAAAAACAAGTTCAAGTCATAAGAGGAAAACTGACCTACCAGAAATGGAACCAGATATCTTGGAAGAGAAAGAGGAAGTATATGGGCACTCAATCAGTTGTCTAACCACAAAGCCTCAGGAGTTGATGGAATTCCTGAAGAGGTGCTAAGATCACTGCCAGCACTTTGCCAAAGTGTATGGAAGTCTGGTCAGTGGCCAAAAGAATGGAAAAGGTCAATATTTATCCCATATCAAAGAAAGATTAAATGAAAGGCTGTTCCAACCACTGAACCATAGCCTTGACACCACATGTGAGTAAAATTCTCTTGTAGATAATCCAGCAATGTTTGAATCTAAACACCAACAGAGAACTGCCTGTGTACAAGCAGGATTTTGGAAAGGAAGAGGAAAATGTGATCATATTGCCAATCTATATTGGATAATAGAAAAAGCAAAGGAAAAGATATCTATATGTACTTTATTGACTACACAAAAGTCAGTGACTATGTTGACCACAACAAACTGCCTCAAAGAACCACACTACATCCAACTCATTCAGTCATTGTACTCTTCATCAGGTAGCCACTGTTAAGAATGATATATGGAGATGCAAAATGGTTCAGAATTTCACTTGACACGGTTGCATCCTGTCATCTGTGCTATTCAACATGTGTACAAAAATAGTAATGAGAAATGTACGTTTGGGGGTATCTACCATTGGGCAGGGGTGGAATCCTACCGGCATAACAACCAGTTTGGTGAGCGCATGCTTTGCCCTCACATTCAAATGCAAATTAGTTAACTTGGACTTTAAAAAAGGTAGATAGGAGAAGGGTGGATTCCTTTGAACTGTGTTGCTGGAGGCAACTATTATGTATCCCATGGACTGAAAAAATAACAAATAAAGAAGTGCTAGACCAAACCTCACCAAAAGTATCACTTGAAGCCAACAAACAGAGATACTTCGTTCATGTCATGCAAACTGTCTCACTCAAAAAGTCAATCATATTGTGAGTGATCAATGGAAAAAGGAGAAGAGACCACCCTAATATCTTTGGCTGGACACTATAAAGGATACCAGGATGACCATGGTGGATCTGAAATGGTGCAAGACAGAGTGGTATAGAAAGTACTGATCCATAGAGTGGCCAAGAGTTGGACATGACTGAAGGCTGACAACAGCAAACATTGTGTCAATATTTAAAAAGTAGAAAAAGAAGGGTCTGGGAGACTACAGACCAATTAGTTTTATATCTATACTGGGCAAGTTGTTAGAACATACTATCAAACTTTGCCTCTGTGGACAATTAGAAAAAAAGAGTGCCATTAACAAGAGCCAGCATCAGTTTCAGAAGAACAGGTTCTACTCAGGTACACCTTTATCTTCTTATGAAAAAAAAACAATAGTTTGATAGATGAATTAGATAGATGTAGTAAATTGATCTCAGTAAAGTAATCCTTTGATATAGCCTCTCTTTATCTTATGGACAAGATGAATATGTCTGACTTAGAGAGTTCTGCAGTCTAAACAACCAAATGCAAAGAGCATACATTAAACAATTCTCTATCCTCATGGGAATAAATATTGTGGTTCTATCACTGGCCAGGTACCATTGAGCATAAGTATCCTTACAAGATGGGATAGAAAAGGTGCTTATCAAATTTGTGGTTGATACCAGCTTGGAGGTAGGCTAATTCCTTAGATGGAGCAGAGTCCAAATTATCTTCTCTCACACCAGTTTGGAGGATGGGCTCCAGCACAAGTCCAAAAAGTCCAGGAGACTAAACCTCAGGTCCCAATGACTGATCCAGATTGAATCCTGCAACATTACCTGGGGACACATTCATTTGCCTTCACTCATCAAATAGAGATGTTTATACTGTCATTTATAATATAAAGATAAAAGTATGGTAGCATACATGAACCAAAATAATTCTTCAAATGGGCCTTGGGAATACAGGAAGGAAGAGACAAAATATTTATCCTTTCATCTGAATAATTTTGTATCTGATCCATGTCTAAAATATATTAGTTCTAAATAATATTGTCTATAAATGAAAAAAAAATCTTAGATCAAAACAGCATACTATAGTATAAAGGTACTATATTAGATACAGCAAGTAAATCATTATTATGTCTAGTTTAACATGTACATACATACATACACACATACACATCAGTGGTGGGATTCATTTTTTTTTTACTACTGGTTCTATGGGTGTGGCTTGGTGGGTGTGGCAAGGGAATGATACTATAAAATCTCCAGTCAGAGGTGGTTTTTGCTGGTTCTCCAAACTACTCAAATTTTCCACTACCAGTTCTCCAGAACTGGTCTGAACCTGTTGAATACCACCTCTGACACACACACACACACACACACACACACACACACACACACACACACACACACACACACAAAATAGAACTGTCAACTTGAAGGTCATTTCTAGAAGTATTTTTCCTAACAAAGAAATAGCCTGTCTGTCCAAATGTCCTCCTCAAAAATAAATAAATAAATAATAAAATTCTGAATGAGAAAAAGCTGATATTCTTTTTTAAAAGAAGCAAAAAACTGAGAAATAACTGGAGCTTTTAGTTTAGTTCAACTGTCAGTTTTCCAAAGATTTCAGGGCTTAAAATGTTAAAAGTGCCAGATGCTATTATCTGTTATTTGTGTTGTCATTATGTTCTGGTCTTTGCAAAAATCAATATAAATGTCCATCTGTACATTAATGGAATTTCATTTGATTTCCCCCCCTCCTCCTGAATGGGTAGGAATATGGAGGTTGGCAAGGATCCTAAGAAGTATGTAACTCAGCTTTCCAAATAATGCTCATGCTTACAGGCAGCGTAAGAGATCACGTAGAAACAGAATAGGGAGAAGTTAATTAAAAGAAAAACAAACAAACAACTCATACTTGTGGAAGACTTTTAGTTTACTTTATACTATCTTTCTGGACCTTACCGCTGTCTGTCTAATATACCTTTGTATTAAATAATGAGGTTTGCCTCTAGGTTTCTGCGTTTAAAGACAGATTGTACAAGCATAGAGAAAAGGTCACATTAATAAACTTATTTCCAATAGCTATCTCTTGTATTTGAGTAGATACAACAAACTCTGAGTACAGACTTTGATCTAAGATGACAGATGATATAAGGTGATCATGACATTATTATCTGGTGTTGAACTACTCCAGCATGGTAAACATGCTGATTATTTTTTCTTCGCAGACAATATGGTTAGATTCATGACTTGTTAAGCCATAGTTTGAGGAACAAATCATAGTGGAATGCAATGTACGACATAGAAATTGAATGACCCGGGCTGCAATCAGATATCTTGTTAAGCCAAACTCAAATAAACCACAAACCAAGAATCAGCATATAAAATCAGACATTCCTTTATTTTGACTAACTTCTGTTGGTAAAGTAAGTAGAAAACAGATAATAAAGCAAATGGAAAAGCATAACACTGGGTTTATAATTGTGAACAATTTCCACTTTTCTCCTGAAACCTAACAAATGATCTGCTTCAATGAATACATATGAGTACACATTAAAAAGTAAAATTTCCATGAATTTTCCCACTACATTTAAATATTTTTGTGAAATAGCACTAAACTAAAAATATGTTTCTTTTCAACAGTTTCTATTCTAGTTAGCTAAGTAGATTAGGTAACTGAAACTGTGTATTCCACAAGTTGTGAGTGGCATCAGGTTGGGGAGAAATGAATTAAAAGATAGTAGTTTTTCAAAGTAACAGTCTCTTCTATTATTTCAGAAAGATCTTGCAATTTGTCCTGAAAGCCTGGAGGAAAAAAAATCGTCAGATGTCTCGGAACTCAGTCCAAAACCCAAAGTCCATTCAAGAGATCTCAAAAAGGAACTGATCACGTGAGTAGAAAGACAGACAGACAGACAGACAGACAGACAGCATCAGTTACAGCTTAGTTTTCCTGTATAAAGAAAATATTAATAAAATTTATTGGATAAAAATATTTTTATTCAGTGATTCAAGAACTCCACTTATAAGATGTTAATTCTCAGGATCCCCACTTTTACATAATAAACAGAATACTGTATAATTAAACTCTGCTATAATAACTTACATACTTTGTAAATCTTGCATTAGATTTTAAAGCACCCGGAAATAGTTGTTTTGCTTGCTAATGTGCATCCAAAATATGCTTAGCTGTGCAATTTAACTGAAATATGTTTAAATACAAGTATGTAAAAAGTCGAAAAGTAACACTCAGGGCAAGGAACTTTTACCAAATATTTGCAAACAGAATTGGTAATGCAAATGGCTCCATCATGAGGAAATACCAAGAATGACAACAGCATTTATAAAGAGAAATTCTGTCTGAAGCTCAATTACAATACAAATATAAATATGGATTATATAGTTTAGAATATTAATGACCTCTTCAATGATTATATTATACCAAACCAAATTGTACTCTGCAGAATGAACTAGGTTATCAAATGTGTTATACTTCTACTTAAAAGAAACTATATATTGTCTATTTTTGAAATACTATTAAACAGCTACAATGGGGTGATTCGCTGATAGTTTAAGGATATTACTGAAAGTTGTAATCAGTTAATTATTAGAAAAGAAAATAGAAAAAAATATTAGAAAGTTCAACTCATTAGTGGACAACTGCCTGAATAATTAAATAGTTTACTTACTTTATGAGAAAACAACACTTTTTCATCTCTACAATCTTCAAGCTATATCTTTGCAGCTTCTATCTTCATTTTCCCCCTGTAAAAAAATACAGATGCATCTCAGTGAAAATATTTATAGTACTATAATTCATGTTTATTACATTAAAGCAGTATTTTCCCATAATATCTAGTCTTTCCCTCCTCTTCTTGGGACCTCAGTTCAGCTGCTCTTGTTATACTAATTATTAATCATTATAATGTCACTAGCTACCATTAAGTAAGGCAACTAGAAAGGAAGATAATCATGAGAAGGTATTTTATAGAATTAAACTAAATGCTTCTCCAATTAAAACACTATTAAGATAAACAATAATATTATCTGATTTCTCAGCGAGGCTATATTTTCACTCTTACATGTTTTTCCATCATACACACATAGACTTCTATCTTTGTTTTTCTCTTTCTCCATCCCTTTCTTTCATATATGTGGAACTTTTGGCTTTTTACAACAGGTAATAGCAGCATCGGCTATACCAGTAGTAAACTTCATTTATTTTTCTTTTAAAGGGTTTAGAAACTTGCCCCAGACTCAGTTATATATTTTTCCATGTGCATTTCCTTTCTGCATAATTCATTGCATCTAGCCACATCCTATAGGGTATTTGGGCTGTTACAAAAATAGGGACAACCATTACATGGAAAGCAACAAGATACAGAAAGCTCTAACTCTAGTGGTCAGCCAGATTATTGTGGTTTACGTAGAGGAGACCTACTGGAAAAGTGGAATAGACAAATAATGGGTAATAAAAAGTAAGTCAGCCAGAAGGTAGAAGTGAACCAAGGGGTGTGGTGGAATGGACTTCTAAAGTTCCAGGTGTCACTGGATGTCACTGTTTCCAGTATAAGGAGCAGAAGTTTAATTTTTTTTTCAAACCAGGATTTGAACTAAGGTTCAGATCCTGATAAAGAGGAATTAAACCAGGTGCCTGATAGGCATATATAGAGAATTTCTCTCTCCATCTCCCTTCCTCCCAGAAATATTGGAAATATGAGCTTGCCTAGCCATAAAAACAGTCTTCACAAAAGTCCTTTGCAAGGATAGAGAGAAGAGAGATAGCTTTCTTCATTGCTAACATATAGCATTATTTGAAGGAACACTTCAAGAAAGCATAGTGGCTTGAATGGAATGCCTCTCCACAAAGCTCAGAGGCAGGAACATCCTCCAGAAAAGTTTCTCAACCTTAGCAATTTTAAGATGTCTGGACTTCAATTCCCAGAATACTGTAGCTATTTGCTTGAAGAATTCTGAGTGTTGAAGTCCAGACACCTCAAAGTTGATAAGGTTGAGAATAACTCTTCTAGAAGACTCTGTGAAGTTGCTTCAAGGGTTTTCCCAAATTATCCATGCATGTCAACAAATATATAGCCACTTCATATTGTTGGCACCATGGGTTTTACTTGTACACAGGCACATAGGCACCTCTCAAAACAACTGTGCCAGGCCTATTAGAGGACAGACTATTGCAATACATCAAATCTTTTGCACAGCCCAATAATCATAGAAAATAGCAGAACATGATTCTCCAGAAGAACATAGGTATTCCCCCTTATGCTTTTTTTTCTTAAAGAGACCCATTTGTTTTCTCTCCCTTTCCCAATTAATTTGTATCTGACTGGTTCATTTTTTTCTTAGATGTCCAACTCCAGGTTGCGATGGCAGTGGTCATGTGACAGGAAATTATGCATCTCACCGCAGGTAAAAAAAAAAAGAAATGTGAGAGCATTTAACAATGTAATTGGCAGTTCATAATATGTATTTACCAAGACCAATATTGGTCCAAGTTAAAATATATTTTAATCTGTAAGATCCTAAATAGATTTGGTAATTCACAAGATCTCCTTCACCTGCATGTACTTAATGAAGCTAATGTTACCAAAAAATAATAATAATCCTGAAGCCTTAGATTTGTTGAGTCTTACTTTGGTTACCCTTTTAATTTATTTTTAAAAAGAAAAAAACAGTAATCTTTTTATATATTTTTTATTACAGTATCCTTAAAATTCTCTTGCATTTCATTTTCTTAGTGTTTCTGGATGTCCTTTGGCTGACAAGACGTTAAAATCCTTAATGGCGGCCAATTCTCAAGAGCTTAAGTATGTATTTCTTCCAAAGAAAGGGGAGGTATTGACTGATATGTTTCTTTACAAGGTTTTCTTTCCTCAAAATCCATTATTTAATAAGAGCAGCAAGTAAGGTTATTTGCACTCTCTTTTTTCAAACAACATAAATCACTTTTATTTATTTATTTATTTATTTATTCGTACTTCTATACCGCTCCCTCTCCCAAAAAGGGACTCAAGGCGGTGTACACTCAACAAACAAGATAATACAGAAAACAGAAGCGAAAACAGGTAAATAATCAAGATGGCCAAGAATCACCCCTATAAATTTCCAAAATATAAACCCCAATGATCTTATTTGGCTAGACCGGCTTGTTTGAACAGCAAGGTCTTAACTGCGCGCCGGAAGGTTAGGATGTCTGACATGGCTCGTATATCCGGGGGGAGACAATTCCAGAGGGATGGGGCTCCCACAGAGAAAGCGCGTAGTCTCGGGGCTGCTAGACGACAGCGATCCAGTGGTGGTACCCCGAGCAAGGCAACTCTGTGGGAGCGTACTGGGCAGCGGGAGGTCTTTTTACCAAGAATATTTTCTTTCTTCAGCTTAATTAAGCCATTCCAATCTCATGTAATTAAAATTGCATGATGGAAAGTCCAGACAGATGTGCTCATGGGTAGGAAAGGATCCAATTAGATAAGTATTGGGGTAAAACCCTTGTCCTCTAGTCTATCTCCTGGAGGACTACAATGACAACAGTGGTGATAATGTTGGACACTTTTTCCGACCCCATTTTTTCAGATGAGCTTCTAAACATGGAACATTAAAATGATCCAGACCCATCAATTTGATTGTATGGAGAATAGGCTGACTTTCTTTCAGTTCTAAAAATAAATAATCTAAAATTTAACAAATTAAGGGTCCAAATGAAATATTCAAGTTGCTGGTTATTATATATAGTATAAGGCTTAAGCTACCACTTTCTGCCCATCTGATACAATGTTGCAGAGTGGTATGCTTTGGGTCATCTCATTTAAATGGTATCCTCTTTCAATATCTAGGGAATTCATAAATTAGATGCTGCTATGAGTGCAATAAAGCAAAGAAGAAGTAACTCTATTAACAATAGTTGAACATTATATTAGGATCAATAATAATAGTTGAATCTTAACTTTAAAAAAAAACAGTGGTAAACCCCACTGATAAAGAATAATAAGAGGATGAAGAGGAGGGACAAACTTAGCTATTGACATTTGAATGTCTTCTACTCACCTGGTCACCTGCTGCTTTTAGAGTAGCTTTGAGTTGAAGAATAAGTCTTTTGTCCAAAGTCAAGTTTAAAGTGCATGATGGAAGTGCATAACTATGCCTGTTGCAGAATCAGGAATAAGCTTTTCTGGAAATGAATGGCTGAAAATTCTGTTCTAGTGGGACACTCCAGTCCTGACCCTAGTATTGTGAGTCTCAAAGATTGGATCCTGAGTTGATCTGTTCAGTGCATTCAGTCCAGAGGAATATGTTAAGAACCTCTTCTCAAAGGAGATCAAAGGAGAGAGACATAGCACGCTGCTCTATAAGTTACTTCTCTCTCCTTTGGAACACCTGACTTCAGAGGCCCAGACAATGTTCTTCTTACAGTTTTCTATAGGCCAGTCAAACCTGAGTTCTTTTACTTGACATTTCATGTTTGAAGAGTGCAGAAATTACTCTGGGCCAGGCTATGAATACCACCATTTTTGGATGGTAGAGTAATGTGTTTATGTTTTATCAATACTTTTATATGACTGTACAGATAGTGAAGCTGGAAGCATAAAAATATATAATTAAAAAAAAATACATTTACTATAGATACAGATGCATACATATTCTACCTTCAGATTTTTTTAGTCAAAACAACCGATTGCCCAGTAAGATATATGTCAGAAGTTACTTGTGGGCAATATACTTTAGTTTACAACAACCATTGAAGCTTCCTAATAAATTGCTAACAGAACAATTCATAAGAAAAGTTGCAGCTTGATTAAAAGACACCACTGAAACACTGATCATACATTAACAGTATAAGAACTAGCATCAAGCACCAAATCCATAGAAAAAGGAGTCTACCAGACTAGACACAATCTAAGGTGCAGGCTGTGCAGAGAGGCCTCAGATACAGTGAAAACCATAGTGGCAGGTGTAAGATGCAGGTAGGAACAGTGGCACAACCAAGCAGCTGGCATTGTGTACAGGAATATCTGTACACAATGCAGATATTGTGTATGTGTTGGACTGACCCCAGTTCAGATGGGATATTCAACAAAAAGTCATAGAGAATAACAGGACTAAGATCCTGTGGGGTTTTCAGATCCAGATGGATACATAAGTACTGGCCAATCAATCAGACATCATGATGGTAGACAAGCAGAAGACAGAGCTGGTGATAGATTTAATGGTGCCAAGTGACAGCAACATCAGGAAAAGGGAATATGAGAAGCTGGAGAAGTATCAGACCAGAAGTGTAAACTGGAGAGGATGTCGAAAGTAAAGGCCGAATGATCCCTGTGGTGAAAGGAGCATTTCAGGGCTGCCAAACTGGAACAATGGTTCCAAGAGATTTCAGGAAGAAGATCAACGTCCAGATGCATGCAGTGCTAGGAATGGCTAAGATACTGTGCAGAACCTTCAAACTCCCAGGCCTCTAGCAGAGTCCTCAAGATTGAGAAAGACACATATCACTCATAGGGATAAGGACTTTTTAAAAATACATATACAAGTTTTTTTTCACAGAGTAAAAATAATACAAACTTGAAGTTGAAGATATAAGATATTAAAGCACTTTCTGTATTTCCACCACGAAGTGGCAAAACTGCAAAGAAAGAAAGTCCTAATAAAACTTTTGCTAAAATTCTCAATTTAATAAGGTAGGATTCATTTAAATATTTCTTTTTTTTTTCTCTGTATTTTGTTTGATAGGTGCCCCACTCCTGGATGTGATGGCTCAGGTCACGTGACAGGAAATTATGCCTCTCACAGAAGGTACAGACCCTTTACTTATTCAAAAGTAAAAGATTAGGAAGTCAGGAAGAGAAATAAACTGCTTTCCATATTTTCCTTTAGTTTGTCTGGCTGTCCTCGGGCCAGGAAAAGTGGTTTGAAAGTGACTCCTACAAAGGAAGAGAAAGAAGATCCTGAACTTAAGTAAGTAGACTTCTAAAGGTTTGTGGTAAATCACAAAACACACTGCAGTTGATTTCATTAACATATGCATGCTTATATAATAACAAATTGAAATAAAGTTACAAAAGCTAGTTTTATGGGTTCAGTGAACACCACTATTCCTGATATTGCAAAAAAAGGTGTAATGCAAGAAAGTTGCTAAGTCTTTCCCTGAATATAATCTCTTCTATCCTGAGTTTACGATTAGCAATTATCCATGCAGATACATATGCTGATAAGTTTAATAACTGTCAAGTCTTTATGCTGAAATATAATTGGGTATTTTAAATCTTTTAAAGTGGTTCTGGTAGACTAACCCTGGCTTGTCCACTAAATGCAATGAGTGGATTAACACAAAAATTAAGTTCACCAAAAATGCCAAGATATAATGTGGGTTAACACAGGACTCATTTGAAAGCAACCCACATTATAGCTCTGGTCACTTATGTCATTTGTGAGATCAAATATGCTAAGAGCTTTCCATTAAAAATCCTGCATGTGCATATTATTTTGTTAATTTGAATGTATTTTCCTTTTAAAGAGAGATCTTTAGACAAATATCAGTTTTGCTGTGCTCCTACAGATGTCCAGTGCTAGGTTGTGATGGCCAAGGTCATGTATCAGGTAAATACACTTCCCATCGCACAGCTTCAGGTTGTCCCATGGCTGCCAAGAGACAGAAGGAAAGTCCTCTCAATGGATCTTCACTACCCTGGAAGTTGAACAAGCAAGAGCTGCCACACTGCCCTTTGCCAGGCTGCAATGGGCTGGGTCACGTTAATAATGTTTTTGTCACCCACAGAAGGTATCCCTTTGTTTTTATTCCCCCTTTCCCCCCCCCCACCTTCTCTCAGCAAATATCTATAAATCAATGGAGTTTTACTCATTTGACAATCCTATTCAACTGATTTTCTATGCATTTTAAATAGCTCATCTTTCAGGGATGATCGGGGCTAGAATCTTTAATGAATACTTATGCATACTATATAACAATACATTATTCCTAGGATCAAATCACTGAACTAATATTTTATAGACCTTTGAAGAATGGGCATCATAAGCTGTTCATAATTTGTTCTGTTGAGTTTCTAATGTGACTTCAAGGTCATAGATTTCCTAGCATGAATGTAGCTGGTTTGGCTGTTAGTAAAATAGTAGTGCAAAAATATCAAATTTGGTGCTTTGAAGCAAGTGCTATCAAGGTACAGCCATAATAAAACTGAACTTGAAAGAGAACACAGTTGTAGGCATGTCATTGAAAATCATATACAACAAATAATATTGTATTAACATTATTATAAGGATGGTGCATAATGGATAGTACAAAACAGATTTATACTGACAAGATGTTGGAAGCTGAGTTGTGGCAATCAAAATATGTTTCGACTTTCATATAGGTCCCCTTTCCTACTCTTTTTAGTTTGTCTGGATGTCCCCTGAACGCACAAGCCTTAAAAAAAGGCAAAATATCTGAAGAACTAATGGCTGTTAAATTGAAAGCAAACGGAGGTAAGGAAATTAGATTGCATAAATATAATATCAAGTGTATCTATGTGATACACTTTGTTCTCTGTCTTCCATCAATAGATATTGACTATAGGTAACATGTAATCCTTTTGATTAGCCACCATCAATTCCCTTTTCAAAGCTATTAAAGTTTATGATTGTGTATATGCACAGATGTACTTGCATTAATTATAAATTTACATTTACCACTTTATCACTTTACTGATATGCAAGGGAAAGATCAGCAATTCCTAATTCTATATAATACAACACATATAGCTTAATTTTTGCACCTGCTTCATATAACATAGCTGAAATTGATAAATAAAAATAGCTGAAATTGATGCATAGATTACATAACAAATTGTGTTCCTTTTAATCAAGGATGTCAAACTGGTGGCCACGGGCCGGATGTGTCACGTGCATGCTACTGCCCATGCCAGCTACACGAAGGGGATCATGATACATCATGATACATCACATGACAGCAATGTGACACCATGAGTTTTGACACCTATGCTTTAGATAGAACACTTCCTCAACAATAGGCACCTAAATCAGTTGTAATTGGCTACACACAGGTCATACCGACATGTTAGCTCCTAATAAATCCTTTGAAGTTTTTGAAGCTTGGCTCGAAGCTCATGATTTAATTAGGGCCACTTCCGGAATCCTTACAGCAGGAAGATGAGAAAAATATGATTCTGATAAGTGTAGAATAAAATTGCTAATATATAGTTTTGATTCGTGTTAAATGGGTGGGTATCTAACAAATTTAAGCCTCAATTTCACAGTGTTTCTAAAGACAGATGTGGATATTTTCAGGAAGAAATTTTATACTTGATTTGAACTAGTAAATCTTGTGCAGGTTTAGAGAATGAAGAGGAAATCAGACACTTGGATGAAGAAATTAAAGAACTAAATGAATCCAACCTTAAAATTGAAGCTGACATGATGAAGCTCCAGACACAGGTAAGGATGTAACTACTTCACTGAGATATAGCAATAATACATATTTTTCCACAGCGACTCCTTTTAGTGCTTGAAAGGATCTGGTCTCCTACTCTTCAGAAAGTTAGCTTGGTTTGGGAGGGAAATGAAGGCCATTGCTAAGGAAGAATACTGGTGACCAGGTCAGTGCAGACATTTTCTATGTGTAGCTCATTCTCAGAAGAACAGGAAAAAGGGTCCATAGGGACAGATGGTAACAGCATGAACAACACATGAACCCTTCCCTGTGTGCTATTTGCCAGTTGGCACATGCTCTGCCTCTTCCTGGTTGGACCACACTAAGGCCTTGGCTGCCATTGAGCACTACCAGCTGAGTTTTAAAATGCTGACTATCCTGACATGGCAAGTGGTTCATTTTGCTTGAGGCTGAGTCTAGGAATGTTTGTTTGCCAGATATATTGGAAAGAAAGGAAGGAGAAAAGTGAAATATTTTAAAGTGATATGTTATGAAAGAGTATGTGAAGAGAAGGAAAGGTCTGGAAAAAAGGGAATTAAAAGAGCTAATATGTCTTTGTACATGTTCCTCACTATGAATAGTAATTCAGACACAGATTATAGTATAGATGATCTCAAACAGCCATCCCTGATGGGATGATGTTCTGAGACAGCTTGGGATTTCATAGTCATCATGACAACTGTGGGTTTGTGCCAAGTTATTATAGTCCAATGCTTAGGAGGCCACATATGAGACCTGGTTTATACTTTGGAGCAATTGAGGCATGATCTGGTGGTGATAGATATAAGAGGTACTCCATTGTCATTGACAGATCACTTTTCGGTGACCATGGAATTAACTGGCTTTACTGACCTCTACAAGGAGATAAGTCTAATTAGATCAGCCCATCCCAGCATAGAAGAGATTCTATTGGCTGCCAAATGGCATTTGGAGAGTTACCCAGCAGTCTATAGGGTGGTTTTGTTAGGATTCCAGTTGTCTTCTGAAGTATAGATTGTAGAAAAGATTATATGCAATCTTTTCAGTCACAATCCAGGTTTGGGCAGAGGTTAGAAATTAGAGTTGTCATTATTGATGATGGTTGAGGTTTAGATAACTGAGAACATGATCGTCTTAGTCCTTATGCATCTTTCAGAAGTCTTGATACTGTTAGTCAAACTATTCTTCTGGAACATCTGTGAGTCTTAGAAGGGGTTCATTTTGTGTTGGTTTATTTGTTTCCTTTGTGGATGGTTTGATATGGGATGAGGCAAAAGATAGTTTGATCCCTTCAACACTCTAGTACAGGATGCCACAGAGATTAACTTCCTTTCCTATCTTATTTAACATTTACATGAAGCCTCTGGAAGAGATTATCTACCAGCTTGGGATTGGTATCATTAATATATGGTGGAATCTAAATCCAGAGTCTGGAGACTGTAACAATGGCTTTTGAAGCTGACTGATTCCAGAATAAAACCAACTTTAGGCTGTGAAAGGAGTTGGGTTCACCTAGAAAAAGCTAGTGAGCAATTTCAGAGTCCTGTACTCTCATCTTCTAGTACTGTAGAACAGAAGTTAGAAGCTATGACCAGTAAATCCTCCACCCAGCTCTGACTGGGGTATCAATTGTTGCCAATCTTAGAGCAGAAGAGTGTGGCTAATGTCATATCTGCATCATGGTAGGATGCAACTAGACAGTCTGTGACCTGTCCTTCTTTCATAGACACTCCATTCCTTATCAGATTACTCAATACCTTCAACACTGGCAGAGCTTCTTACGTACTGGAAAAGTTCTTTAAAAATTCAGAGAGATGTCCAGAGATGCCTTGAAAATGTAGCCCATGTTGAACTGCACAGCAGTCAAACATCAGAGGTTGCTTACAAGAAATGTTTTGTGTCGTTTTGTTTGATGTCATAAAATGCTTTATAATAAAAATTGTACATCATAAAATGTTTTATAAAATTTGTCAAACTTCAATTCCATTGGATTTTTGACACATTCTGTAAGTTAGCCTATTTGAGGTGAAAAGGTTATGCTCCATGCTAAACCGTTTTGCCCAATTAAAGGATACAGGCATGAGAATTTAAATAGTATATAGATATGTAATGAGCAGTTCACAACCATCAAGAAATTGCAATCAGTGCACAATGCAACATGCTGTCATTATAAGACTAATATCATAGGACCTGCCTAGGTTTATTTCTGGCTTAAAGACAAATGTTGTTTGTGACCTTTAAAATCCTATCTGGCTTGTGCCTGATTATCTGCAGACCACTAATTCTAAATGGAATCTGCTTGCTGAGCACCCCTGAAATATGGTGAGAATGAATTTGTAGGCAACTTGCAGGGGCTCTTCTCTTGTGGAATGCCTTCTTTTCTTTCTGAGCACAGAAGAGTTATCAGATGTTTCCATTGTAACAAATAGTTATCACCTTCACAAGGAGTGACTAAATTTCTAACTTTGGAATGCTAACTACACACCACATATTGCCTAAATATAGATTTGCTTGTAGTGTATAATGTGCACTGTGCAGTCCTATAATTGCACTCATAAATCTGGCACTGTAACAGCATGCAAACAGTGGTGAGAATTGCAAAGTGATGAGAAACTCATGGAAAGTTTGCAGTTTGTTGTGATGACCAGTGGAGCCTGAACAAAATGCGCCCCCTAAATCTAGGATTATTTATTCTGATGTATCATTCATTCAAGATGATATTTTTGTTAGCCTTTTTTGTCAAGGGGGCTCCTCTTTTTTTCTATTCTGTTTCTTTTATTTTTAGCCTTTTACATTCAGAAGTGTTATAATCTCAGTTATCCTACACACAGCATTGTCTTATCTAGCTCTAGTACGAATACCAAGGTTGTTTGTATGTAGGGAGTCAGCAGGGATGCTGCAAGGAAAAAAAATCAGCAATGTAAATAGCAGTTTGTTTGCTTCTTTTTCTATATGCAAAATTCTTTTTTTAACCTGGCAGTTTTAACCAACTGCTAAGCTTTCTCCTATTTTGTCAAATTGGGGCCTTTCATCCACCTGTGAACTCCCTCAAAACATGCAAGGAAACAAATACTTTTTTTTTTTTCATCCTAGAGGTTTTCTGCTACTGTTTAGAGTAGAGACAAGCAACTTTCCACAAGTTGGAGCTGGGTGGAAATGTTGGGAAGGGGAAATGGAAGCAGGAGCCAAACAAATTCAATTACTTTACACTTTTTTTAGCAACTTTTTGTTGCTAAAATTAGCCATTTTTTGGATGAATATTATTAACACAATTTTGTGGGCCTCAAAGTTGCATCCCCTCTGCTTGGTCTTTCTGAGATTGTTCTTATACATAGTTGTAGCTTTATATCAAGAGCCTAACTATTCATTTTGCATCTCTCATTTTTATTTATGGATTCAGATCACATCAATGGAAAGCAATCTGAAAACCATAGAAGAAGAAAATAAACTGATAGAACAGAATAATGAGAGCCTATTGAAGGAACTAGCTGGCTTAAGCCAAGCTCTCATCTCCAGTCTTGCCGACATTCAACTTCCACAAATGGTACAGTATGTTTGTGACTAAGAATTCTGCATTTTCTCTAAGAGTCTAAAAATAGAGGAGTATACCGTAGCATCTTGCAGGGCTGACAAATGGAAAATTATGATGCAGAATCCATTAATCCCACTGTGAAATTATGGAAAAATCTATATTAGCAATTACAGATAGAATAATGCTTTAATTAGAAAAGAATAATATTTTTGGAGTGGGACAACCCATCTTGTAGAGAGATAAGAGATATACAGGTATTCTGAACATACAACTACAATTAAGTCCAAAATTTATGTTGCTAAGTGAAATATTTGTTAAGTGAGTTTCACCCATTTTATGATCTTTCTTGCCACAATTGTTAACAGTCAGTTATAACAATCAGTTAACAACTGCAGTTGTTAAATAGGCAACACAGTTTTTAAGTGAATCTGACTTCCCCATTGACTTTGCTTGTCAGAAGGTTGCAAAAGCAGATACATGACTCTGGGACATTGCAATCGTCATAAATATGAACCAGTTGTCAAGCATCCGAATGTAAATCACATGATATGGGGATGCTGCAAGGGTCATATGTGAGAAAAATGGTCATAAGTCACTTTTTTCAGTGCCAATGTAACTTTGGTCACTAAATGAACTGTTGCAAGTCGAGGATGACATGTAGTATCTTACACAGCTAACATGAAGATGGATTATTTTTTTCGAATGTCTAATCCAGAGGTGTCAAACTCAATTTCATTGAGGGCCACATCAGGGTTGTGTTTGACCTCATGGGGGGCTGGCTACACATGGCCAGCTTGACGTCACTCATATTGGGGGCACCTGTGGTAGCCCGAGCACTCTGCCAGCAAAAACGGGCCATCCCAAGCTCCATTTTCGCTGGCAGAGGCACCACAGGATGGTTCTCCACTGTAAGGGCCTGTTTTCACTGACAGACCGCTTGGGCTACCACAGGTGCCCCCAACATGAGTAGGCCTTGAATTTGACACCCCTGGTCTAATCCAAGGGTTGAACTTATACACATACAGTGACTCTGCCAATGGCATACTGTGTACTGCTTTTATTTGCCAACATTACCAATGGGAAACCAGGATCTGGTCCCTTCCGCCGCCCCCCCATGAACAGGGGTTCAATATAGACCAAGTTACTTGGTCCCTTTCCGTTAATGGCAGCAGGGAAATAAGATTCCACTTTTGCTGCAAACCAGATGACAGTGATCAGTTGGCAAGAGGGAAAACGCCTTCCCATTGTTCTATGGCCACAATATCTGTGGCCAAAGGCAGAGAAGTAGATAAATACTGTATAGGTAACCCACAAAAGAACCACTCCAGTGGTGGGATTCATTTTTGTTTACTACCAGTTCTGCGGATGAGGCTTGGTGGGCGTGGCAGGGGAAAGATAGTGTAAAATCTCCAGTCAGAGATGTTATTTTCCAGTTCTCTGAACTACTCAAAATTTCCTCTGTTGGTTCTCCAGAACTGGTCAGAACCTGCTGAATACCACCTCTGAACCACTGACATTATCATCACATCACCTATGTAAATTCAAAGTTTTAAACACACATACTCACACACAAACAGAGCCCCTGGGCAAAAAAAAAATCACTTGCCTCTGCCTTCAATCATGTAGCAACTCAATCACAATTAAGCCTCCAAATGCCTGTTGTTTTAAGACCAAAAAAAAGGTGATATCTAGACAGACGTCCTTGTGACATTGGAGTAGCTGCCATGGATGACAAAGAATTACAAATATCTATCTGCAGCAACTTGCTGGGACATGATGGTTTAGAGAGGTCTTTTACTTGCTTGTAATATGGCAAGTATACCAGCATTACAAGTGAATGCACTTACAGTAACACAGGAATAGGCATAGAGAAAAGGGATGTCCATTTAACATGACTCCAACTGATTGCTTTCACCAGAAAAAAAAAAGTTCTGACTTAGATTTTAAAAACTCAGTTCCTATGCATCTCAGCCAGATTCATATCTGCAGTCCACAGGTAAGAAATCTTCTCTCTCTTGCTAATGTCCCACTGATCCTTTGATTTCTTTGTTTTACGTCATGCCTTTGTCTTTATTTAGGGCCCGATCAGCGAGCAGAATTTTGAAGCGTACGTGAATACGCTCACAGATATGTACAGCAATCTGGAAAGGGACTATTCCCCAGATTGCAAGGCTCTGCTGGAAAGTATCAAGCAAGCAGTGAAGGGTATTCATGTGTAGGATGGAAGAACTGCTGGGCACAAGAAGATCTCAGCAGCTGCAAATTCCAGATGAATCCATGAAAAGCACCTGGACTGCTTAGAAATATTGGTTGCTGTGCTGCATTTTTAATTACAACATTGCACTATTTTTTTCCAGCTGACATAAAAAGGACATTAAACTTAACAGACTATTGTATTAACAGCAATGAGTTAGATCATCAAACATATTTATTTCTGTACAAATCCTTTTTGTTGCCATTGTCGTTTTGCACTTGTTTCATTTTTGTAAAGTGAATGTACAAAGTGTGTGTAACTATTTTTTTACATTTTTAATTTATTTTCAATCAAAGAGTTGTATGGATTTTTTTTAAAGAAAAGATTGTTTAACAGCATTTCTTGCAGCCTGCCATATTTTTACAAATGTGTTTGTTAATTTATTTTCCAATGGGATTTTAAATAGACTGAAAGTTATAGTGTAAATTAAATAATGTGCTGGGTTTGTACAGGCAAGAAAAAAAATACTATGAAAGAAACGAAGTAACAGAACCGTGATTCTAGTTTATTTTCACCACATCCTGCTTTTTATAACAATTTTTTTTTAATGAAATAAGAAATGGGTTTACAAATAGCATGAGGCAAAGACCCAGTGATACCAAGGTGAATATTGCCCTCTAGTGGCTAATCACCTTGAGCACAGCATGCAGTAAGAGAATTTTTGTAGCAATAATGAAATATAGCAATCAGCAAACAACTGGATCCAGCTACAGCCTTAGCTTACATGAAACAATTGTTTGAAACCATTCAGGGGAAGACTGGATTGACTGAAGGATACTTTCTCATTGTCCCAATTTCATGCTCATTCATGAAGGAAGATCAAACTGTTTAACTGTTCAAATAAGATAAGTTCGAAGTACAGAAGCTGGGGGGGGGGAGAATAAC
This sequence comes from Bungarus multicinctus, assembly GCA_023653725.1. Lineage (NCBI taxonomy): Eukaryota > Metazoa > Chordata > Lepidosauria > Squamata > Elapidae > Bungarus > Bungarus multicinctus. The sequence goes on along the minus strand of CM042846.1, from coordinate 55,522,879 downwards.
GTTCTGTTTACTGCTATCAATATAATTTCATATTGGAAAAGTGCTTCCCAAGTTGATAATTTTGTACATATCACAAAGCAAGGACATTAAACACTACTTATCATTCAGCTCAATACTGTCAACATCGACTGGTAATAAATCTTAGAAGTGGCTTAGTTGTTAAATCTTATTTTTACATTGAAGAAAACAGAGAACATCCAGAAGTGATTAGTGTACATACTGGAGTCTTGTATAACTTTGAATCAGGTGGCAGCAAATTTTAGTTTCCACTGATTATGGCAAGGAAGGCCTTCAAATGTTGCAGTCTGTAAGCCTTATTCAGAAATACACATTTGTCCAAGGTGAGCCCTTTCATAATCTGTATTCAGTTCCTGTTCTGTAACTGCTCTGAACAAAGATCCAACATTTATTTTAGGGAGTGTAAAAATAATAAATAATTTCCCCTCTCCAGAATGTTAACATTATTTTTTTTTAAAGAAAAAGAAAATACAAGCCACCAGCTGAACTGCCTTTACTCATTCATACATATCTCATGTGCATATGTGCCTCAGTGGAAAGTGTATAATGGCTACGTCATAGGCTTTATTTTTTCGGTGCTACAATGACCATGGTTAGTTTTATTTGCCAACATTAATCTCAATCGAGTATGACCCTGCTCACAGTCTTCATTCATACATAGAGTGTTCCTATCCACAGATTGCCTCTCTGTCATTCTTCAATTTTCATATGCTGTGATTGCTCTTTGGCATTAGGTGGGCTTGCTGTTTGTGTGTGGAGGGACTGGCTTGGCCCCCCAACCTTAGTTTAGACAGGAGAGGTGTATGTTCTTAGAAGCTGTGCTTATTTTTTAAAGAAAACAATTTGACAAAGCAACAGTATGTGCTAATATAAATTAGAACACCAAATTGCTATTAAATTATTGTACTTGTTGGTTCGTTTGTTTGTTATAAGACATTTGCTGATGCCAGTTTAAGGCATACAAAGGCATTCACCCATGACAAAAAGTAAGAAGTAATGTACTAAATATTTTAAGAAAGTAATTCTATATTTTATTTAAATTAAATTAAGCAATCTCTTTTTAATCTATTTATTATTATTTACTATGGCTTTCAGTTAATTTATCTGTGTTTGGATTTTTGCTCAAAATGTACCTTCATATTTATTTGCCTTCTTTGTATTTGATGTTCTGTAATGTGAGCTGTGATTCTTCCCTTCCTCTGTCTTCCCATTTTTCTTTCTTTTTCCTTTTCTTTTTTCTGGGTTAATTTGCTTTGATGAGCTATCCTGTAAATTAGACCTTTTGTAAAGGACAATGATGTATGCATTTTTTTTTTTATTTTGGGGTAGTTTGTATACTGTTTCTTCATACAGTTAATATTTCTTACATCAAAGCAACAAAACTGTGTTCTGTGCTGTACATTTGGTGTATGGTAGGAAATAAAAACTGATACTGGAACAGCTTCCACAAGTTATTTGGCATTTTTTAAAATTCCGCATGCTGCATGCTGTTTTTTTAAAGTACCCTCAGGAACTCTCATGCTGACAGATGTATGACTTGCTTTCTGCAGAAATGTGTCCCTCCTCTAAATGTTATCTAACTTCTAGTGTTATGCCCAAGATCAAAGAAAAGATTTTGAATAGCTGCTAAATGATATTTAAACCAGAAAGACAAAGTAACTTGACCAACAATGTGCCATGTTGATGGGCTTCTATCTTGAAAGACTGAATGCTATCCTAAAATCAAAAAGTACTTTAAGAAAGTATTAGCTTAAGGATGAAAATACTTATGTAAGCACAGTATTGTAAGTTCGTTATTTTTATTTTTTTTAATCCCTAAAAGATTTCAGTTTGTTTTTCTATTGAATTGTACAGCTTATAGGTTAAAAGTGGAAAAAATTATGAAGTGATATATCTTGGCTTGATTTTTTTTTTTTTACATTTAAAAAAACCTGACATTTTAACAGGAATGCATAGTTTTTCTATATCCACTATTAAGATCTTTAATCATTTTTCTGACTTCTAGAGCTATTAAAGCAGCTTTCCTTTACCCTCATTTCTGCTCCTCCTCTTGTTCAGTCAGTTTGCAGAGGGTTTTGTTTAACTATTTGTCACCTGATTCCAACAACAAAGCATATTCCATTCAAGCATTTGATAAAGTATCCATAAATTGGTCCTTGATAGCTTATCCTTAATTTGAGTGCACTTGGATGATTTTTTGAGTACACATTCTAATGAAGTGAAGAAGATACTGCTTCTGATTAAACAGCTACCTTTTATTGAAGAAATATTAAGTGATTGGAGGTTACTTGGATTCAATAACTTTCACCAGTTATTTGGTTTTTTTTCTTTTATATAAGAAATAGTAACTAAAGCTGGTAAATACCTCTAATTAAAATTAGATGTTGACCAGTTTTCTACCAATAAAATGATCTTCCTATTCTAAGTTTTATACTTGTAGCTCAATATATTTGCAAACTACTTACCACCAAATAAATAACACATAATTTTCCTCTTTTTATTAACAAGTATTTATTTATTTTTTATTTATTTATTTCGTAATTTTATATACCGCCCTTCTCCCGAAGGACTCAGGGCGGTGAACAGCCAACTAAAATACATATAAAATACAGATATAAATGCAATTTAAAAAAAAATTAAATTATGGGCTGCCCAAATAAAAATTTAAAACCCCCGATTAAAATAAGCTAAAACTTTCATACCCCAACCAAGCAAAGCTAAAACCCCTTATTTAAAATCCCATTTGAGTCAGCTCAGGCCGGCCTGCTCAAAGAGCCAGGTTTTCAGGTCACGTCTGAACGCCCTCAGGTCAGTGGTTGTTCATAGCCCCGGGGGCAGCCCGTTCCAAAGGGCGGGTGCCCCCACAGAAAAGGCCCTATTCCTCGGGGTCACCAGGTGGCACATAGATGGCGTTGGGACCCGAAGGAGACTCTCTCTGTGGGAGCGCACCGGTCGGTGGGAGACTACGGGCAGAATGCAATCTTGTAAGTTTCCTGGTCCGATGCCATGGAGTGCTTTAAAGACCAAAACCAATACTTTAAAGCGAACCCAGAAGGCCACCGGCAACCAATGCAGCTCGCGCAGGAGAGGCGTCACATGGGAGTATCTCGACGCCCCCATAACCACCCGCACGGCCGCATTTTGTACCAGTTGGAACCTCCGGGTGCTCCCCGCAGGGAGCCACATGTAGAGGGCATTACAGTAGTCCAAGTGGGAGGTGACCAGGGCATGGGTCACTGTGCGTAAGGCGTTCCGATCAAGAAAGGGCCGCATCTGGCATATCAGGCAAACCTGATAAAAAGCCCCCCGGAGATGGCCGTGATGTGATCTTCCAAAGACAGCCGTACATCCAGGAAAATATACCATAATAGAAAACAAACCATAGATATTGCCACTAGAAAAGGTTAGGGAAAACTTACCATTTAGTCTTAAATTGAGTTTAAAATTGGATTGTACAGAGAAAGAGAAGGTAGATCACCTGTGGGAGGAATGAGAGAGGATGGGTTATTTTTTTCTGCATTTTATTAAACGGTGGAGGACGCACTTCTAATAAGCTATAATTCAAATTCAAGCAAGGGGAGATTGTCCAAAAGTTATAATAGTGTTCTTTCAAAAGGTCACCTGTGGATTAAACCATCCTGATTAATGCAAATCTAATCTCCATCTTCAAATGAATTCTATCATTAATCATTTCATTTGATAATACAAATGAGTTGAATTTAAGATGGCCCTTCCATTTGGAAAAACACTTAGAGGAAAATAGTGATGAAACTGTTAATTATTTCGTATAATGGGAAATCTCTGATGAAAATCATAACTTGGGCTATAATCCTATACTCATTGACTTGAAAGTCCCACTGATTCCAGTTTAACTCTGAAGAAATATGCTGTGCATAGATTTCACCACTGTAAGAAAATAATGAATTCCTGTAGTAAAGAAGAAATTGAGTTTATATCCAAGTATTTTGGAAGAAAAATCCCAAATCTAATTTGCAATTTGACATAACTCCCATCTCTTTTAATGTATAAAAATGAAATGACAATATCTGTCACTCCCAGAATCATCTCTGCAACACCGAATGTAAGACAAATGATATTTTGAGCAAGATGCTCTTATGGTGAGGCACTAAATCAAATGTGTATTTAAAAGTCATTTCAAATATTAGTCTAGTCTTGGGGTTCTTTAGAATTTTTTCCCCAAATAAAGTCTCTGAAACCCAAACAAAATTCTAACTACTAGATTTAATGTAATTTACTGACAGTTCCATCATAAAAATTATCTATTATATGGAATAATTGTTGTGGCAACTGGAAGACATAAATGATTCATTTAAATTTCATCCAGAACAGCTATCTCTATTGGATACCAGAAATGAAAGTTTGTTATAAACAGGATTGCACTGTTCCATAGGCTGTTCCATAGACAACGCAAAATGAATCATCTTCCTATAATATGAATACAAGGAATGAATCATTTAAGCACATATCAGATTAGGAAATGTAGGTTTTTTTTAATTTTAATTTTTTAATTTTAAGATTATATACATCCAAATGCTATTTCATAGAAGTATTATAAAAATAGCAGACAAGTTTTTTATCTGAATAACACCTACACAATCCTGCTAAAAACCAGACAATTCCCAAAGTTCCTTGCCTTTTAAGGACAGGTCCAACTCCAAAGTGACTTTTTTCTAGACATTATTATCTTTAGTTGTGAGAGATTTCCATAATATGTGACAATGAATAACTTATTTGTTGTGTAATTGTTTCAAAGCTGAACATGAAAGCTGTTTGAAAGTTCAACTTCATTATCCAATTCCTAAACCGTAACACTGTGCTACGGTGGCTCAGTAGTTAGAGTGCAATACTGCAGTCTACTTCTGCTGATTGCCTATAAAAGCACTGTAAAGTGGCATATATGTCTAAGTGTTTATTGCTTAACCCACACCCACCCCAAATCTTGAGCTAGGGTCAAAACAATAACTTGTGTTTCAGGCAGATGACACTAACTTTGCTTGAAATTTATGACAATTTTTTCCCATAAGCCATGTACTAAAATCTGCAAAGATTTTTAAAATTCAATTAGCATCATATCTTATTTGGCCCAGACACATAGCTTATAGAATAACTTTTCATGGGTAAATTCAACATTCATGGATGAATTCATGGATACATGTGATAGTACTCAACAATAATCCATTCAAATAGTGTCTAAGCCATATATTGCCCTGGCCATGTCTGATCTCATTAGCCAATTCTGAGTAAAAGCTGAGTACAGTTGTACTTTCAAATGGGAACTGGATTATTCCAAACAAATAGTCTCCTATTTAACTAAATTGAATTCCTCTATCAATGTATATCTTGTTCTCGGTCACCTTCCATATTACATTAAAAAAACCTTGAAAAATTATGTCCCCAAAGATTTAGAATAGAGCCAATCTAAACTAATATTCACTGTTACAGTAGTTTAATAGTATATCACTGTCTCCTCCTCTCTCTGCAATCTCAGCCAGCAAACACAGAATTGAAAGCAAATTTTAATATATAACCACTTCATTAGGATTTCTCTCACAGGATATGAAAGATTCTTTATATAATTCATCTATATACCTTGTTGTTGTTCAAGTGTTCAAGACATGGTACACTGTTGCTTTCATGGCAGGCCACATCTTTTTTATCTACACTAAATCCATATGAGGTAAGATAATGTGAGAACAGTGTAGACCAGAGGTTGTCAACCTTTTGGACCTCAGGGTCCACCAAATTCATAATTTTAAATCCCGTGGACCACTAATATGAATTTTGACTGATGGTGCCTTGCTGACGTTGGTGGGAAAGTCGATCCCATATTCCAGAATTGCAGTGGTCACAAGACTTGTCCTTTGGTCATCCCAGAGCTGACCAAAGGGCCAGTCTTGTGACTACTGGAGTATGGGACCGATTTTCCCACCAACATCAGCAAGCCATCCCGGGGTAGATTTCCCTCCCCCGCCTTTGGTCTTACCTTCCAGCTCTGGCTTGCATGACTCTACTCAAGGTAAGGTTTGCACTTGGCCGAAAAGTGGGGGCCAGCAGGTGGGCAGACCATGTGGGGGGCACAGCCTTGTGTTCCCACAGGTCATGTGGGTGGCATAGCTTTGTATTCCTGCATAGCCTGAAGTAATTGCTTTGGGGTGAGTGCTTTGGGGGGGACATTTCTCTATGGACCACCAACATTTTCTCATGGACCACCAGTGGTCCTCAGCTCACTGGTTGTGGCCATTGGTGTAGACTGTCCAAAAATCATACAATGAACTTCACGGTTGAGTGGATTTGAATTAATCTTACTTATTTGACCATAGCCCCAAATTAAAAATAAATAAATCCACCATTTTCTTGAGCAGATTTGGCACTCATAAATATAGTTCCAATGTTGAGGAAGCATAAATACTTGATTGCCAGGTATCGATTGCTTACTGGATAAAACAAGAGGATAAAACCCCAAATTCCCTTTATCTGTTCTATTTAATTTTGTGCATTCTTATACCTCATTTGAAACACCGTACAACTAAGGAAACTGAAAATAGATGAGAAAACAAGAATGCAATATAAAAAAGGAAGTGACTATTTTTATATGTTATCGCCTACTCTTCAAGAGCATTCAAAATACTTGAAATGCCTACTGTTAATGATATCTACTTCCATTATCTATTTGTGTCAAAATAACTGAACAGAAAAGAGCCACTTACTTTCAGAGAGCAGAGATTTTTAACAGCTGAAATTGTCAAAGAAAAATTATTTTGCAAGGGTAAGTATTTTACTCATGCTTTTCTTAATGCTATTTCAACAGCATGGTGAATTCCCTACCCCATCCTTGTTTTCAGATGATAAATTCTAAAGGTGAAAGAGGAAGAAGGGGTTAAAGTTCCACATGCTCTGTTTTCGAAGATGTAAAACCACCAGAGGCTTACTATGTTGCATAATTAAAACAGAACAGTTCAGCTTCAGAAAAGGAGAAAGCAAGTTTGGTCACCACGTTTGGTTATTTAATGTACTGCAAATCCATGTCTCGGTTTCCTGATATATTTATTTACACTTAAAAGCAGTTGTATCGTGACTTTAATGCTTAAATTGGGATAGGTTGGCTGCTGAGGCTCTGGACCGAGTTGTGGCTTTACGACCTCTGACCCAGCAGAGATCTCGCTCGACTCTGCTCGGAGCCGAGGAAGATGAAATGCCGGAAAAGACGTCTGGAGGGCGTCTGGAGGGCCAGTCGTGCCGAGTCTGACCGAACACAGGTGAGGTCCTATATTAGGACCTATATAGTGGCGATAGAGGCGGCGAAGCTCTCTCATTTCTCCGTCCTTATTGCATCGGCAGAAAATCGACCCACCTACCTCTTGCAGGGTAGGGCGGAGAAGTTTTCTCGATTTCTGCACAATAAAATCGCTCAGATTCAGAACGGGCTGGACTCTAGTTGGGAGGTCCCGGGGGAGGTGACCACGGCGAGTCTTGAGATGGTTATCTGGGATGAGTTTGACCCTGTGACTGCTGAAGGTATAGACAGGGGACGGCTAAATGCCACCACATGTTTATTGTACCCTTGTCCCTCCTGGTTGGTTTCTACCACCAGAGGGGTGACGCAGAGTTGACTCCAGGGAATTGTTAACGCTTTTTTGGTGGAGGGCTCACTGCCCACCACCTTGAAAATGGCGGTGGTTCAACCCCTCCTCAAGAAGCCCTCCCTGGACCCAACTCTTTTGAACAACTATCGTCCTGTCTCCAACCTTTCCTTTGTGGAGAAGGTTGTTGAGAGCGTGGTGACATGTCAGCTTCCCCAGTACCTGGAGGAAGATACATACCTGGATCCCTTCCAATCAGGCTTCAGGCCCGGGCATAGTACTGAAACGGCATTGGTCGCATCGGTTGATGATCTCTGGAGGGCCCGTGACGGGGGTTATTCCTCTGTCCTGGTCCTATTAGACCTATCAGCGGCTTTTGATACTATCGACCATAGTATTGCGATGGTTGGGGGGGGATTGGGAGTTGGAAGCACCGTATTGCGGTGGTTTGCCTCCTTCCTCTCCGACCGCCTGCAATTTGTGTTGGCGGGGAGGGAGAGGTCCACTTGTAGGCCCCTCGACTGTGGGGTGCCTCAGGGATCGGTCCTCTCCCCTCTCTTGTTCAACATTTATGTGAAGCCGCTGGGGGAGATCATCCATGGTTTTGGGGTGCAGTGTCATCTGTACGCTGATGATACTCAGCTGTATATCTCCACCCCAAGCCACCCCAATGATGCTATGGAGGTCATGTCCCATTGCCTGGAGGCCGTGTGGAACTGGATGGGCGGGAACAGGCTCCGACTCAACCCTTCCAAGACTGAGTGTCTGTGGTTTCCGGCATCCCGATATGGCCAGATAATTCCTTCGCTGGCTATTGGGGGTGAGATTTGGCCCCCTTCAGAGAGGGCTCGCAATCTGGGTGTCCTCCTGGATGTATGGCTGTCCCTGGAAAATCATATTACAGCCGTCTCCAGGGGGGCGTTTGATCAGGTTCACCTGATCCGCCAGATGTGGCCCTTTCTGGATTGGGATGCCTTACGCACGGTCACTTATGCCCTGGTCACCTCCCGACTGGACTATTGTAATGCCCTCTACATGGGGTTCCCGAGTGGGAGCATCCAGAGGCTTCAACTGGTACAGAATGCAGCCGCGCGGGTGGTTATGGGGGCATCAAGGTTCTCTCATGTGACGCCCCTCCTGCGTGAGCTGCATTGGTTGCCGGTGGCCTTCCGGGTGCACTTTAAGATCTTAGTGTTAACTTTTAAACGCTCCATGGCATCGGACCAGGATATTTACAAGACTGCATACTGCCAGTTTCCTCTCACCGACTGGTGCACTCTCACAAGGAGGGTCTCTTGCGGATCCCGTCAGCAACTATGTGCCGGCTGGTGATCCCGAAGAATAGGGCCTTCTCTGTGGGGGCGTCCACCCTCTGGAATGGGTTGCTTCCGGACTTGCGTACAGCCACGGATCTGGGGACCTTCAGGCGTGCCTTGAAAACCTGGCTCTTTGACCAGGCCGGCTTGAGCTTTTAGGTTTAGATTGGGGTTTTTAATTGGGGGTCTTAGTGGAGATCAGAGGTTTGGGGTATTTTAATTTTAAGGTTTATATTGGGGGTTTTAACCTGTTATTACAGCCAGGTTATTTAATTCAGTTTTAATTTTTGTATATTTCAATGTTATTTTAACTGGATGGCTGTACACCGCTCCGAGTCCTTCGGGAGAGGAGCGGTATATAAATAAATATTTATCTTATCTTGTCTTAATACTAATATTTTTCCCATTGAGATAAAAAGAAACTAGTTGGCTTAGAAACAGAAAAAATATAGATTTCACAATATTGCAGGAACATAGAAGTATACAAATTTGTCAAAAATGATCACAAATTTAACAAATCATAAATTAGATTACTGTAATTTGTTCTATATGGGACTACTTCTGAGAAAAAAAACCTGGGAACTACAGCTGGTAAAAGATATAGCAGTGAGAATGATGACAGGTTAGAATCAGCATAGTAGAACAAGACTGATGTTGTGGGACTACATTAACTATCACATGGCTTCTAGGTCCAATTTAAGATAATGAATTAATCTAAACAACGTTCTAAATATCAGGGCCTTGTGAACCTTGAAGACAATTAATCCAGGTAGAATCTGCCTGGTACTTTGCCCTAGTAGGAGACTTTGAAAATCTGCCACCTCTACAACCCCAGAAGGTGGGGGGGAGGGAGATTGAAAAGAAGACTTCTCAATCTCTTTACTTTGGCACAGGCTACTCAAATTTAGAAGTCCTCCTCCATTGCTAACATTTCAGAAACACCATGAAAACCATTCTCCCCACCCCAACCCGAAATTTCAGAGAAGAAACACTCTTTAATCAGAGGCAACTGCGCAGGTGCACAGTAGATGAGTCACACATATTTTGACTTCACTATGGTTAGGAACAGAGTAAGGGTAAATGTGCAGCAGGAGTGGGATTCTACCAATTCGCACCTATTCGCTAGAACCAGTTGTTAACATTCTAAGCAGTTCGGAGATCCAGTTCTTAGAAGAAATTACTGGCCTAATCCTGTAAGGAAGGCAAGAAGGAAACATTCTGTTCCATTAACCCTTATTGCATTCTTGGCAGGACTAGACTTACTGTCTCAGAACTCCTCTGGAATTTTTTTCCCCCTCCTTTGCTGGTACTTTGCTTGTATGGAGTGACCATTCAAAGTTACAATGGCACTGAAAAAAGTGACATGACCATTTTTCACACTTACGACTGTTGCAGAATCCCCACAGTCATGAGAGGCCAGGCGAGGAGATGCGTGCCTCAATGTAAGTGATATTTAGTTGGCCACACCCAGCCAATAACATGACCACCAAGCCACATCTACCCAGCCACATGACCACCAAGCCATGCCCACCAACTAAACCATGCCTACAGAACCGGTTTTTAAAAAATTTGCATCCCACCCTGATGTGCAGCATATTGAACAGTTTTTGTTTGTTATGAGTTTGTTTTTTATTGTTTGGAAAATGTTATCTAGGTTCTGTGGAGTATGCAACATATCACACACACACACACACATACACACACACTGTTCAAATCTCACCAGACTCAAGGATGACTCAGCCTTTCATCCTTCTGAGATTGATAAAATGAGGACCTAAAATTGTTGGGGGAAATATGCTGACAATTACTGCTACCTGCCTCTACTTATATTTAAACAGAATTTTAAACAAAATTTATTTTTTTAACATGACAGGACATATCTTAATACATAATGTGTAAATTTTTATTGTATCAGTATTTAATTTGATAGGTATGCACTAGGCAATAGATGAAATTTGAAAAACTGATACCGTATACAAATTTGCAATATTAATCCTAGAATTTACATTAGCCCCTGATAACTAGAGTGATTCACACAGATATTTCTTAGCAACCGCTACCACTGCTCCAGCAGTATTTCTAGAGACAAGACAAATAAACAAGCAAACAAATCCCAAGATAATGAGGGTGGCAGTTTTGAGCCAGAACTAATGCAAATGCATAAAACAAATTAAACATCTCCCTTTGGAAGCAAACAAGACTGACCATCCTTAATAAAATATTTTTCTCCTTCATTGAACAGAACTCCCAGGTTGCTTTCAAGAATCTAATGGAAATTATTTTCTTTCCATTTTAAAAATAGTTTTAAGTAAGTTTTTTATGTCTGAGATACACCCTGGCTCTTTTAATTGAGCTAAAAGGGTTGATCAAGTAAGGAAATTAATGTCTCTTTGAGGTAAAAAATAATAATCCTAAATACCTTGAAAGACAAGATAATGAGTCCATGTCTTAACAAAGCTGTCCTATACCCTTAAGATCATAAAATGTCACATAGTCATAGCACCTTTTTTCTGGTTAAATTATTTCAGAGACTAGAGACTATTCAACCCTTACTACTACAGAGTAGAGTAGGAGAGAAATGTTTTCCCACATGACTCACTATAACTAAATTCTTTCCCACTAGCTTTGGAAACAAGTGACCTTAGAAATAGATTACTATGGCCATTCTCTGTGTTAGGATGATTATGTTCAAGCCTGTAAGGCAATTATGTGAAAAAAATAGTACTAGAATCCATAGATTTCATTGGACATGGATTATATTGCTCCAGACTCAAGACTAACTTTCCATGTTCTTTAACTGATTGATAAGTTGTCTGAGAGTAGACAATATGGAGGCCTTTTAGTATTACAAAATTATACCCCGCAAAATTATAGGCTATTCTAACTACAACTGTCTTCAACAATATCCAAATAATGTCAACCTGCTTTCTTAATATACCAATTCACTAGATGAGAATTAATGAAGTGAGACTAAAGTTTTTGAGATTGGGAAAACCGTACTGAAATAGTTCTAGAACAAGAGTGTCAAACTCACGTCAGCATTGTGATGTGATGTATTGTGACTTTTTCCCCCTTCGCTAAACCAGATGTGGGCATGGCCAGAGCATGATACATCTGGCACGTGGGCCATGAGTTTGACAGCCCTTTTCTGAAGGAACTTTCACTTTCACTACAGCAACAGTTATATGTGTACAAACTGAAACATGATTTTATAAAAGTCCATGACATCTCACTAGACTGTATGTGTTGTTATGAAAATATTACAGATAATTTTTTGTCATACAACTCAGTGTCAAAATCTCTATTCAAGATAATTTAGTATATATTTATCTAATAATAAGATCATTAAACTGCCTGAAGAACAATAAGAATAATGGATAAAAAATAAACCACAGCTCCATGTTTCTCCAACAATACACCCCCCCCCCAAATAGGAAGCCCCAGCATGTTTTCTAGGCATGAGGTGAAATTAAGCCCCTCCCACAAAATTTAGGCCTATTTAAAGCATGCAAAATGGGGAGAGGGTGGGAGGGAAACTTGCCGTAAGGAGCGACCCATGAGCAGTCACGCCTCACCACTAGCCGCTCCTAACAGCTGAACATGGCAGAGTGTGGAGGGCTCCCTATCCCCACCAAGTGCCTTTGCTGCAGACCCAGGTATGGTGCTGGCTGGAGGCCGGGTCAGCGGGCGGGTGGCGGCGGCATGGATGTTGGCCTCGGCAGCGGTGGGGCATGTTGCACTATTGCTGCTTCCTCCCCCGGCAGCATTTCAGCCACTTCTCAGGCAGGGGAGCCACCTCCGTAGCTTCCACAGTTCCCACCGGCAATGGTGCCTCTCTCACCAGCGCTGCCTCCAACAACAGGGGCAGCAGCAGTGGGACTGACCCCGCTGCCGATGAGAACTGCCTGCCTTCCCGCAGGGGCATCGCTTTGCTTGATGGCAGCTGTGTTGACAATGTCCTGCAAGTTAGTGAGTCATTTGGGCTTCGGTGGATGCCATCGTTTCTCTCCCCACCATGCCTTGCTTTGCTTCCCACCTCAGAGCTTCTGTTCGTGGTCTCGTCCCCTGTATGGTCGGGTGCTCTCCTCTTGCTCCAGCCATCCAAAAAAACCCCAAGGACCTTTCCCCCCATTTAAGTTTTCTTCACTCTCATTCCCTCGGTCAGTTCCCTAAGAATACAGACTGGTCAGGCAGCTTCCTCCCCAACCCTTTGGGAGAATCCTCTGGGAAGATTGGCAAGGAAAGAAAGAGGGAGTGAGAGAGAGGGGGAAGAGTGTTTTTGAGATTTGCCAGGAGAAAACCAGGAGGTGGATTTCCATCCTATTACTGCTGTTCAAGGAGATGAAGTGCATTTAAGGGGAGTGTATTTAAGGGGGTGCTACCCTCCCTCCCTCTTTCTTTCCCTGCCAAGCTTCCCAGAGGATTCTCCCAAAGGGGTGGGGAGGAAGTTGCTCAGCCAGTCTGTATTCTTAGGGAACTGATGGAGGGAATGAGAGTAAAGAAAACGTAAAGAGGGAGAAAAGGTCTACGGTGGGGTTCAGGCGGCTGGAGCAAGAGAAGAGCACCTGACCATACAGGGGACGAGACCGTGATCTGAAGCTCTGGGGTGGGAAGCAAAGCGAGGCATGGGGGGGGAGAGAAATGATGTCATCACCCTCCCACCGCTGCTTCCACCCACCAAAGCCTGAATGACTCACCAATTTGCTGGACGTTGTCGACGCAGCCGCCGTCAAGCAAAGCAATGCCCCTGCGGGAGGGCAGGCAGTTCTTGTCAGCAGCGGGGTCTGTCCTGCTGTTGCTGCTGTTATTGGTGACAGCGCTGGCGAGAGAGGCGTCACCACCAGCGGAAACCGTGGAAGCTATGGAGGCAGCTGCCCCACCCGAGAAGTGGCTGAAATATTGCTGGCGGAGGAAGCGGCTGTGGTGTAAAGTGCCCTGCCGCCAACAAGGCTGATATCCATGCTGCCGTTGTCCACCCACTGACATGGCCTGCAGCCAGCACCATATCTGGGTCTGCAGCAAAGGCACTTGGTGCGGGTAGGGAGCCTTCCACACTCCACCAAGATCGGCCATTAGGAGTGGCTGGTGGCAAGGTGTGGCTGCCCACGGGGCACTCTAGGTGTGGGTGAGTGGGGGGAAGATTTTAAGTCACCCCTCAAAAGTCGGCCTAGCCATTTTTTTGGGAGTCAAAAGAAAATAAGGCCTGGCCTTATTTTCCAAGAAACAGGGTAGTAGAAAAAGATCTGGTTGTTTCAAAGGAAGAATGTTTAATAGATTCCCAGAAATTGTCTTGGAATAATCAAGACAAATTCATTGTTAGATTGAATGGTTTAAGAGGTCTGTGGTTTTCCTCTACTCTGCTGTAGAATTATTATTAATGTACAATTTTTGTTAAGATAAAAGCAGTCAAGACTGTGCTGAGGATGACCAGTTACTGAAAGAAGATCCAAGTGATCCTCCTACCCCTCTATAATGAATAAGGAATATGGTAATCATGTGATTTAATAGTTCCTTAATCCATAATTTGGCCTTTGTTCAATTAATGAAACAATTAATAAACCTTCAGCAGAATATTAAAGACTTAGTAAGCCCAAGGTAATGGAATTCTTTATTTGACAGCCAAAGATAAATTATCAGTCTTTTCATATAGAATAATGGATTTAGATGAAGGATTTTTATTTATCAACTTCATTGATAAGTGACAATTAAAAAGCCTAATCCATATAGGAGTTGTCTCTAGCGAAACATTATAAAGTAGGAAATAAATGTGTAGACCAAAGTTATGAAATATATTTTCAAAACATACTTAAATGTGCATTAAAATACAATTTTATTTCCTTCAAGAAACTGGATGCTAGGATATTTATTTTATTAATAGAGGATTCATACTTTTGCTCTAGCAGGAATTAAACTGGGTTTTCATGGGAAGGCAAATGATGGATTAATTTTAATTTTAGTGGAGGATAAGAGAGGCATTTTAACAAAGTGCATTTTCCAATTGAATAGGGACTCTAATTTGTGGCTTTAAGGTAGTTTCCCCTGAAAATTCTGTTGGGGAAGCAAAGTTGCCTAATACCAACTTAGATTTCTTAGATATTTCCCTGAATTGTAGGTTTGAGTGAGCTTCATAGTATTTATTTAAAATTTGAGAGAAAAATAGGAAAGGTACATGTGTAGCACAGCTAGAGTTATAATTGAATTCTTTGGATGCAAAATCAACGAAGAAGAGAAAAAGCCACCAAAATGGAAGATCAGGGTGGAAGGTAAGATTAGCATAGTAAGATCAGATGCAAGCAAGCTAGAACAAATAAAAAAGAACAAGAAAACCAAAGAATATCTGACAATGAAATATCAACTAGAAGGGACATTAAGGAGGCACTGGAAATAATAAAGCAACAAGTAACAGCTATATTCAAAAAGATTAGCAGATACAAAGATAGAATTGCTAATTATAGGTGAAATCTCAATTTGAGTCAAACCAGAAACATTTCTCCCAACCCAACCATGGAGAGACTGAAGTGAACCAGTCAACACCTGACAAAAAAAATACAGTGTGGTTCTGGATGCAGATGGGACAAGCCAAAGAAATGCAACAAGAATGCAGCTTAGATAAAGGATGTGGATATGAAGGAACTTGTAATAACAGCAAACATGGACAAGGAAGATAAAGAATTGATCAGCACCAGGTGAAGATGAACTGCATAGTTTTTGATTAAAATATCTGATCGGTCTATACCCACTAATTACCAAGTAGTTTAGCAACATACTTATATAAGGAGGTAAAATTGAAAGTTAGTTAACATCTGGCAAAACCTGATAATGAAAGATTCAATAACATCAACCATCTATGGGCCAAAACCTGCTTACAAACAACTTTCTAATTGCTAAATGGTGTGACTCTATAGGACTTTGTTACATTGTTTAAAGATGGAGAATATATAATATTGAATACTAGCTGGATACTCGTGCTTTGCAATGACACTATGAGATTGGGCTATGCAGGAGAAATCCGGTTCACAATTTGTTGGCTCAGTGGTGGTCGGTGATTGGAACACGTAAGGGAATATTGCTCCCGCCGCCTTGAGTCCAGAAGCAGTTCCAGAGGTGGAAGGCATAGAGATTTGGTGAGGTACCAACGTTTAGTACAGTAAGGAGCCCCAGACTGCTCCTGAGTAAAGGAGTGGAATGTCTGCCAGTTTGAACTGAGTTAACGGAATGTGAGGCAACTGGCAGTTGGAACAGAGTTCTTTTCAAGTGGGGTGGGGGAGTAGAACTCCTTAGCATCAGAGCATATTAATTACTGTATTAAGAAATAGTAAAGATCTGATGGTCATTTCAAAAAATCCTTTCTTAACGAGCACCTAGAAGCCAAGAAGAATTTATAAGTGTCAAATTTCAAGTTTGCAGGCTTTACGGTTCTGGAGATTTCGTGATGAGTGAATGGTATTTGGCTTTTATATATATTAATGGAGCAAATACCCCATTCAACTGGAAAAAAAATGTCATTATCTGAGGAAACTAAATGTCATTTTATTAGACATGTCAGGAACAAATATAAAACATAATAAAATATAAAACAAATGTAGTGTTCTCATTTATAAAGGGTCCTCGATATATGAAGTGGATATTTCTCTAGAAAATATGCATTCAAAAAAATATCGAGTTTGACCTTGTATTTTATATAGCCTGGCGATGTTTTCAATTCATACTTGTTTGATAGATTAGCTAAATAAAGGTATGTGTCATGTGATATATGATGGATTTAAATGAGGTTAAGTATGAAACACATAAATCATAGCTATTAGTGTATTTAACCTCTAGGAAAATATGCTTAATACGAAGAAGTTTAAAGATGTTTTCCAGTCATATGCTTTTAATGGCAGTTTTACTAACATATAATTGATGAATTGGGGCTTGCCATTGAGATAAAAGATTTGGAAAAACATCTTTTTAAAATCCCTTTAAATATATTTTTTTCCTTGAAAGCATAAGGCTAGACAAGAAAGTGGGGCACACTATCTAGCATAAAATAAGTATGTGCATCTACACTCATGGGAAGAGATTTTAGGGAAACCTGGTATGATTCTGGTAATCAAAAATAATACAAGCAAGTAATATCTTCTCTATTTTTTTAGATCATAGCATTAAATAAGCATAAAGTCATTACTTTTTTGGTGAAACTGAGGAAAACATAAAGTTTTCCTAAAGCTAAATTTAATAATCCTTACTGCATCACATTTTCTATTTTTCAAACAAATAGATTCCATTCACAAGTTATCGCTCCCTAACTTCGTCCGAAAACCTGCTATTTGACAGACGAAATAAAAAAAAAAAACAATGCCTAAAAATTGCCAACTGCTATTGGCTGCTTTATTGACGTTATCTTTTTTTTTTTGACGCAACACTCTTGCCTCTTCATTGGTCGTGGAGTTGCGGGGCGGAATCTCTCCGCTTGCAGACCTGACGCAACAACCGGGCGTCCAGTCCGAAGGAAGGATACATCGACTCCGCCTCCCTCCCAGAGATAGGGTCACATGCCCCAGTGTTTACATCCTCTCAGCTGTTTGCCTTCTCCCCTCCCCCACCGCCCTCCTCCTTCCTGGCGTCGTTCAGGCCAACACAAACAGTCAGGATCAGCGGCCGCGGCCGGCGGGACGAAGCTGACGGCGAGGAGAACCTTCTTTCCCTCCCCCCCACCCCACGACACACAGACATATATACGCATTCAGTGGGCAAAGTCTTCTCTGACTCGGAGCCCGAGACGCGTCTTTCTTTCTTAAACTGGTTTGGTTTTCGCTCTAATAACCTCACAAAGCTTCACTCCTCTCTTCGGGACGCAGAGGACGTGTGGAAGGTGAGTCGGGTGGTGGGGTTGGGGGGGGGGGACGCTGACAGAAAAAGACAGCAATCCAAACGACCTGGCTGGCGAGGTTAGTTTTCTGAAGGCCGTTGAAAGCTCCGGGGAAAGTCCTTCTTCCGCCCTCAGAGCCCCCGGCGCTTCCCTCCCCCCTCCTTTCTCGTTTGATTCACCCTTCCTCCTCTGCAGGGTTCGGGACTCTGGGAAAGTGTGCAGTCGGGGATTGGGAGCGGGGGGTGGAGAGAGGGGAAGAGCGTCTGCCGTTCCTTACGGGAGGCAGTTCGAGCCCCACCGTATCTGAGAGGCTCTTAGTCGCTGAGCGTTTATAAACAAATAAAAGGCAAGGGCTCGGAACTGAGGACGGAAGAAGGACAACGGTTGTTTAATGCTACCCGGCTGCTCCTCGCCGTCTCCGGCTCTTTAAACGAGGTGGCCCCCTTTTCCTCCTAGCGTTTGCAAAACCGCTTGGGACTATAAAAGGGATAAATAAACAAGTTGGACGCGCCATCGCCTCTGCCGCTTCCTCGCTCTGCCAACTGGCCGCCAGTTGGCTTGGTGTCGAGAGGTGCCAAAGAGGAAGAGATCAGATGAATCACCCGAACAACAAAGGAGCGGAGAGGGCACCCGAGTTCCCCCACCCGTCCACTTCACGAGAGGAAAACAAATTCGTTTCTCGCTTCTCTTTTCGCTCCTCCTCCTCCTCCCCGGTGCCTGCCACAGTTTTTCGCCAAGGCGCTGAAGTTCACGCATCGCCTTAATGTCGGCTGAAGGCTGTCCCAAGGTAGGACGTGCCGAGGCTTAGGCGAAACTGTTAAGTTTCTCGCACTCCCCGCGAGCCCATCTCCTGCTCAGAGCTTGTCAAGCTTCCCTTCTCTTTATAGGAAGACTGAATTGAAGGACGCAGAGGAATCGGGGTCGTTTGTAGGAGCGCCTCTTAAGTGTCGGACTAGGGGAGAGAAGGCGACTGCCTTTTTGTAGGCAAACTTAAAGCTGCTGGGCTGCACAGCCTTGCTATAAATTGAGGGCCTGTTTGCGTTTATTTCCCCCCCCCCCCTCTGAAATGTGTAACTTCCTCTGGATGCTGAATTAAAAGTGCGCAAGAATTGGTTAAATGTCTGGAGATTCTCAGTCATCCAGGTCATGGTTGCCCCAAAACCCCAAAGATGCTTTTTTAAGAGGCAACTGGACTTTCTGATTTTTCTTTTTCTATGAAGACCTTTCGCTTCTCATCCAAGAAGCTTCTTCAGCTCTGACCTTCCATTCCCCACCATTCAGTCAGAGCTGAAATGTATTCAAAGAAAAAGAAAAACCGGAAAGACCAGTTGCTTCTTGAAAAAGCACCTTTGGGACAAGAATTTGTTACTGCATTGGTTTATGCCAGAATAAGAAGTGCCTTTTTCATTTGCCTCATTTCTTCACTGGGTAAGGACTTTTAGGGGAAAGCAAAAGAAAGATCATTAAGGAAGAAAATGTAAGAAGTCAATCCTGTGCCCTCTCCTGAGATTTTTAGACTAGTAAGTAATATCATGTAGTGCTTCATCCTGTATAAAAGTTGTAAGTATGACATGGGATGAGACTCTGCCGGTTTTGAATGCTTAATAGACATACACATTTTGCCATCAAGAGAATAAAATAATTTGACTGCCATCAATAACCATTTGTAATTACAATGCAAATGAAAAAGTAACATTGGAAATCAGTGCTCACGTTTATGACTTCATAGCTCTATAAAGCAAAGTAAAATTGAAAATCATAGGCACAGTTGTGGTTTCACTAAGTGATCGCTTTATGACCAATTTCCCAGTTCCAGTTGTGGTTACTAAGCAAGGACTACCTGTATAGGATTCCAGATAATTTGAGATTGCCTTTATTTTGTGTTTATTCCTTACATATAACAATATAAGGAACAAATCTTTACAGATCTATGTAAAGGAATAAACCATATTTAATCAGGATTCAACAGCTGCTGATATGTAATATAATAAAGAAAAATATATTTTTAGACATAAATGAAAGTCTGTGTTGACATGCTCAAGCTAGGATGCATTTGCTTAATCCCAGCAGAACAAGCAAAATGGAATATAAAAACACAAAATTATAGAAAAAAAGCCCATGACTCCCCATACCCATTTCTAGGGGGAAAAAACCTACTAGGGTGGAATGATTATATTTTTAATTCAAGTAAGTTAATATTTTAGAACATTATTTGAATCAATTTACATAATTAAAACTTTCTGACATCTAGGAAATAAAGTATACTACTATGTATATAATTATGTAGATAATTCCAGATGTTTGAAAAGATATAAAACATGTAGAATGCTGAAAGTTAAATATATCTGGTACAATAGAGCAGTTTTACAAATCTAGTCTTATTTTTCCCCATGGAATTTGTTTTTCATGTTACACATCTTCTGTGCCATACATATTCATTTGCTTGTTTTATCTCCTAAAGTAAACACAAAAGATTGTTTCAACCTGTACAGCATCCCCAGTTCCGGACAACTGTAATGCAATGAAAGGTGCAAGTTAAAAGCTGAAGTTTTATGACAAAAATCCCATGTAATTAAGTATATGTTTCTTATGTCAAAATATCCTTCAGCATAATTAAATATTCCTTATGATATAATCCACAGGTAATAGTGATATATAGTGCCTCTGATATTATAAATAATATTTTACCATGCAAGTAATTTTCAAAAAAAAGTTACAACCTGGATTTGAGGTTTTGACAGCCAGGTTCACTATGCAGACACAGGATTGCATTTTGGGCACTTTATGGCCATTTGCAACATGAATGCAATTTACATTTTTTTTTTTTTGAGGGAAACCAGCGTTTACTTATGATTTCTGGGGAGAGGAATGCCCATTACAGGCAATGAGTTCCTTTCATGACTGGCTTGCTTAATGACCACTGCAAAAATCATAAAATTGGGCACTGTTACATAGTGACCTGCTCAATGAACAGCACAGCTTAGGATCATAATTCCAGGTTCAATTATAGTAAGATAATGGCTTCCTCTAATTATTATTAACTATGAATATGAATATTATATTTCCACATTAGTCTGATTAGAAACTTGAATTATGACAGTTTAAAGGATAAATTGTATTCTGGAATATAGATCTTGCAGACAAATAAATACAGCCCTATGTTAATTATAATAGTAACTGAATCTTATGAATAAACCTCATTCAGGTGAACAAGACTAAACCTTTCTGGGACAATGCATATCCGTACTTAGGACTGAGTTCTATTTTTGGATGTTAATGCTACCAAATTCTTCAATGGCTTGAAGTATTAAAAATGACAATTCTGTTATAATTCCTTAGATATTCTGTTTTCAAGAATTCATATAATAATTAAGCTCTTTTATTATAATGTGTATTACTTTTTTCCATTTGATGCTGATTCCAGACAGTATAAACATTTTATGTCCTGTGCCATATCTGGTCCTTCGCTTGTACCTGCCCAGTCTGCAACTGGCATCAGGGGACAAGATGATGGGAGCAGGGACCAGCAGTGTCAACTGTATACAGCAGTGCCAGTCTCTCTTTTTTTTCATCAATTTTTATTAGTTTTTCAGGATATGAAATGCAAAGGAAACTGGAAAAAAATGGGAAATTAGGTAGGAAAAGGGGAAGAGGAGAAAACCTAAAGGGGAGGGGAAAAGAAAGAAAAGCATTGACTTCTCGCCCTTTTTAGCATAGTAGAATAAGATAATAACCTTACAGCATCAATATTTTACTCTTACAGAATAATATATATAAGCCATTTCTATAACAAATAGTCCCAGTTTTTCATGTGGCTCCTTGGGAAAATTAAATGCCCTGATATAAACTAAATTAAATGTTGATTCTTAATCTGTGCAATTATGCAATAAGCTATATACCTACTACATTTAATGTTAGCCAAAAGGCCAAGAAATCTTTTCCAGTGTAATTGTCTTAATATTGTTACAGAAATGAAGACATAATTCCCACCTGTAATTTCATACTTTTAACCGAAACAAATAAAAAAGGGAAGGTTGACATGGGAAGCAAGTAGGAGCCTTGGTATCTGGCAGTTGGCATATGGCACTTCAGTCAGGGTGAAATAAAATGGGAAAACTAGTGGGAAGTTCTAAATCTCAGGCAGCTGACAAGCAGGCTGCTGGGCAGTAAGTGGCTGCTGCCGGGTAAGTCAAGATGGACAGGGGACTGCCATGTTTTTATTTCTGTATGCATGCTGTAGGTACACTGTAGCTGTGCTCCTTGGGGGAAAAAAGCACAGGAGTATGAGTGACTTGTGACCTTCCCTGCTGGCTTCCCCATTGACTTTGCTTATGGGAAGCCAGAAAGGAAGGTTGCAAATGGTGATCTTCTGACTGTGGGACATTGCACGTGTCATAAGTACAATCCAGCTGCCAGGTTTACATACCCGATTGTGATTACCTCTGGGTACTGGGATGGCTGAAACTTTGAGTCATAAATAACACTTCTTCAGTATAGTTTTAACATTAAACAGTTACTGAATGAATGGTCGTTAACTGAGAACTACGTGTAGTTTGTTAAGATACTGTATCTTAAGAAAGAAATTGTGAAAAAAAAATCTTGATAATTATTTATTTTTATATTAGTTTTTAGATATGCTATACATTTAGCATCTAATAAAAATATGATTATGAGAAATATAGCTGCAGAAAGTATTTTACATGTTTTCAGTCATCTTTTCAAGAGCCCTGGAAGCAAGGGTGGGTTTCTACAGGTTCTGTCCACCTCTGTAGAACCGGTAGCTCTGAAGAGCAGCAGACATAGAACCGGTTCTATGTCTGCTGATGTTTTTGCCCACCCACCCACCTGGGCTCTTACCTGATCTTTATTTCCTGATTTTTCAACTTCAGCTGCCAAACAAGGCACAGCTGCAGTTAAAAAAGCAGGAAAAGAGGGCTGTTTCAAAGGCTGCTTCTCTGCACGCAGCATGTTGATGATGATTTACAGGCGACGATTTACAGGCGTCTGCTGGCAGAGTGCAGGAAACCACATCATAAATCACCAAACCTCATAAATCCCGAACCGATAGTTAACCCTGTCGTAGCCCAACCCTGTCTGGAAGGTAGACAAGTGAAGTTGCATCATAGCAGATTCCATCAGTTTACAAAAGCAGTAAAATAAAATTGTAAACATCTGATAATAGGCTCTCAGCCAGTGCATCTGTATCCAGAATTAGTTCTTGGTTTTAAACCTAAACAGAAATATTAATTAGATTAATTCTTTATGTAGTTTTCATTTTGCTTCTTTCAGTGCATTTTCTTTGGGTGTTGTAAGATGTTTTTGGTTTGGTTAACCAAACTTCTTCTGAAAACAGTGTTACACAAATTTTGCAAAGAGCTCATAAAAAAGTTCAAACAACAGAATAAGAATAAGGACAAAATTAAATCTTGTTTCTGGAAAATATAAGTTTTGTGTTTGCTAATAAAACTCCATTTGAAAGGTATGGTTAACCCCAGGAAAAAAAATGTTTATTGAATGAAGCTGCCATCTACTGTTGTTGATAACACTATTTAAAGTAAATTTGTGAGAAAGGGCGTTAGTAGCTTCTTCCAGGTTTGAAATAGCAAAACTGATTTTGTTAACTTGAACATGTTTAGAACATATTTTTTCCAACACACAATAAAAAGGCATGTTGGCTCAGTGGTTAAAGTTACTTAATTTGGCAGCTGGACAGCGACAGCCTGGATTCAAGACTCCAGTGCCAAACAATAGGGTGAACTTTGGTTACTTGCATCTGTTCTGGCAAACTAGCAGCTCTAAAGCATGCAAATATGAGTAGATAAATAGGTACCACTTAGATAGTAAGGTAACACCGTTCTGTGTGCCTTGGTGTATAGTCATTCTGGCCACATGACCATGGAAAGGTTTTCAGACAATGCTAGTTCTCTCAGCTAAGAGATGAGCACTACCCCCTTGAGTCTGGGGAAACCTTTACTTTTTACTTTTGTAATCTTATATCTATAATTTTTAATATTATTCATTGCTGAAATTAAATAAGAACATTATTTCAAGGGATGCTTTAAATGCATATAAGTAACTCTTTAGACAAAGGAGGTCTTCATAGTCCTTGAAATAGGCCAGATTATTTTATACTTTTTGTCATAAGTAGCCATTCCCTAAATTGGATATGGTGATGAGATGATAGTGGATGTCTTAAATATTCATAACAATTTTTTCTAATACAAAGAATATTGTTGCTATTTCAGCAAACTTTCTTTGCCCGTCCTAATTTTTCTGTTTGCTTCTTGTGCAAGCATAGCCAAGCATAAAAAACACAAGTTAATGCATTAGAACATTCTGAGTATGTCATATTAGCATCATAATCTTTTGACAAAGTAAAATTTTGTAACAGATCTGTTCTTGTTCATATTAACAGGACCTGTTCCTGTTATATGTTTGATAATAGAATAGCTTTGCTTGTCTTCTGTTTTTCATATTGTTGCTTAGAGCTTGATGTTCTCTTCTATTTAATATCTACCTGAAGCCACTGGGTGAGACAATCCTATGATTTGGGGTGAGATACCATCAATATGCAGATGATACCCAGCTATATATATCTCCACCCCACATTTGAGTGATGGCATGGATATCCTATCCCAGTGTCTGGAGACTGTAGGGCCCCACAATTCCTGGACTGGTGGATTTTGCTCACAATCACTTGTGCCTTGTACTTGTCATTTGGATTCAAGTAATATGTTTTAGATGAAACTGCCCTTGAAGAGCATTCATAATCTTCAATTAGCGTAAAACTAACTCCATGGGTAGTTTAATGGTGCGGTTCTATGACACATGTAACAACATTTCTACAAGTAGCTGGTATATTTGGGTGCAGTTCCAGGAGGCATATCTTCTTGGCAGCAGAAAATTTTTCCTTTGGAGCTCATGATAGCTCTCACCCTATTAGCCTTTCACATGACTCTTAAGATCTAGCTATGTGTGCAAACCTGAGATCCTGAAAGTGTTAAGAGCCTGGCCACCCTTAATTTGACACAAAAAACTTTTATGTTAAAATATATTGTTTGGAGTCAGGTATGGCTAACCCTATAATATTTGGAATGAGCAAATATTACACAGCCACATACTTGGATCATATAAATTATGTCATATTTCCTGATGCTTTATACTACAGTCCTTAATAAATCATAAATCTTTGAGCCCATGGTCTATCTCAGTTCATGGCATTTTTAGGACAAAAGGAATGCTGTATCACATCTCTTGACAGCTGTTAACTCTCACTGGGAAATGATTACCTAGAAATCCTAAAAGTGTGTATTTTAAAATCAGAGCAGGGAATCCTATTCTAAACCTATTATAGATTTCTAATCCTATTGAAATCTATTATAAAGCATGTTACAATTCAGCAAAAATTGAGAGGGCCATAAATTTCATATGTTATGAGAGCTAGTTTGGTCTAGTAGTTAAGATACCAGGCTAGAAACCAAGAGACAATGAGTTCTAGTCTCACCTTAGACATAATTAAGAAGACTTTGGCCAGTCACTGTCTTACACCTTCATATTGTCAGGCTTGGATGAAAACTGATTGATCAATTCCTATACAACCAATGAATAAATACTTGATTGACCCTAAAAAAGCTATTCTGCACTTGTGGGAAAATGCAAAATGGTAGGGGGAAGAAGAAGATTTCCATATCCTTGTTACAGGAAAGTCTTCTGTTGCTCACTGGAAAGATATTGTTAACAGTTGGGAGAGGAAAATCAGGAGGAGTCTAATAATTACTTTTCAAATCATAAATTTCATTAAAAGGCCTAAACTTCTGTGAGCTGCAACTTTTTCAGATACATGGAACAGTTAAATTGATACAGGGTTTAATTGGGATGAGGCAAGAAGGAAGGAATGGGAAGACAGGATAGTCATATAGATACAGGTTAAATATGAGACAGATTTCAAGTTATCAGTTAACAGTGCATGATTTAATACCATTCAGTTGATCAGATCAGAATAAATTAAGCTGTAGCTAAAGCCTCAGAGTAGATGATAGTTTTGATGGTGTGTTCCAAATAGAAAAAGGAAATATGTGATTATGCAAGGAGCTCTGTAAGCTTTCTAAAAAAATAACATAGTCTTTATGTGTCCATTGTATAGTTTTACCATGACATCAGGAAATGATGTTGTCTAAATGCTTGAGGCTGAGGTTAAAAGACAGGAGAAAATTGTTGAGGTCATGATGGAATTACATGAGATGCTCTTTCCGTGGTCTAAATCAGGGGTCACCAATCTTTTGGACCACAGGGACCACCAAACTCATAATTTTAAATCCTGGGGACCACTAATATGAATTTTGACTGACGGTGGCTTGCTGATATTGGTGGGAGAGAGAGAGAAAGATCTGATCTAACCTCTCTCTCTCTCTCTCTCTCTCTGACACACACACACATACACAGGCAGGGATGGGACTCAAATTTTTTAACAGATTCTGTGGGCGTGGCTTGATGGTCATGTGACTGGCTGGGCATGGCTTGTATGCAAATATTTTAAATATTTATATAAATACTGAATTTTTTATAAAAAAGAGCAACTTTTACCCAAATCAGGCAAAACAGGCAGATAGATTGAGTTGCTCACAGAATCACAGATTCATTCAGAGATCTGTGAGATCAGCTACCTGAACCTGTCACATAAAATTTGCTTGCAAGCAAACCCATAAAATTTGCTAACAAGCAAACTCACAAAACTAAGTCACAACATACCATGTATGTAAATATTGAATTTTTTATTTTAAAAAAACAGCAACGTTTACCCAAAATCAGACAAAGTAGGCAGGCAGATTGAGTTGCTCACAGAATCACAGATTCACTCAAGCAATCTGTGTTTCTGCCTTCGCCTGCCTGAGTCTGTCACATAAAATTTGCGTGCAAGCAAACCCATAAAATTTGCTAGCAAGCAAGCTCACAAAATTAACTCACAACGCACCATGTATGTAAATATTGAATTTTTTATAAAAAAAGAACAACATTTACCCAAAATCAGGCAAGGTAGGTGGGCAGGTTGAGTTGCTCACAGAATCACAGATTCACTCAAGCCATCTGTGTTTCTGCCGCCACCTACCTGAGTCTGCACTGCTTCAGTCCTAAGGAAGGTTGGCTCTGCTTAAAAGCACAGCTGAAGATCTAAAGATTAGTTAGAAAGTAAGAAATCCAACGATTTCCTGCTTTCTAGTTAATCTAAATCTTCCGGCACAGCAGAACAGCTCATGGTTGGAAAAAGGAAAAATAGCAACTTTAGCAGGCAAGTTTACCAGGTAAGGAGTAAGTGGGCGGGGAGGGTTCCCGCAGGCCATGCGGGCGGGGCAGACTTGTGTTCCTGCGCAGCCTAGATTAATTGTTTTGGAGGGTGCTCTGGGGGTGACATTTCTCTGCGGACCACCAACATTTTCTTGTGGACCATTTTCTTGGGAACCACTGGTCTAAATGATGAAATACAATTTCTGAATCTCAAGGATAATAAAGGTTTCATATTGTAAGAATGGCAAAAGTATTGCTGTAGGTATGTTTGCTTATTGTAACATGATCTGTGCACCTATGGTTGTGTTACTGACTTGCAGGTATATGTTAACTTCCAAAGGTGAAGTAGTAATTGGTGGAAATAAGGCTGAGAAGAATTGTTTTACTTGCTTGAAATACTTTAAGCATAATTACTTGGATAGTAGTAGCAATTTGAACAGTTTTTTTTCTATTAGGGAAGAGATACTTTTTACTCAGTTTGGTTATGTACGGGGTATACATCTTTGCTATAGCCATCTTTTTTTTAAAGAAAATTCTAAGTCTAACCTATAGGCCTTCTATACATCTAATTCTTCCCAAGATGTGTAGAACCTAGGATGTTGTAATGTATCGGCGTTGTATATTTGCAGGTAAGAGTGATAATTGTCACTCTGGAAGATGCCCTTCCTAATGCTGACAGACCCCTATTTTTCATCTCCAGCCACCAATTCTGTTTTCTACTGCTTTGTTATTTTTTTCTATATATAGTCTGTTTTTACTGACACGAGTTATTTCCAAACATTTGATGATCCAACTATAATTCTCATTTGCTTGAGTGAATAAAAATATATTTGAACTTCTTGTGATCTCCAATAAATACTTCCTTTTTTTCTGGATGTGGTTAAAACAACCTCAAATATTTTAGATGTCATATTTATTCTATTTCTTATATAACTTACTGTAACTGTTCCACAGAAACGGAGCTATTTTAATAACCTCTAGATAATTTCCTAGGGAGAAAAACCTCTGTTAATTATTTAATTGGGCTTCCAAGTTTTGGATGAAAGACCATTAAATCGATCTTTAACTCAGTGTAACAACATTTAACTTTGGACTGCTAGACTAAGATTCATTTTAAAGGATTTTTCTTTTACTATAATCAACTTTATTGATTCATGTGTCCCTCCACAATGATTCACCCACTTTTTCTTCTGATTTTTTAAGATAATAAATAAGGAGACAAATATGTTTCGAGAAGGAAATTCAATATTTAACTGAAATAGTTTATTATTATAAAACTTAATTCAAATAGATTTTAAAAACCATAGTATCTGTTTCAATATTATTTTCTCCAATGCTTTATGCACGAAGGTTATATTTAGAAAAGAGACTGAGTGTCAAATAATGTATTCCATAGTCAATAAGAAAAATATGTAAAACCTGCCATGTTTAAGTGCTGGATAAGATAATATTTTCCTTATAAGTAAAAATTTACAAGGAAAATGTAAATTTACAAATGTAAATAAATGTAAAATATAAATTTACAAGGAAATTTTTGCTTGCTATTACTATATGGGCATTACTCTGGATGGACAATTAACATAGAGATTTGCTTTTTTCTTTTAATAGACTTGTTTTCCACTGAGGATCAACTATACATTTCCAGACCAGCTTTGTTTTGACCTAGTTCCATTTGGGGTGGCGGATATGGATTACTTTCATCTAGTAAGGCTTTCTACAAATTCTGAGGAATTTCACTGTATATTGAATATTTGGTTTAATTCAGCAACTGTATGTCTATTACATTAGACATCGAAGAACATTATTTACTTTTCCTATCAAATTATCACTGAATTTGGTTTACATTTTTACAATTTGTGAAAATAAAAGTATGTCTTCTTAAAAATCTTTTAGGATTCTCTTGCAAAGCAGCATTGAGCCAGACTGGATTGGACCTTCTATGTGGAAACATCAGACAAGTACCTACCAATGTATTCTCAAAATTAATTGAATTGTTAAAAGACAATCATCATGGGAGGAGCTGTGAGTGCAGGCGAAGATAATGATGATTTAATTGATAACTTGAAAGAAGCACAATATATTCGCACTGAGCGAGTAGAACAAGCCTTCAGAGCTATTGATCGTGGTGATTACTATCTGGAAGGCTATAGAGACAATGCATATAAAGACTTGGCTTGGAAGCATGGAAATATACATTTATCGGCACCATGCATTTATTCTGAAGTCATGGAAGCATTAAAGCTTCAGCCTGGATTGTCTTTTCTTAATCTGGGTAGTGGAACCGGATATTTAAGTACAATGGTGGGATTAATATTAGGTAATATTTTTAAAATTATTGAACATTATTTTATATAGGCTGAGTTTACTGATATTCTTGGTTTTAAAGTAGCATGTTTATGCCCCTGCCAAACTTGCAAGATATTAATAAGTAGCTTTTCAAATTAGCGTTCCTGATATGTAATAGATCAAAATTTCTTAAATTACCAAGAGATTTGTGGCTTTGCAGAGATGAGGAAATGTTTATAGCTTAATTTTTATGTCAGTATTGCCCACTTCTACAAAATAGAAACTCTTCAATTGTTTTAAAAATACAACAATCATGACATTTAAGTTGAGATTTAAATTTAAATATTATATCTTTATTTCATTATTTTGAAAGTGGAAGATAAAGTGAGGAAAATAACATAATTCAATACATGTTCCCTGATAAATAAAGAAGGAATTTTGAGCTATACCTTCTTGCCATGTTTTAGTGAAAAAGCAGCTAATAATACTAAGCACTATTCTGGATTTTTCCTGCTTTTTATAAACAGAAGCAGGGAGTTGGAATAAAAAACTGCACTATCACTATCATAAATATGGTTGCCATCATAACCACATGGTGGTTTTGATTGTAAAGCAAGGTGAAGCAAAGTTTTGTGAAACCATCCAAAGATCTGCAATTGACAATAAACAACTTTCTGCAGTGCACTAAGTTATTTGCAGTCATTCCTTTTTCTTCTTTTAAAGAATAGTTGCTATGGTCTGGAATATTTTATTTACTCCTGTATCAGTATTGTAGCTATATGTTTTGGAGCTTTATTGGATAACTTTCTTTTTTGTAATCAATACATACATTTCCAATATCTACCTAGTGCTATATAGTTTAGCATTCACATCAATGTACAGTTTTATAAAAATACATTGATTCAATTATCTCATATAATTGCTGAATATTAATTTACAGGCCCTTTTGGAATAAATCATGGAATAGAACTTCATACGGATGTGGTGGAATATGCTAAAGAAAAACTGGAGAGCTTCATAAAATACAGTGATAGCTTTGATAAGTAAGTATATTGATGCTAATTTTATATTAAAATCTTATTTTTCCCTGCCGTGGTAGTAAAGTATTTATGAAAACTTTTGAGGAAACTTGCCATGCTTATTTATTGCAGCCACAATTACAAGTTTGCAACATTATTTTAAAATGTTCAAAATGTAAGGCATTTATTAATCTGGTACTGCAATTGTAATATACTCTTGTACAGTTTTCAAAAGTATTGCACATGTTGGTCTCTCGTGTTTGGGGAGATCCTCACATTCCTTACCTTAACCTTTCTCAATCTTCATCTGTATATATATATACATACATGTATGTATGTAAATATTTCTTTTTGCTAAAATTACTGGAATGCATTCTGAATATTTCTGAACTTCAAATTAAAATTGAGTAATACAACCTACTTTGGATTTCAGTCAAGGAATATTTTAAATAGCACCTATATCTCTGCTACTTTTTCATAGTATCAGCAGATACTTGGGAAATTTCCCATGAATCTGATAGGCAGTTCCATCACCTGCCTGTTTAACTATTAGCAGCAAGAAGCAACCTCTCTTAATATTATTGCCTATAAATGGCCTTTCTGTGCTAGCTGATCCTGGATTGGGTTCTTTGTTTGTGGAAGAATTCTGGGAAATGCAGCTCTAGTAGTGACACCCAAAGTACTAATGGAAGAAGACTGGAAGTAAACCTGATCAAACATCTGTTTAACATTTGTAACTGTTCTATACAGCATTTTGCTATGAACTCCTGACTCTTCATGTATAGGATTCATGATGATAACTATCTGTTATATTAACTGCCCAATTAAATGACAGGTGCTTGCTAATGTGTCATTTGAATGCATGGATTAGATTAATGTACTTTCACATTTTTTGGGATAGTTGAGAGAAATGTGGCCAGCTGTATCTAAGAGGTGGTCAGCTATCGGAAAGGATGTTTTCTGCATCTTTGAAAACAGCTGTAGTTCACCTTTTCCTTAAAATCTCTCTCTGGATTTAACTGTATTGGACAACTAATTCTATTTCTAAGTGTCCCATTTTGAGAAGGTTGTTGAACTTCTGTGAGAAAACTGGAATTCTATGAAGTAAACTTTCCTAGAATGGATTATCTGCACTCTTCTCAGTCAGTCCTGGACATGTATTGGACCATATTTCATCCCTGTCCATGATTTTTGTCAAAACATTGATGGGATAGTATGCAACTTCTGGCCCAATTAACCTCTTGGTAGCCATTAACTATCTTGTCCACAATTATTTATTTATTGTGGGAGGGGAACACTGTTCTTCAGCCGTGGGTAGTTTTAGCCAGAAGTTGTCAAAGAAGTAATCCAGTAGCATCTTATATAGATTGTTATAGGTTTGGTCCTCTACCCATGACTTTTTAACATTTCTTTGAAGATATTGAAAAGGTCTTATGTCAGTTCATGATGTGGTATATTAATAGGCTAGTGATATTCAATTATATATCACCATCCTGGGCCATACTGGCAATGCAGAAAAAGTCTTGTCCTGGTATTTGGAAGTTATTAGGCTCTAGATGGAAAGGAACAAACTGGTATTAAACCCAGCAAGATATAGTTAATCATTATTTAGGGTTTCTGCCATCTCCACTGCTTTTCTTGAAGGGCAGAACAGCCCCTGAAGGAGTAATTCTGTAACTCATGGGTCACAGCTACTGCTGAATAGGCAAGTAGATGCTATGTCCAAGAAACTCTTTTACCAACCCTAACTGGTACACCAATTGTAGCGATACCTGGAATGTGAGGGCTTTGCAATGATATCTCACATTCTCACCACCACCTGTTGGGACTATTGCAGTGACCTATATATGGAACTGCTATTAAAGATCATTCATTAATTTGCAGCATCTTAATTGCTTTTAGATGATTTGAAAATATTAAACAATTCAAATATGAAGCCTTCAGTTGGAGTCCTGCATTAGCAATTAAAACCAATGAAGCCCTATATGACTTAGCAGTGAGATACCTTCAGGATTGCTTCCTTCAGTCAGAGTCAACATATATGATACAATACATTGGAAAAATACTGATAGTTTCTTACTATTAAATTTAGAGGAGGCAAGGCTTGTAGGAGATATTCATCTATTATGGTCCATGTGCTATTGAATAGTGTTTCATTGGAAGTTACATTTGACCTGATTCTGTTGACCTTACAGAAACAGATTAAATTTGAGTTCTTCTGGAGAACTTTATACATTTGATTAAGATAGTGCAGAAGACTTATATATTGCTATGGTTTTAAACTATTTATGAGTTTTCTGTTGCATTGTATAGTTGTATTATTTATAGTATGGTTATTTTTTGTAAACTAAAGAATTATAGTTTAAAATCAGTAAATAAGTAATCTTTTGGCTTTCATTACAGCTCATATTGAAAGGATTCATGCTATATTTAAAGTTTATGTATTACAAGTATTTAGCGCCTTAGTTGTATTTTGGCACATATTTTGAGTATGTATTAATTGCTAATATCTAATTTAGCATTACATTAATAGCTGCTATTTTTATTTAGCAATTTTTAGACTAAATTGGGGTGGGATTCTACAGGTTTGCACCTATTCGCTAAAACCGGTTGTTAACATTCTAAGCCGTTCGGAGAACCGGTTGTTAGAAGAAATTAAATACTAATCCTGTAAGGAAGGTAGAAAGGAAACATTCTGGTGTTGCTTACAGAAACTGCCTCTCCATTAACCCTTATTACATTCTTGGCAGGACAGGACTTCCTATCTCAGGAATTTCTCTGGAGTTTTTTCCCCCCTCCTTTGCTGGTACTTTGCTTATGTGGAGGGACCATTCAAAGTTACAGTGGCACTGAAAACAGTGACTTATACCATTTTTCACACTTACGACTGTTGCAGATCCCCACAGTCATGAGAGGCCAGACGAGGAGATGCGTGCCTCGATGTGAGTGATGTTGAGTTGCCACACCCAGCCAGTCACATGACCACCAAGCCACACCCACCAACTAAGCCACACACAAAGAACCGGTTGTTAAAAAAATTGAATCCTACCCCTGGACTAAATGTTATATTCTTCACATAAATGGATTGTAGGTTGTGTCTCCATAAACTGATACCTATTAATTGATTATTCTGAGTGTAAGATATAGGTAAACCATAGGTTCTAAAACATAGATCAGTATGCATTGATATTGTTTCTTTGGTTTTAATTTTGTATGATTGAAATATCTGCCTTAGGCAAAATAGTTACATGCCTCCCTTTCCTGTCTGTCCAGTCCTGTCAAATTGGAAAGGTAAATTAGTATTTTTAATATTCCTACTGACATTAGTAGAAAATATTCAGGGTAATTCTGTTAATTTAAGCTAATTTGGAGTCAGAAACAAACCCTGAAGTCATTTATGCTAATAGTTTGATTTACATACATTTCCCAAAATATGCTTACTTTGAAAATAAACTTTTTGAGGATTAGCTGTTACAGAAGTCTTAATGATGATAGTGAGACACTGTTATTGATTTAATTTTTAAAGCACAAAGAGTCCTCATCCTTTCATCTAAAATAAAAATTTGTTAATCTGTTGTAAATATATACAAATATGGAAAGATATAAGTATGCTATTAAAAGTTTTTAATGCATATTCTAGCTTTAGGTTAGGTTCACGAAGTTAGAATAGAATAGAATAACAGAGTTGAAAGGGATCTTGGAGGTCTTCTAGTCCAACCCCCTGCCTAAGCAGAAAACCCTACACCTCCTCAGACAAATGGTTATCCAACATCTTTTTAAAAACTTCCAGAGTTGGAGCATTCACAACTTCTGGAGGCAAGTTGATCCACTGATTAATTGTTCTGTCAGGAAAGTTCTCCTTAGTTCTAAGTTGCTTCTCTCCTTGATTAGTTTCCACCTATTGCTTCTTGTCCTGCCCTCAGGTGCTTTCGAGAATAGCTTGACTCCCTCTTCTTTGTGGCAGCCCCTGAAATATTGGAACATTGCTATCATGTCTCCCCTAGTCCTTCTTTTCATTAAACTAGACATACCCAGTTCCTGCAACTGTTCTTCATATGTTTTAGCCTCCAATTCCTTAATCATCTTTATTGCTCTTCTCTGCACTCTTTCTAGAGTCTCAACATCTTTTTTACATTGTGGCAACCAAAACTGAATGCAGTATTCCAAGTGTCGCCTTACCAAGGTATTATAAAGTGGTATTAACACTTCACGTGATCTTGATTCTATCCTTCTGTTTATGTAGCCTAGAACTTTGTTGACTTTTTGGGCAGCTGCTGCACACTACTGGCTCATATTTAAATGGTTGTCCACTAGGACTCCGAGATCCCTCTCAGAGTTATTATTGTTGAGCAAGGTTCCACATATACTGTACCTGTACATTTGATTTTTCTTGCCTAAATGTAAAACCTTACTTTTTTTCACCATTGAATTTCATTTTGTTAGATAGCGCCCAATGTTCAAGTCTGTCAAAACCCTTCTGTATCTTAACCCTATCTTCTGGAGCATTGGCTATTCCTTCCAACTTAGGTGTTGTCTGCAAATCTAATGAATTTCCCATCTATCCCCTTGTTCAAGTCATTGATGAAGATGCTGAAGAGTACTGGACCTAAAACAGTACCTTAGGGTACTCCACTGCATACTTCCCTCCATGTAGATGCAGTTCCATTGAGGACTACACATTGAATGTGGTTGGTCAGCCAGTTACGAATCCATCTGGTGGTGATGCTGTCTAGCCCACATTTTTCTATTTTATCTAGTAGTAAGTTATGGTCTACTTTATCAAATGCCTTACTGAAGTCCAGGTAAATTATATTGACAGCATTCCTCTGGTCAACTAATTTTGTCACTTTGTCAAATAATGCAGTAAGATTAGTCTTGGATGATCTGTTTTTAACAAACCCATGTTGGCTTTTGGTTATTATTTTGTTTGCTTCTAGGTGTTCACTGATTTGTTGCTTGATTATCTTTTCCAGAATCTTCCCTGGTATTGAGATCAGGCTGATAGGTCTGTAGTTTCCTGGATCTATTTTTTCCCTTTTTTGAAGATGAGAACTACATCAGTTCTTTTCCAGTCCTCTGGTAGTTCCCCGGTGCTCCAAGATCTTTGAAAGATATAGTTGAGTGGTTCTGAGATCTCGTCTGCCAGTTCCTTCAGAACCTTGGGGTATAATCCATCCAGTCCTCGTAATATGAACTAGTATAGGGTAGACAGGTGTTTACTTACTATTTTCTTCCCTTATGTATAAACTGAATTATCTATAGTAATGTCAACAGGTAGACCAGGCACCCACACACTTACAAAATTCACTGAGCATTAAGAAAAATGATCTATTATAACATTGGAAGAATAAAAGCAATTTTTGTGACTTTTCTGGAAAATCATTTTAGTTGCAAAAAAATTATTCTGGTTAGCAGTGGTATTTGAGGCTTTAAATATGGCAGAACATACACAAATAATCATGACAGTATATTAAAATAATGGGACCACAGAACAGGAAGCAATCAACTATAATGGCCCTGGAAAGCAAACAACAAAAGCAAAAGTGCTTGCTAAATATAATACACAAATGCTTGCTAAACCTAGTATACATGTAGTAGGAAACATTATAAGCTAAGTAAGGCAAAGCAGCACAATGCAGCCTTTTTAATTTTTATTTATTTGTTAAATTTATCTACTTTTCCCCTTGTTTTTACAAATTGTATTAAAATATATAGACTGGTATGTAATTTACTTTAGAGAATGGTTATGTTATAAAGGGAGGATGAGCATCTCTCAATTATTTTGCATTAAATGTAATGAGGATTGTTTCTTCCCGGAGAAGGAAGTATTTCATATAACTATATTATAAATATGTGCGTGATATAAAATATCCTGTCAAAGAATACAAGCTTTTAAACATACTGAACCCAGTAGAAGGTATTTTTGAACCTAGCTATTTATTTAAGATTGTTACTGTTCATAATACTTAAAAATTTGCAATTCCGTTTTATCTAACTCCTTAGCCATCACCAGTTTGATTATTTTACAATCTGATAAGCAGCTCATAATGGTTCCTAATAATTCTTCAGATAAAATAATGGTAGCCTGAATATTTTTTCTAAATTTTAAATTTTGGTTTTTTCTTTTCCTGTTTTTTAGTTCTGTTTCAGGTTTTTAAAGTTGTTTATTAACTGTCTTAATATTTCATTGTTTCATTGATTTTATTTTTTGCATATGTTTGTACAGAATGTCCTTGCATTAAGCCTTGGATAAAGAAAAATCAGTTCCTCCTCCCCCCCCCCCCCCGCCTTTATTTTCTGCCTCCCAGTTTGCCTGCTCTGGCATTTCTCACTGTACAATGAAAGGTCATTGCCATTTTGAAATTTTGTCTTTTTTTGTGTATTTAGGTTTCTTCTAGTTTCATTTTTGTTGGCTTCTATTGTCTCCTTCAGGGTTTTGTTTACACAGGTTTAAATAAATGAAATAATATTAACATTCGGGCAGGAAGAGAGGTGAGCTTGGTGATGAACTTGTTTTTCAAGGAAATAATATTATACATATCTTTGTTTAAGTTATTTTTGTATATTGTTTTATACTTTTAATTTTATATTTCTTTAGTCACTTGTTTGATTACCCATTTAATATTGATTTATACTCATATATCTATAATGTTAGCATTTATTGCCTGCCAAGTTAGTTTATAATCTGTGATTTATATGAGCACTTATTTTAAATTTTAATTCTTCATGTATCGAGGTGAAGGATACAGAATTGGAATGAATGGTATGTGAAATACACTTAAGGTATTTAAAATATTAAGTAGATATAAAATTGATGTTATACATGACTCTCATATCACACAATGATGAAGCATCTTTTTTGTATGAAATTGGTTGGTTGAATATTTTAGTTAGTGGCAATAGCAAAGTCATGGAGTTATGATTTAAGTAAAGTGCTAATACAATAGTGATGGCAAGAATATATTGATCCTTGTGGGCACTTTATTATTACTTTGAGGATATTTGATTTCTGAATATCTTTAAATATATTGAAAAATTTAGAAAATATTGATTTAGATGTTAATAAATGAATTTAAAGTGTGGCAAATTTAATGATATTAAAATGAATATTGTACCTCATTTGATTTCTCTTTTGAGAAGTATCTCAGTATTAATTAGAAATAAATGTTGTTTTCAGAGTGGAAAGTTATATAGAGTATACTATGTACTTGGGGAAATTGATCATCAAGGATTTCATTAAACTAAGATTGCTCCCAGATTATCATGATCTTTAATGTATCAGACTTGCAAAAATATCATAAAAATTATTTTTATCATCCATAAGTTTGTTAACTGAAAATTCAGTAGAAAATCATCCTCTTATCGCCTTACTGAAAATTTTAATTTATTCACAGTATCGTCATAGGAAGCTTTTCTATCAACGTAGCAATAGCACTTAGACTTATATACCGCTTCATAGTGCTTTACAGCACACTCTAAACAGTATCCAAAATCAGCATATTGCCCCTAACAATCTGGTTCTCATCTTAGCGAACTTAGAAGGACAGAAGGCTAAGGCAATCTTGAGCCATCAGGATCGAACTCCTGGCAGTGAGCAAAGTCAGCCTGCAATACTTCATTTTAGCCACTACCATGGCTCTATATAGTAGAAATAGTAGAAACATACAGTAGAAAAGTTATTTATTTCCAGGAGTGTATGCGATAAGAAATCTTTGAGGTTTTTTGAGATGTAGATAGATTTTTATTGAGACTCATGAATATTTAACTGGGATTTAATTCCTCAACAGTAGAATGTCAATACTGGAAGAAGCCAGCCTAGCTAATGGACTGTACAGATACTTATGATATAAGGGATATAACAGAGGGCAACACCTAAAAGGACACATAAGACAAAGCTTGATAAAATTACGGAACTTTACAATAAATAAATAAATAATGAGAAATATCAATTTCACTGTTAGCTTTTGGTCTAAATCTATTTTATGTTGGAGATAATTAAAGTGAAAGCAAGTGTAATTGTATTTATAAATCTAGTCTACCCAAATACCATGGATAGATTAAAAGTAGCAAGAATTACTTAGAAAGCTGTAGCATTCAAACAAGCAAACATACAAATAGCTAAAAGAATAAATTTAATCTTAAAAATTAGAGAGGGACATAATTTAAAATACTCATTCAGAATTAATACTACTTGCTAGGACTCATATGTAAACCAACATATATGATTCAGAAAGATCTTTTTTTAAAGAAGCAGGATAAATTATATATAAAATTATATATATATATATATATCTGTATGTGTGTGTTTGTGTGTATATGTGCGTGTGTGTATGTGTGTGTGTATATGTGTATACATACACACACACACACACACACACACACATATATATACATATATACACAAGATAAATTAGATATAAAATTTTAGATAGATAGACAAGACAGACAGACAGACAAAATAGTCCCAATTAGTGGGAAGAATTATGGAACAAATGTGTAAAAATTTTACTCCAAATGTTGTATAGAAGACATACAAGTCTATTAATTGCCGGGAAAAAAGAGAGAAATCATGCAGCAATAAATGATGGAAATGAAACAGAAAGAACATTTTACTAAATTTGATCGATATGTAAAAACAAAGGAAAGCAAACCCCAAAGCATTATAAATATATAAAGATTTAGATAATCTTAAAAATTAAATTTGAAATGGAAGAAGCTGAATTTGACTGCATGACTCATTTAACAACTGCAGTGATTCACTTTACAACCATGGCTAAAAGGATTGTAAAATCAGATGGAACTCGGTTAACAACCATCTTGCTTAGCAATGGAAATTCTGATCTCAATAGTGGTTATAAATTGAGGATTACTGGTATAAAATGTTTTATAATAATTTCATAAAATAAAACATTTTATAAAATTTTCCAAATTTCAATTTCACAGGACTCATTAGTTCTGGATTTTGGACACATTAGCCAGTTTGAAGTACCTTGGTTCAAAAATTATTGGCTATGCTAAACTGTTTTGTCCATTAAAGCAAACATATAAGTTTTAATGGCATATAAAGAGATGTGTGTGTGTATAATTACAGATAGATAGATAGATAGATAGATAGATAGATAGATAGATAGATAGATAGATAGATAGATAGAGATAGAGATAATCACAAAACAACTCATTCTACTTTGGTTTATTTTTTATTAATGTTATAATGAATATTAGTTGTATAACTTACAAAATTTACTTTGTCCAATTGTTAATATTATCTGTTCTATAACTATATTTTTAATAAATAAATGAGTAGAAAATATTTAACTCTTTGGAAGAAGTCTATGCTAAGAAATAGATAGTAAAATGTTTTATTGAAAAGAATGTGCAGAAGCTGGGATAGTATTTTAAATCAGTTATCATGCAACAATTACTCTAAAAGCTTTTCTTGGCTTCAAATCGAATTTGGATTGCTTAGCTCACAACAGTAGTGATATTTTCAACTTAAGTAGAGTTTGATGGCATAATATATTCCAGATGCCTGGGCTGTTTCAAAGTTACCTGAGATGCTTTCTTGTCTGATGGAATCATATCTTTTCCAATTATATATGAACATTTTAAAAATAGTATTGGGATTTTTCAATCTTGGACAGAAGAATTGGAAACCCACATGACATCAATAGGTGCAAGTCCTTAAAAATGCTAAATTGCTGTTAACGGGTTTAAGACTAAAATTGCATTTCATGTCTATTGCACTCTTCCTCCACTCCAAATGTATTGGATATCAGTTTTATTTTTTGGAGATACAAACAATTTGAAAGATTGCCCATATGATCTGGTTTTAAGAACTACTAATATTTAGTATTTTGATGTACATAAATAGAGCTATATGTCATCAAGGAATGACATTTGAAAATGTATATCATATTTGCTTTAGAAAAAGCAGTATATTCAACTAATCAGAAAATGAAGCAATATATTCTTCTTTGGCATAAATTTCATGGTATTTGCAATAATAGGGTAGATTTTTTTAGGTTAATTTTGATGCTTTCAAATGGGTTCAAAAATGTGTCAGAAATGTCTATTCACAAATACGTTTGTAACATTTCTTTCATTTTCTGACATTTAAATCTATATTTTCAAAGTAAAATTTTCTATACGTTCAACTTCGTAGCAGTTAGAAAATTACCAAAGTTGTATACCTCTTCTCAAAAGATGGAGATATTTTATCAATGTTCAGCTTCTATGTTTGACATACATTTAAAAAAATTAGCTCCTTTTGAAACACATGAAAGCTAGATCATCTTCCTTTTAAATTTTAATTTCCCTAATCTGGCTGACATCACTGTCGGACATGAGGAGCGGGCCTCTGTGCTCCCATGGCGAGTTCTCCTTGCCATGTGCTTCCAAAGGATCTAAAGCCACCCTGTAGGGGTGGTGAAGAAAGGAGGGGTGCCTTACAGTTCACGGAGAGCAGCAACTCCTGCTGGACTCAGGGCTTCTTCCTTCAACGAGAAGAAGCAGCCGTGATAGCTGCCACAAAGTTGGGACAGCTGAGGCAACAAAGAACTGTGCAGGAGTGGTGCAGATGAACAGTGATTGGAGCTAGGTGAGAAGATTCCTTTTTATTTGGACCCCAACTTTAAAGAAAAAAAGAAAGAGGAAAATTCAGAAAAAGAGAATTATTTTTTAAAGCGGCTAACAACCATAGAGAGAAAAATCCTAGACTCGAAAGAGGAACTAAGGGGAGAGAAGCTAAAGACCTTTTAAAACATAGAAAATTGGACTCTTAAATTGGGTAGGCGTTGTTTTGGAAAGGCGTTATAAAATGCTGGACTATCCACTTGAATCTATTTGAATACCTGACTTTGTTTCCATAAATTGAACTAAATTCAGATTAATTAAATCGTTAAGATTTGAAACAATGCTGAAACCTAATCTGAGGGCGCCATCTACTGATGAATGTACCAGACCCCTACAAGTTCAGGAAAAAAAATTGAGAAAAATAAACATTCATCTGGAGGACTGTGGTGACATTGACTGTTTTATAACTAGTGACTTTATGATAACTGGAGACTCTATTATGAAAGACCTTTAAGTAAAGCACAGTGATTTATGATTTGCGGAAGCTTCCTGGACTATTTAAATGGAATTGATTAAGAATCCTGAGATGTAAAGAATTATGATTATTGAACTTTCTGAAGATTAACTGGAATATATTGTTTTTGGACTTGAGCAAGCGCGGGACTTATTAAATGAAGACAAGATGCTCCATCAGGGGGAAAGGAATGAGATTTCAAGAGAAATGGTGTTGATGTTCCAAAGCATTAGGGATACTATGGAAAAGAATCACAGAGAGATAAAGTACCAAATGCAAGGCATATATGGGAAAATTGAAAATATGTTACAACTGATGATGAATGAAAATCAAAGAATACAGGAAAGAGAGGAGATAGCAGATAAAACAGAAGAAAAGGCTGAACAGACAAACCAGCAAATAAAGCAGGAAGATGGGAAAGAAAAGACGTTAAAGACAATAATGGCTGATGAAATAAACCAAAGGGAAAACACTTTAAGAGATTTAAAAAGGGAATCTGATAACCTGGAAGATATTTTTGAAGGGGAGATAGGGGTTTGGGTGAGTACTCTGGAGACCTGACAACTTAGGAGGATAGAGATGGAAGAAATATTCAGTCTCGATGGTGAAGATAGAGATATTGACAGCGATAAAGAT
Source organism: Bungarus multicinctus (assembly GCA_023653725.1). Classification (NCBI taxonomy): domain Eukaryota; kingdom Metazoa; phylum Chordata; class Lepidosauria; order Squamata; family Elapidae; genus Bungarus; species Bungarus multicinctus. The sequence continues at coordinate 55,480,784 of CM042846.1, read as the reverse complement.
CTAAGAGAGTATGGGAGGCAAGCCAAAAAAACCAAATAAGAATTGAAGTATTAAAACGGACGAGATGATGGATAGAAATACACACACACACACACACACTTTTTCTAATATAATGATGGCCTGATAAGAAATTTGACTAGAGATAGAAATAAGAATACACATCTTTATTTGAAGCAATAATTAAATGGAAAGATTGGAGGTTGAAGGGTTTTTTTTAAGGTATGTTTAAATAATAGAAAGACTGGTTCTTGAATGGCATATTGTGACTTTGGACAATCAAATATTGAAGAGCTATGCCTTATATAAACATGTGTGTTAATATTAGGATTAGCAAGGGTGACTGGACTAGAAGTTAGAATAGAGATAGAAAATAGGAAATAGGGGGAATACTAGCAGGTATAATCTTTATACAATAGAATATAAGTAATAATTTGATGGAAAAGATTAGAGGTTGAACAATATGCATATAACATCATTGGCATTAAAATGAAATATAGAAAACTACTTTAAAAAACCCATGTATATTAATACTGGGATTATACAAGTTTCATTAATATAACAACCATTGTGAATATCATTATTAATGTTTGTATCAAAATGAATTATACTCAAAGGCCACATTGTTCATGTAGTGATATTGATGTTGATTTAAAAATAAAACTCTAATAAAACTTGGAGGGGCATTAATTTCCACTAGAAAACATTACCTTAGGCAGAAAATCACAACTTTCTATTTTATTTGGACAATCCTTAGGAGAAACACTTTGTAAGTTTAGGTCATTGCACTGTCCTCATTTTGAAAATTAATAAGCAATGCTGTTCTTTCTTTAGTTGTCATGAGCCACTTGAAATTTTGAAACTGCAAGGATCCTTATGGCTATCTAATGCACAGATGTTGCAATGCCAGGACTCCTCTTCACTTGTTTATTGAAGGGGAATATGTTGTGTTTTCTGCTCCCAGTCAGCTTCTAGATGTAGAATATCCGTCTTGGAGGGAGAGCCACGGGGCAGTGCTAGATTGCCCACCTGCTAGCACTCTACCAATCCCCCAAGGGCAAAAGCTGATATGATTCCTTCTGGGCAAGGATACCAACTGTTCATCTCTGGGTTATGAAAGAGTCACCTTTCTACAATGGTAAGTGAGAATAATTGTAGTATTTCTACTGGGAAAAATATTACTAATAAGATAATCTTTTTAATCGCTAATATCTGCAGAAGGAAAGGAAGTCTACTCATTCAGTCTCCCAGGAATAAAACGGCAGTATGTTTTAGTTCTATTAATACAGTGAAGACTAGAAAAGGAAACTGCTGACCTACAACAAAAAAAGGCCTTTTATCCAATTTCACTTGAATATGTCATTTTACAGATAATTGGTTATTTGAAGGAAAAAAAAGTAGAAATCTACAGTTTTCAGATTTGGAAGCTTCTGCTATTGAACCGTGATAAATTTACTTGTTATAAAAGCAAGCAAAACATAATCCTTGCAGTATTTTTCATGTTGCTTTGATTGGAAAGATTTGAGATTCTCTTAGCAGACACTCTGGCTGAACACTATATTTACATCATGTTTTGCAAGCACATTGAACTTAGAAGTTTTCATCAAAATGAGGAAGTCTCCATCCAGGTAAAAAAAAGAACAGAATAATTGAGGATCCTGTTAAAACAGAATTGTATCTATTGCATTTGTTTCGTCTGGTTGCCAAAATTTCTACATGAAGGCATTGAAATCAGGATTAAAAAACTACTTTGTCCATAAAACAAACCTCTGAAATCAACAAACACATTACTGTATCCTGTATGGCTAAATATGTTATGGCTTTAATCACTGAACACAATAAAATTAAAGTTCTTCCTGATACATATTTCATATGCAAAAATTTACTAGTTATCATAAACTTCTATTTCCAATGGTCTGGTGCTTTCTCACTATTTTTGCTGGCACTTTTTGGCAAAAAAACAAAAACAACCCTTGTGAAACCTTTCCTCTGATTAAGAGTTGTTTCTTGGTTCAAGACGTTGATGGATCCTTGCCAACGATTGGGCTCTACTAACGTACTGAAAGAGTGCTTGGTTTTCAAGACAAAGATTAAATATGGAAATACAGTTAATTGACAAGCACTAAATTTAGGTGTTTTCAGAAGCAATTACTTAGAATTCTTCAAACTGCATTGGTAATAACAGCTTTTAAATATATCTATTTGAAAGTTTGATAAATATGTATTTTATATTTGTGTTAGATTCTAGTGCCAATATAGATTTGCATGTTTTGATATGAAATGTAATTTTTACCAAGACTGAAGGTAATTTTCACAGAATCTATGTATTTTATAGAAATGCATCTGTATCCAAATATAACTATAATTTTATTACCTATGTTCCATTCAGAGCTATATGAATAAGTAAGGATTTTGGAATTTCAGTAAAATTTCATCCTCAGCTACATATACACACTGGATAACTTAGATCAATTATAATTTACCCTTTTCAGAAAAAAATAAGGGTAGCATTGTGAACTCCTAGAAGAAAAATGGAACATAAATTTAATAAATAATATTTACTATATTTATAAACTATTAAAGTAGTATAAAAGGTTACTACTTTTCCTATTTTATCATTTTAAGAAATACAGAAGAAAGTAATAACTAGTCCATTTTAAGGTAATTGAATATTTAAACTTGTTCTTCAAAATTATGGTTTAGCACAATCATTATGATATGCCAGTATACTGACCGTTAAGTCATTGTTGCCACCTGCATTGGTGATATTTTTTTCTTTCAACCTGAACTTGTCATTTACAATTATTATATAGTTTATTACAGTATTATATTCAGAATACAATTATAATGAAGTTATTTTCTCTTAAAAATGCCATGACTTATTAAGAACTAGGAAAAAAAGTAAATATGAAATATAATTCTATTTAAAATCAGCTACATCAAGGCAGTTTTCATTTTGTTTAGCATAGTTAGAAATATATGCATCTAGCACAAGAAAGTATCTGATGATAAAATTCTCATGCCTTACTAACTTGAAAATCCTAAAATACATACCTTGGGGAAAACTATTTTGGCTCTGAAGACAGCATATTTCAAAAAGACACCTTAGTATCCTTACTGTATAATCTAAAATAAACAAAAAAATAGACAAAAGTTATAACTGTGAAAAACAATTTGGCAGAAGAGCAAAGCTTAATTCCTGTTACAACAAACTGCTGTATTTCTTATTAGCAATAGCACTTAGAGTTATATACTGCTTCACAGTGCTTTACAGCCCTCTCTAAGCAGCATGTTGCCCCAACAAATTAGACAATATTTTTTAAAGTTTTGTATAGTCTTCTGTGGTGGATCAATGGAACATGTATACCTGCTGCATAAAGGGAAGGGTTTATAAACGTAGGTAAATTCAAACTTACCTTTCAAGAAGAGATTGGACTGCCATTTGTCAGAAATGGTGTAGATTATCTGTTATCTGATACATTAGACCATTATAAATCATCACCTATCAGAAGGTCTAATTTAATCCAAAAGTAATGACCCACTTAGAATTTTTCAGGTAACCTCAGCCTAATCAATCCTGACAATGACGTCTTCCGTTAATGATTCTTTTATATGAGATTTGGGTTCTCTTGTAGAAGATACTGAGAATTCAAGATAAAGGTAACATGATGCCCTTGAAGTGCACTAGAACTCATCAGATTACTTGCTAGCAGATAATAATTTATATAGATTAGTAGAAAGGTACATAAGAACTAGAGGTGGTATTCAGCAGGATTCTGTCCAATTCTGGAGAACCGGTAGCAGAAATTTTGAGTAATTCAGAGAACTGGCAAATCCCACTTCTGACTGGAGATTTTACAGTATCCTTCCTCTGCCACGCCCATCAAGCCACGCCCACAGTAAAAAAAAATGAATCCCATCACTGATAAGAACAGTGCTTTTTTGTATGTTTAATGTTAAATTTCTTACATCAAAATTGTCAAATTACAGGTTCTTCATCATCATACTATAATTCCTTCCCTCCCTTCCTTCCCACTTATACCAGAAGTCTTGAAGCAATTTATATCCAAATTTGTTCAATCCATTTTATAGTATTTCCAAAAGCCATATGATTATGATTATTTTTTAAAAATTATCTGCAATTAATCAGTCACAAAATGTCAGTTCTTTTTTTTATCTTCCGATTCATATGCAGAAGTGGGAAAAACATGAATGTGTTCTGACTGAACTATGAAATGTACTTATATTAGTGGCTAGCCATAAGAACAGGACATATTTTGGCTTCCAGAGTTCCTAAATAATTATTTTACTTGCATCTGCCTTTATATAAGAAAGATTCTCCTGAATTTGTGAATCTGAGAAAACTGGCCTAATTTTCTGAACTGTATTTCACATTGCTCATTTGACTTATTTTCTTTTTTTCTCTAGTCTATTTTGTGTCACAGATTGGGTTGCAGTGTGTTTTATCGATTTTAGCAATCTTTGACCATGTTCTGACAAGCAACTTGATTGAAAGAAGATTGTGCTCTAATACATTATGTAAATAAAGGAAGTCAATGAGTAGGACATGAAAATTCTTTCCCAGTCCAATAGTATTTTCTTTTAAATAATCATTTCATTTCTGTGGGTCACTAGATTAAATAAAAAGTTGAAAACATTTATTTTGTTACTTTTTATATCTGCAATCGTAACACAAACATATATGTTTTAGCATTAACTTTTAGCCTTGGTCATTACATTGTTCTAAGGTCAAAAGTAGGCATGTGGGAATGCCACATTATATGATACTAACTCATGTGAATTCTAAAGTCAACCTGACTTTAATCAAGTAGCTCTCATATATGCTATAACTACACAGTTTCATTGATCATAAAAAAAAAGAATGTTTAAAATCAACAGTCTAGTATCTTGTGTTTATTTGTGTAACTACAGATTTGTACAATGGCTCATTTCTACTACTATGGGAGTTTCAGGGGTTTCAAAAGAACATTCAGTGTGCATCTGCACAGTCTGTAAGAATGCATAGTTACCTAGGAAAATGGATGCAGCTACACAATGAGAGAAACATGCAGGAGAATTCACACATTTCTAATCAGCCTTTGGAGCATAAATTTGTGCGCTTATAATACCGTACATTATCTTGAGTTTTTGTCTGATTTCGTTGTTGGGCAATAATCGGCTCTGTTCTACTCAAATGGTATAACTTTGATATTAATGGTATTATAATTGGGCTTTTGTCTTCTCCATAGCAAATCACTGAGACTATCATTAAGTGTATTTTCCTAGATTAATTTTCTGATGCAGAGACTATGTGTAGCATCCAACTCCCAATAGAAGAATTGTAAAAGATCTTAAAAGGGTTGCAAGATTCCAACCATGATTAGGGACTGATAACACCTGATGTATGTGGCTGGTAAACATGGAGTAATATTAGAGGCAATCCTTCATGTAGATTTATAGTTGTTAAATCTAATAAAATCACCAAAATCATAACACCAAACAATGGCTCTCCATTGAGGAATTTTATCTTCACTGTTAAGGAAGTGCCATTTTTCTTCTGTTATCACTCTTTTGAATCTTTTGAACTTTTGATGAAGAAAATAGAAGTTTGCTGAGGATATGACAAGTCAATTTGCTTAACATCTGTCCTTTGTATTGTGAGAGGTTGATTTACATTATAACATGAACCAATTTAATCATCAGCACAGCTGGTTGAATGAGGTTTATGCATGATAAATTTCTTGCACTAATGTTGCTTCTTAGTTATAAATTCTGAATATGTTATCTGATATCTGTACTGTTTGTCATTAAGCACATTGTGGAAATATTCTGTGGAGCAGGGCTACTTAGTTTATCTGTGCATGGCAAAAAGTTTCTTCACTGCACGCACAGAAGTAAAAAAACTGCCGTATAGCATGCAGAACTGCATACTGAGCATCTCTCTGCAGTTCCTTAAACCAAGCTTGTCATTTTCCAGAATTATGCTGTCTGTAGAAAAGCAGCAGCTTTATTGCAGACAAGTTCTGCATCAGCCGTCCCAGAGATGCTTTTTTAAGAAGCAACTGGACTTTCTGGTTTTTATTTGAAGACATTTCGCTTCTCATCCAAGAAGCTTCTTTAGCTCTGCCTGGATGGTGGGGAATGGAAGGATTTATACTCCTTGCAGACAGCTGGCCATTTGCATTCTTTTAGTGAGTTGTTAAGACCAGCTAGAGGTTTGTCTTGGGAAAAAAACTTTGGCTACAGCACTGATTTGGAGACCTGGGAGCAGCTATGGGGAAAAAAACTTGAGTTTAACTAAATCTGTAGCCCATAAAGAAAATCTTTATAAAATGGTATGTAGATGGCATCTAGCACCCTCAAGATTGGCAAAGATATTTCCAACAGCTAATCCCAACTGTTGGAAATGTAAAAAAAAAAATAGGCTCTTATTTTCATTCAGGGTGGACATGCCCCGAAATAAAGAAATATTGGGTAAAAATCAAAAATTGGATAGAAGAGGTTACAGAGTGTAAATTGGAGTGGAAACCAGAATTATTTTTATTGGGCATAATTAAAGGAGAGTACACTTCTAAAGTTAAATATTTGATTATACGTCTGTTAACCACGGCACGCATTTCATTAGCCCAATATTGGAAAAACTCTTTATCACACTACCAATACATCTCATAATTCAAAAAACGTATGATTGCGCGCAATTGGAGAGGCTTACTTTAAAGATTAACGGAAAGGAGGATACAGAATTTTATAGAATTTGGGGTAAGTGATATAAATGGGTAAAAAAAAAAGGGTGATGGAAACAAATGAGAGTAGGACGAAATATTATATAAACTTAGTTATATATCATCGTATATAAATGTAGAAATTTTACCTTAGAAAATTTTTCTATTAATAGTGGTATTATTAGTATATTGGATTATATAATAGTGGTATTATATATATATATATTGATTAAATACTTAAATAAGATATAGTAAACTAATGAGCTTATTGATTGTAGAATGTTTAAACCAATGCTTGAAGAAAGAAAAAAAACGAGGAATTACCAGATTCGACAACAATTGTAAGAAAATTTTTGGATTGGCTGTGTCCCAATGTTTGTTTGTATTTATAGGTTTTTTAAATTTGTTAATAAAACTTTAATTTTTTTTTAAAGACCAGTTAGAGGTTTATCAGTGTTGTCATGGTCACCTGAGTGGTACAAATAGGTGTGGAGCCTACTTGAAACTATTGAAAGGACTGTGTTATAGACTGGAGATAGGTAAATACTGTATTGTTCCCTCTCTGTTGAGAGAGGGCTGTTCAGTTTTGACAGATGGCCTCTTTCAAATCAGAGTCCTCTCTGTCCTCCTGAGCTTTTCCAATATTCCTGCATCCTTCCATTCTCCACCATCCAGTCAGAGCTGGAGAAGCTTCTTGAATGAGAAGCGAAACATCTTCAAAGAAAAACCAGAAAGTCTAGTTGCCTCTTGAAAAAGCACCTTTATGACAACCATGACTGGATGACTGAGAATCTCCATAGACATCAGCTATCCCACATACAAAACACTTCTATGATCTCAAGTTTAGAAGTGCAGCATGCCCACTGTGACAGGGAAAATAAAATATGAATCATTGAAATAACTCATTTAGATTGAGAAATTCTGTCTAAATTGACCCATTTTGTAAAATCTGAAGGAATAGGGACTAAATACAATTCCTAAGAAGTCATTCCAGTTGGAAGAATGTCTGCAACTATTTGGATCCAAAGCAGGAAAGGTGTTTAATCCCAGCATATATGTGTTTTATGTACCAGACAGCAACTCTCTAAAGAAATCATGACTTTTCTTAGGCTTGCATAGGAACCATACAGTTTCAGGAAAATATTTCCTTGAGCTAAGGACGGAACAACCAGATGCAAATATGTCACTTTGTCATCACCTCTTTAATGCATCCTTAATTTAGCAGACGTAACACTGAAATGAATAAATATAAAATGCTGAATTTTAAATTCTTTCAACTTGAACTTGTCTTGGTAAATATGGGTATTATATAATATAATGCAGTTACAATGTGAGATAGTCCTCATCTAATGACCGGTCAATTTACAACTGTTGAAAATTATTACAGCCACAAAACAGGTGCTTTGCAGCCTTTTAAAGAGATTTTAAAGCAATTCATTAAAAAACTGACTTTTGGCATAAGTGTTAATACTGGGGATGCTATCATGTTTGTACTGTTTACATCAATGTTCCTCTCTTAAGGAATCACTATCTTGTATTATAATTTTTTTGAAATAAACTTGATTAAAAAACATAAATTTATAAATGGTTAAGACTGGTTTCAAAATTGAGAAAGAGGTAGCTAAAAGCATCAAATGTTTTGGATGTTTTATGATTCCTATAAATGCCATACCTAAAGGATGAAATAAGAATATTGAATCTTATAAGAAATTTTTGAAGTAGTATTGATATCACTTTCCTCTTTAGCTTGTGATAACAATTTTATAAAGCGCCTATTATAAGATAATTTAGTTTCATGACACCTTGCATATTTCTTTTCAAATAAGAGTTAGTGAGATATTCAGTGAACTGCCTGTTCTAGAATATGAGATGATTTTAATATTTGAGGCTTGGACAAGATCAGAGGTGGTATTCAGCAGGTTCTGACCAGTTCTGGAGAACCGGTAGCAGAAATTTTGAGTAATTTGGAGAACCGGCAAATACCACCTCTGGAGATTTTACAGTATCTGTCCCCTGCCACACCTACCAAGCCCACAGAACCAGTAGTAAAAAAAATTGAATCCCACCACTGGACAAGATGCTTGTAATTGTCTATGATGGTTAAAATATGCTCAACATTTATATTCTAGTCTAGAAGGTAAGGCCAGGCTTTTGAAGGAGGATCTGACCATAATGATGTTATTTATATAATAAAGCTAACTGCACTGCTTCCATATTAGCTACTGGAATAAACACTTTGTAATTGGCATATTAAACATTGAGTAATTTCACACTGAGTTATCTAGCAGATTATTTTTCCTGTTATAAACCTGTATGGTTGCTAAGATTGCCTAGGAAGACTGTGTATGCCATAAATCGGTAGATTGTCATTCTGAAGTAATTTGCAATGTGCCTTCTGAGTCATGATACCTTTTATTCAGAATATTCTCCTTGCAGATGCTCATTTAGGTGTATTTTGAAGACCTGTTTTTTTCACCCTGATTTTCTTTGTAGGCATGCCAACATATTTTTGTAATGTACTTTATTTTCTCATTATTTAAAAAAATCCGTATTTTCTTTTATTTTAAATTACAAAATATTTAGTAATAAATAGCACATTATTGAAACAATACTAAAGCATGTTCAACTTTACATTTTAATCAAAGATATAGAACATAAAAATGTTGGTTGTATATTTAATTGCAGAGATATTTCAGTTTCAGCAAATGTTTACAATTTTTCTAATTTTACTTTTTTAAAAATGAAATGTTTGCTTATCCACAGATTTGAATTTTGTGAACCTGCATTTGTAGTTGGAAATTGCTTGCAGATAGCCTCAGACAGCCATCAATACGACCGGATTTATTGTGGAGCAGGTGTACAAAAAGACCACGAAAACTACATGAAAATTTTATTGAAAATTGGAGGCATTCTGGTTATGCCTATAGAAGATCAGGTAAATCACCTTTTTTCTTTGAATATTTATATTTCTTTTGTCACATTTAAATAACATTATTCTTAATCATTCTACTGTCAGCTGCCTCAATACTGTAAACAGAATGTAAAATGGAAGAATGAGGACCGACAATAAAACCCATTGTCTTCTCTTTTGTCTTCAAGAAATATTCTAATTGAACAGTTTGATCTTTCAGGGCAGTTCCACTAGCCCACCTAGAGTTGATTTTTAGTGAATTTGCAAATGTAATTTTGACAGAATTAATCCATTATACAATATTGTGTGATCTATGAGCTCTTCTGCCAAAGAAAAAGCTTGGCAAATCAGGTTTTAAATGATCTACTCTCTTAGACACTGAAATTGCCCATTCCTTTTCTTAAATGACTCTTACTTCTGCCTGTTAATATGCTAAAATACTGCAGTTTAAAAATAAATTAATGTTACTAATTTGTAATTTTGAATATTGTGTTTAAATTGAGATATTTTAAACCTTTTATTTGTACCTGGCTTATCAGATGAGTCCCCAAAACATATTAGTAAGCAGATAGAGACAGTTACTGGAGAGGCAAGGATCCCTAACTGAATAACACAGCTCTACATGTCTGCACTGTCCAGTGCTGTAAACCAAAACCTTTGATGATGTAGTTGGAAACATTGCTGCCACTTTGCTTATATCCAGTAGGTTCTTTCCCCAACGTGTGTTCTAGGGTGAAGACGAGAGGGAAGATTGTAGTCACCTGGGCCGATACTTTTTCATGAGCTAATACTGTAAAAAAAAAAGGTGAAACTGAGGCTGCTTCAGTTACAATTTAGGTTTTAAGTACTTATTCCTTGATAGTAAATCAGACTTTTCCACTAATATATTTCAACAATTTTATTCTTTTATTTAAATTGAAGAAATTGAAGAAGAATACTGACAAAAATTATACTAACATGTCCTTAATTCCATCTGTGCCTGCTGAAAAATTGTCACAAAGTTGTGATGATTATGCTAGGCATAATTACACATAGCAATATGGCTGTTACCAACTCATTGTTTATGATTTCCTCCAAATTCTGATGTAGATAGAACCAAACTTTACCCTTCATTTACTTTAGATTACAATTTTCTCAATTTTCTTGGCATTATAAATGGTAGCTAGGACTGACTGAAATTAGAAGTTTAAATTATTTGGAAAGTATCAAATAATATATCCCTTTTTAAATGGTGGGTAGCTTCACTAAGCTCATGTCTAGAGAATATGATCCTTGTGACTATAATCACAGGTGGAATTTGGCTAAAAGGCTTAACAAGTATAACCTTTCATGGTGTTAGACATTTATTGTGGGAGTGATAATCATTGGTACTTTAACATGTTTCTCTACCCAGTTATGAGTGGTATGAACGTTATTATCCAATAATAGGTATAGTTATTCGGCTTCATAAATAAAGTTTGAAATGGGCTTGTTACAGCCAACTTTTTTTGCCACTGTCTTTCTTTTCTTTTAAGAGAAAAAGAAGCAGAAGGAAATGAAGACATTAATGCCTTCATATTACCAAACAATTGAAACAAAAATAAAATAGTCCTTTTTTATTTGAAGAGGTTTTGGATGGGTGGGAGAGTGGGATGGAGTAAAATAATCACAGAACCTACATCCAATTCACTTATTGGCCCAATTTTTGATTTATAGGAAGAACTTTTAAGAAGTAAAATGTTTATTGGAACCCCACAACTCTATATCAAAATTGATCCCACAAGTCTTAAAATTTACCCAAGTTCACTTGCATAAATTGTAAGCTATAGGGTTTTTTTTAAGTCTATTAGAGCATGGTCATTATATGAGAAACAAATACAAAATAGAAGTATTAATATGATAGCTTAAATTTGTAACATTAATTTTCAATGGTTTTATATAGCTAACCCAGATCCTGAGAACTGGACAGAATACTTGGGAAAGTAAAAACATCCTTGCTGTATCATTTGCTCCACTTGTACAGCCAAGCAAAAGTGACACCAGCAAAAATGATAGTGTGGGGCTGCGTAAGTAGAATTTGTTGTGTGTTTCCTTGTAGTACAACTAACATAGACTAAAAGTAAACTTAAGTAACTAAAAGTTTTTGAAAAAGAATAAATGAAAAAAATCATATCAATACTTACTTAAACTCAATAATTCTTCTATATATTGGGCCATATTCTAAGTAATAAGTAGCTCTAACTACAAAGCATTTCTGAGATCCTGAACAAGAGCATAAGATATATTACCAAGAATTCCTTGTTAGAAGGAAATTGGCAATAAATCTTATGAATGTATCTTCTACTTATGCAAACAATCCATTGGAGTCAGCCTATTCAGCTTAACAATTGTCTGCAGTATTTATTCCCTGAAGCTGAACAACTGTGTCTGATTAGGATATCATATTTATAATCCATCTTGTTTCTGATTCCATTTTGTGGTTTTATTTTTAGAATCTTAAATTAAACCTAGGTTGAGTTAACTGATTTGCTAACAAAAGTTGTTAGGGATTGCTGATATGAAAGGGTAGCGCACCATGTAAATTTAATCTGTTTCTGGGTAAAAACAACTCATGAATTCATTGTTACTGGAAGTTGGTTGCTAATTTGTACTTTGATATGTGAATTAAATAAAATCTAGTTTCTTAAAACATAAATTTATTGGATGGCATATTGTGGAATAATTTACTGTACTATATTCCTGCCTATTTCTATTTGTAAAAATAATACAATTTCAAAATAAACTTCATTTATTTTATTTATATTTTCCTTTTATTGTTTTTATAAATAACTCAACATGGTAAACAGGCCTAAAACCTTTTCTTCTCCTACTTTACTCACAACAAACAACCCTGTGAGGTAAGTTGGACTGAGAATGACGGGCCCAAAGTTACTTAGCCAAATTTCATGCCTAAGACGTGAATAGAACATACAGTCTTCTGACTTATTGCTGAGTTGGATAGCCAAACAATCTGTCTATTGATTTATTAAATGTATATGCTGCCCATCTCACTGTCAAGACTTGGCAGCTTACAACATCATAAAAATTTAATATAAAATGTTAAAACATTAGAAACAAGAGCATTAAAAGTTAACAAAAGCTGGATAAAATAGGAACAAATAGACTAACAGAGTGGAAGTGGGATTTTTTTAGTCTACTAATCATCTCCAGCAAGGGACAACCCCAGTGGGGCTCGAAGTCAATTGGCAGAGCCAGGTTTTCAGACTCTTATGGAAGGCCAAAAGTATAGGGGTGGATGTGACCTCAAGGGACATGAAGTTCCAGAAGGCGGAAGCCATCACAGAAAAAGTTACTCTGGCCCCCACCAACTGAAGTTTCTTGGCTAATGGAGTCCATAGCATGCCCCTTCTGCAGAATGGAATTAATTTATAGCAAGTAGATGAGTAGGCAAAAGTGATTATTGAAAATAAATGATAAGTATAAATTTTAAAACATTTTAAAAGTTACATGTGATTTATGTAGCTTTATATATATTCATTGTTCTGTCATCTGATTTTTTTTGTTTAATGAAGCATGTTATTACAAACTTCTTTATATTGGACACAAGTTTTAAAAATATTTAAAAATACTAATAAAAGAGAGTATTTGTAGCTCAAGGTTGAAATAAGGGGTCCTAGGTGCTCTCTAAGCTTGCTTGTTTTCTTGCAAGACAATACCATGTACTCCTCATATTTAAACATATTTGAAATATAGGGAAACTCCTGTTTCAAAATGTTCATGATGGTGTCCAGCCTAATAATATACAAAGAGCAAAAGAAACTTGGAAGAAATTACGAAAAACACTGTCTTCAAGGTCCTTTGTCAAAGTTATCAAGAAATCATGCAAGAAAAGTGATTTCTACCTTTACATATTTTAAATTTAGTTCAATATTTTTAATGATTCACTTCAAAATATTTTATGGTGTAATTTAAGTACCCTGACCTTTTTATTTTAATTTTTTCTCTTTATAGCTCCCTGTGCTGTTAGGAATCTACAGGATTTGGCTCGGATCTACATTAGACGCACCCTTAGAAACTATGTAAATGATGAAATGCAAACCAAAGGTATTACACAGAAACCACCACCAAAACGTAAACGCAGAAGGTGTCATAGACGCAGGATTAACACCTATGTGTTTGTTGGCAATCAACTCATTCCTCAACCTTTAGATAGTGAAGAAGATGAAAAGATGGAGGAAGACCACAAAGAAGATGATGAAAAAGATCAAAATGAAGTCTTGAAAACAGAGGAACCTCCACGAAATTTATTGCGGGAAAAGATTATGAATTTACCACTCCCTGAATCTCTAAAAGCCTACTTGACATACTATAGAGAAAAATAACCTTTGCTTTTAAGTAAAAATAATAATGCCTACTTGATATTTTCTTAATCCTTGAAATGTAGCATTTACTTAAGTACAGTAATCTTTCAACAAGGCTTTAGAGCTGTGATGAATCGAAACATAACTTGTCTTAACTTTGCTACAAGGACTTGGATTCAGCAGTAGTTTCCTATTTTAAATCCTATTTTGTTACTTTTTCTCCCCCCACCCCAGAAATATTGTTTTAACTTGACTAGAAATGGGTTCCATACCAGTATATAGCATTAATTAAGAGTTTGCATGATAAATCTTTTTGTTCCCTGACAGATTTGTATTGATGAGAATTAATAGCATTTTTATATAAGTGAATAAAAGTGTATTCAGATAACAATAAGGATGGTCTGCATTCTCTTAAGCAAGTTTTGAAACAAGCAGACATTTTTCATGTCGCTGAATTGGAACATTTTATTTTACCATGGTTATATTACAAATCATTGTTACTGTGTTGAAGTAAGTGTGTTCAAAGGATTACAGAAGTGCAATAGCAGTGGACATTGAATGAGCTGACTTTAGTGTAATATATGCATTCAAATTTAGAAATGACAGATAATTTTCTTTTATATCTCTTGCCAAAAAATGTCAAGAAAAATGATTGCTTTTCTTTCTCTCTCTCTGAGCCTTAAAGAACATACTGACTATAGCATTTCTAAAAAATCTTTTCTTTAACACCAGCCAATGATTGATTTCTTAACTTTTCAGCATTTATGAAAAAGCATGTAACTTATTTTTAAATTCAATGGTACAAAAAACATCTTTCATTTATAAAAGATTGTAATTTCAGCTACTATATTTACGCCTTTGTAGAATAGAACATGTAAAAACGATCTTGTATTGCTTTTTTGCATAGCAGTAATAATAGAATTCAAGGATTTGTTCAGCAATGCACTTTAACTGATTCTGTACCTTATTTATTGCAGATAAGGGAAGATGCATTTCATTTTTACACTTGATATTCATTTTCCTCTTTGCAAGCTTGGGGACTCATGTCGCTTGATTATAATGTTCCATCTGCATTTTTATTGAATATTTAAAGGGGTCATTTTTAGAGCATCTTTCTACAAGCTTTAAGTGAATGAAAGAAACTTCAAAATATGCTTTAAAACTTATAATTGTTGAGGACACCTAATCTCTGGGGCCAATTAAAAGCATTCCTTACAGAGAAGATTTCTATACAGTTTATTATTTTAGATACATAAAGCAAATTCAGTAGATGACTGCTATATATATGTTCTCACATTCAGAATTAATAGAAATCAACCATTTCGTCTATATAATTCAAAACATCTTTTTACTTGTGTCCATTTCATAGTATTATAAAAATTTTGAGCAGTCTATGAAATACATAGACTTTGTTCTTAAGAAAAAATTATGTCCTCCTCCCCCCCTCTTTTTCTTTGCAATTATCAGATTAAATTCCACTGGGGAAAAAGTTCAGGGGTTATAGTGTAGAGTGGTTTTCAGAAAATTAACACTAACAAATAACATATATTACTAGAAAAGTATGCCGGTCTTATTTCACAGCAACAGAAACTGACAAATGGCAGGCTTATATAGTGAAACTACTGCAGTAATTCTGAATATTCAGTGGTGGAAAGCATTGACATATCCAGTGTATTTTATTAGCTAAAATAAAGTTTAAGATATTTTGAAAAACTTATCTTCTAGTGTTGGTTTTTCATACTTTCTCAATTTTCAGAGTGCAGAGGTTTTCCCAGAAATTTATACAGATTGTTTCTTGAAGAATGATTTCTTGTGTTTCCTGTTGTAAACTTATTCAGATAGACAATAGAAGAGTTATAAATATTATGTAATTTTTTTAGTTACTGAAACATTTTTTGTGTGTGTATAAGTTCACATTTTTGGATTTGTATTTTAAAATAAAATAATAAAATTCAGAATCAATCAAAGTTAAATCTCTGGTGATCATTCCAGTAAAAATGTCTGGCGTGCTTCCTGTTTCAATTACATTGTACCTTTTGCAAAACTATCTGTCCACATTGGGAAATGTTCATTCAGGATTCTAAATGCTATTAAATGATTGGAAATTACGTTACTGGGAAAATTGAAGAGCAAGGATGCTGTGTTTATTTGTATAGCAAAGTCAAAATAGTTTATTACTGACAACAATTGCCAACTACTGGGACTAGGAATTTTAAGGGCCATTGGCATGGTTGTCCACTCCTTAACTAAACCAAACTCATTTCTAATTCATTCATTCATAATGGCCTTATTCAACCATGTATCTTTTATAAAGCCTTTCGTTATTTTATATGTGGAGACAGGCTTCAAATAATAGCTTGAATATTAACATTCTGAGAACTATTCCTGAATATTTATTGAAGTTTTGAAATACACTATCAGATTTGTGTATACATGTAGCTTCTTGCAATCTTATACTATAGGAAGGAAAGGAGTCTGGATCCTTTATATTTCTTAAAATACAATTGTCTAAATTAATGTCACATAATTGATAGATACAAAATCTTTTTTACAAAATTATTATTGTGTAAAACATTCTGTCATATGCATTTCTCAGCTTTATATTGGTACATTTTTCACTATTTGTACACATGTGAAATCACGTTGCCACTATCTGGAGATATACGTGGATACATCAGATTTCATGATAAATCATCAGATTCTACCCAGCCAAGGGTTTATGGCATTGCTTGCTTTCAAATTACTTGTACTTTTTTCCTAATAGGTTTATACTGGTTGGTTTTTTGTTGTTATTTTGCATATTTTCTACATTGGATTCAATAGTAATAGTACAAATTCAATTGAGCTTCCTTATCACAATATATTTCAGCTTATTTTACTTTCAATCTATTTCAATACATATATATTGCTTTGTTTCCCACAATACAGAAGTGGTTTGTAATTGCAATACTTACAGGATTGTTGCCTTTTAATTTAATTTTAATTAATTTTAATAATCTAATAGCCCTAATTTTCCTGATTGTCTCCCATTCATGTACTAACAGATTCTACCTCAGGTTGATCTCAAAAAAGTTTTTTTTTTTAAAAAAAAAAGTCATGTGTTCTGCCATTTCTTATATTTTTATGAGAAAAGCATTTTACTTAAAATATTGTTTAGGATAAATAGGTGAAATTGTCCAAATGTTAGACATTGTCTCCATCTTCCCCATTTTGACCTACAGGCTTTTTGTAAAGAAACCTGTATACTGCACTAGTCATATAATGAGGTAGTTTCATATCCAACAAGGATCTTCCAAACATATATTTAAAAGCAGTTTTCTTCCAGAGTTCTTCCAGATTTTGTTTACACAAAACACTCCTCAAAGTCCTAAAATGGAAGTGAATTCTAGATTCTCTGTGCTGAGGATAAATTATTAACACAGTACATGTTTTCTCAAAAGAACTGTGGCATTCCAAGTAGGTAAGCAGAAGCACCCCACTGAATAAATTCATGGTAATGTTGGTCTGTATTCATAATGATTGATTGAGTAAACTCATGACTCTGCAGTTTTCTTCTGTAAACTGACTGAAATGTACATTTACCATTTTTAAAAATAATGTAATAATTTTATACTTCTATTGCCATCCGGGATGGTGGGGGAGATAACCCACTTTTCCTGAAAGTGACCGTAACTTGTTACTTATTTCAGATGAAGATAAAATCAAACAAATGTTTCAGCATCTGTTCTATATTTCACAGGCCTTGAATGGAAATAAGGGTATTGTTTTCAATCAAGGAATCCTAGTTTAAATTTTGATTCACTATGAAGCTGCTGAGTGGATTTAGACTCTCCTGTCTACCTTATTGAGTAGTTCTGAGAATAAATCTTTCTATGGTTGTTTATCCTAAGTGGATTAAAAAAATGTCAAATGTTTAAAAAATAGTCTCTCTTATATATTTACTTATTGAAAGGTGATGTGTGCATTTTAGAGCATTGGCTTTGAATATTTAGTTTATGACAACATTGTTTGATGCAGATTTCAGTCGTCACCTAATCAAAGCTGATGGTGTCAAAAGAAAGATTTAATGTGTTAATATTACTTTCCAAACTGGTTCTCCAGTACTTGTAATGCAAATCAAAGATGCTCACATCCTTCACACACACAGGGGGGGGGGCATTTTTGAATATTCAAAACCAATAATGCTGCACTGATTTTATTACAAGCAGGATGTAGATATAACGCTTCAATTACTATAATGCAATCAGGAATTCCTACCTAGTTTACTGTACCTAATGGGAGTGCTCCATTAATTGAATAAATAAAAATAAAAAGAGTGACTATGTAATGATTAGTTTTCCAGATAGGCCAATGAAAAGTGATTATGTTCATTCCAAGAAGGCGCCGAGGACGCCTGCCTCGGTGAAATGCTCTCTAATGGTTTTTTTATTCCTTATGATTATCTGCAATTCACTATGGATGTCATACTCATGAGACCATCTACTAAGAATTAGGCAATGTTTCCTTAAGGAGCAGCTTTCTGATTCCCCACCCCCACCTGTCTTTGCAAACGCGGAGGAGATTCTAACCAATTCCCTGGTGCTATGGATTACAACAAATAAAGCAAAGAAGCCATCACACTGGAAGAGGAGATGAGGTAAACGAGCGGGAATTTTAAACAGACTAAGGAATAATGGGGAAAAAAGTCCTCTCCCTTCAATCTTTCTAATTTACACTCATTGGCTAACAAGATGGATGAAATTCATCTCTTAAATAGATGGAATTATGATTTTTATAATTCAGCTGTTCTTTGTTTTACTGAAACCTGGCTTAATCCACAAATTCATGGGGACAACATCATATACATCCCAGGATTTCAGACATTTAGATCAGACAGAATTAAAAAGACATCGAGTAAAACAAAGGGTGGAGGATTATGTTTCTATATCAACAACAGTTAGTCTCAGGATATAACTATAATATATAAGTTTTGTGATGAAAACTTAGAGTCTTTACACATCAACTGCAAGCCATTTTACTCTCCACGTGAGTTCTCCTCATTTCTCCTAATAGCTGTGTATGTTCCTCCACAATCCTGTGTAAACAAGGCATTATGAACTCTTGCTGATTAAATTATAGAGGTTGAAGCCAAACACCCAGGTTCCTTTCCCATCATTTTAGGAGATTTCAATCAAGCAAATTTAAGGAAAGAGCTCCCAAAATATTTCCAGCATGTAAATTGCCCCATCAGAGGCAAAAATACTTTAGACCACTGCTACACAGCAGTAAAAGATGCTTATAGGTCTTTACCACGAGCAGCTGTGGGACACTGACCACTCTATAATTCACCTTGTTCTTGCCTACAGACAAAGACTTAAAACCATTAAACCAACAATTAAATCAGTGAGGACTTGGTCAGAGGAGGTAAAGCTGAAACTCCAGGCCTGCCTTGATTGCACTGATTGGAATGTTTTTGAAGATTCCTTTGCAGACCTAGATGAGCTCACAGATACTAGCTTCTGCGAAGACTTATGTGTACCAACAAGGAACCTGAAAATATATAGCAACAATAAACCTTGGTTCACAGCTAAACTTAAGCAGCTACGTCATTCCAAAGAGGAAGGTTACAGAAAAGGTGACAGAATGCTATACAACCAGGCCAGAAACATATTAACAAGAGAGATCACAGCAGCAAAAAGAAGCTACTCTGAAAAGTTAAAGAACCAATTCTCAACAAATGAACCAGCAAACGTGGAAAACTCTTAAAAACATCACTGGCTTCAGCAAACCTCCTTCCCAGGCAGAAGGAAATCAACAACTAGCAGATGACCTGAATGTATTCTACTGCAGGATTGAAAAGAAACTACAGCCACCTATCTCCACAACACACATCTCAGACACACCAACAATAGCCAAGCCTCCTACAACTGGCCCCAATCCATTGGGCTCACAACCTCTGGTGATCACAGAAAAAGAAGTGCAAGATCTATTACACAGACAAAAGCCAGGAAAAGCACCAGGGCCAGACAAGATAACTCCTTCTTGCTTACAAGTCTGTGCTGAGCAATTGGCCCCCATCTTCACCCGAATCTTCAATAGATCACTAGAGATGGGCTATGTTCCTTCCTGCTTCAAACATTCTACCATCATCCCAGTGCCAAAGAAGCCCTCCATCAAGGAACTGAATGACTACAGACCAGTTTCTCTAATATCTGTAGTTATGAAAATCTTTGAAAGGCTTGTACTGTCCCACCTGAAAAGCATCACGGATCTGCTGTTAGATCCCATGCAGTTTGCATACCGAGCAAATAGATCGACAGATGATGCTGTTAACATGGCTCTGCACTACATCCTACAACACCTTGAATCTCCAAATATCTATGCAAGAGTCCTCTTTGTAGACTTCAGTTCAGCATTCAATACCATTATTCCAGACACTCTTCTAAGTAAACTAAACCAACTAGCGGTACCAGACACACTTGTAAGTGGATCATAAGCTTCCTAACAGACAGGAAGCAGCAGGTGAAGCTAGGCGAAATCACATTCGATATCTGTACAATCAGCACAGGGCCCCCCCAAGGCTGTGTGCTATCTCCACTTCTCTTATCCCTATATACCAATGACTGTATCTCAAATGATCCATCTGTTAAAATACTGAAGTTTGCTGATGACACAACAGTGATTGGTCTCATTCGAGACAACAATGAATCTGCATACAGAGAGGAGGTTATACAACTTGCCTCGTGATATAACCGGAACAATCTGGAACTGAACACACTCAAAACCATAGAAATGGTGGTAGCCTTTAGAAGAAACCCACCCATACTACCATCTCTTACAATAGTAGACAACACAGTATCAACAATATAGACCTTCAAATTTGTACGTTCTACTATATCACATGACCTAAAATGGACACCTAACATCAAAAAGTCATCAAAAAAGCACAACAAAGAATGTTCTTTCTGCGCCAACTCAGAAAGCTCAAAGTGCCCAAGGAGTGCTGATCCAGTTCTACAGAGGAATCATTGAATCTATCATCTGCATCGCTATAACTGTCTGATTTAGGTTCTGCAACCCAACAGGACAGACACAGACTTCAGAGGATAATTAGGACTGCAGAAAAAACAATTACTACCCACCTGCCTTCAATCGAGGACTTGTATACTGCACAAGTCAAAAAGAGGGCTGTGAAAATATTTATAGATACCTCACATCCTGAACATAAACTGTTTCAACTCCTTCCCTCAAAATGATGCTATAGAGCACTGCACACCAGAACAACTAGACACAAGAACAGTTTTTTCCCGAAAGCCATCACTCTGCTAAACAAATAATTCCCTCAACACTGTTCAACTATTACAAAGTCTGCACTACTATTACTGTTAATCTTCTCATCACTCCCTATCACCCATCCCCTCCCACTTGTGAATGTAACTTTGTTTCTTGTATCCTCACAATTTATATTGACTGTTTCCTAGTATAATTTGATGTTGATTGTACCCTATGACTATCATTAAGTGTTGTACGTTATGATTCTTGATTCTTAACGAATGTTCCTTCTTTATGTATACTGAGAGTATTTACACCAAGACAAATTCCTTGTGTGTCCAATTACAGTTGGCCAATAAAGTATTCTATTCTATTCTATTCTATTCTATTCTATTCTATTCTATTCTATTCTATTCTATTCTATTCTATTCCCTTTGTTTACTGTAACACAATAAGTTCCAAATAGTGAAAATGAAACAAATGGAAGGGGTCCACTTATTTCCCTTTTTTCTTTGTGGTAGATGCAGAACCTTGTGACTTGATTTATTTATTTGCTTCTGCTGCTGTAGAGGGAACCTTTAAAACAAATATTGTCTGATCCAAGTTATAGAAGGACAAGTTATTTCAAAGCAAAACCAATGCCTTTTATAAAGCCACAAGAGGGCAATGTTGCCTTACAGAAGAGTATGGAGAAAAATGAAAACTCAGTGAGTGATGAGGAACTGTTTGCATAATTTTAAAAAACTCTGCAGATTTCAAAACCTGAAAAAAATCATTTGTGCAAATACATATTGCACTACATAGCTAAAATCAGTATATTGCAATAATCGATAAATAAAAGTGAGAGACTGCACATTCATTGCCTGACTTTGTTCATTCTGAATCAAGTTGGGCTTTCTACACTAAAAGACTTACAGTAATTTATTTCCAGATTTCTTCATTTCAGAGATTTCACATTCACAGACAAATTGCTGTGAATATTCATGGCATACTATGGTAATGGTAATATATTCATTTCTTTGTCATGATTGATCTTTTTCTTGAAAGGGAAAAAATCAAATTCTTCCATTTCCACAGGTCCCAAGTTTTCTTATAGCCCTTTGATTTTCCTACCTTTAAATATACCTTTATTTTTTCGGCAGCACTAGCTTCTTGATCTCTCACTGCCCCAACCCCCCTTCTCCCTTTCTTTCTTCTCTGCCTTCCGAGTCCCAGCTGATTAGCTGGGTTGTCTTTTGTTGCCATGCACAGGGGAATGAGCTGGAAAGCAGGTTAGTGGAATGGGGAGGGAATAGCGATTTTGCACTAACCTTCCCCTCCCATGCCCACCAAGCTATGCCCACCAAGCCACACCACACCCACCAAGCTACGCCCACAGAACCGGTAGTAAAAAATTTGTGAATCCCACCACTGTCTCAAACATACACATGGAATTTCTCTATCCAAGATAAATCTTCACATGGTAAAAGAAAAGGTTTGATTTTTAAAATCTTATTTTTATTGAATATTTTTGACTTAAAGAAAAGGCAACCCAGCTAAAACTATGAAAGTTTTTGCACAGAAATGGAAGTTAAGGTTGACTGCTAAATGGTATAAAAGTAGATTATGATGGAAATAAAGCATGCATGAGAATAAACAGAATGTTGAGACAGTAAGCTCAGGAAAAGTGATATCCTCTTTGTGATTTATGGATAAATGTGGAAGAAATGTTTGTGAAGGTGTAAGGTGATTTGTGCAATGAAGATACATATACTTTGGTATACAGACAATGCTGGATTATTGGCTAAGAACCCAAGTGATTTGCAGTAAATTTAGTCTGTATAATCGAGTATGGAAGTTGGATCTGAAAATTGAATGTTGGCTATATAAATTTTCAGGTTCATATTCTCTATCAGACAGTCCCATCTAATGTTTGTGCAAATCATTTGGGTTCTCAGTCAGCAGCATTGAAAATAGAATAATTGCAAATTATGTACACAAATGGTGAAAAACAAGGGCAAGTAAAATGTTTTCTAAAGCAAGTAGAATGTTTTCTAAAGATGGAGAAATGTGCAATGCTGGTTGAAAGTTAGTGGGTAGTAGGTAGTTTGTTGAATCTTATCTGAGAGAAGAAGGGCTTTATGTAAGATTGTATTTCTCCCAGTTTCAGTATATGGAAACAAAAATTGAAAGAGGTGAGAAATGCACAGATTATATTATTAGAGTGCTTGAGAGGCCTAGTTAAATTTCTCTAGGTGATGTTTTTGAGCTTACAATATAGTTGGAGGAGGGAAAGAATGCAATGGTTGATGTGGCTATGTTCAATTACTATATATAAGCCCATCTGTAGATAAGCCATCTGTAGATTTTTCAGTGGATATTAGTACTTAAAATTCTTGGCTTATCCACAAGTATATAAATACAAATCTTTACAGAATTCTGAAATCTTTAAGACCCATTATTTTTAGTTGGACATTGGCAACTATACTTCATGAATTCCTTCAGAATTTAACTGGAGGAAGAGAGAAAGCAGGAGAGGGAGATAATTAAACAACAAGTTTTATTAGACAAGGACATTATAAGAACACTCATAAAAACCTGTTAGCTATCTTATAACTAAAGAAGTACATTTTCCCAACTCTTTCAGAGCAATCTCTTTTATCAAACTGAACAAACTGGGTAGTAAAACATACAGGGAAATGTTTTCTGGAAATTAGTTCTTGCAATTTTTTATTTTCTAAATTGCACTAGAAAGTGGGAAGTAAATTTATGAAAATTACTACTCATCTCAATGAAGAATATAAGGAAGTTTTGAAAGCTAGTTTGCAGATACCAGATGATCATGAATTCTATAATATGATGCATGGAAAAATTGAAGTCTTAATTGGGTAGTTAAAAAGATATAGCTAGTATTTCTACAGTGGCTATAGCCATGCACTCTTACTAATTCCAAATTCTTAGAAAGCAGCCAAATCATTTGGAGGTGTCTTTTACTTGGACTTCAGTAAGGTGTTTGATAAAGTAGACTACAACCTGCTACTTGATATGATAGAAAAATGTGGTTTACTTTATATAGTGTCACCACCAGATGAATTCATACAGTAACTGGCTTACCAACTGCTCTCAATGTGTAGTCCTTAATGGAACTGCATCTACATCAAGGGAAATATGTGGAGTATCTCAAGGCTATGTCTTAGGCTCATTGCTATTAAATACCTGCAAAAACAATTTAGACAAGGAAGTAGAAGGGGAATTCATCAAATTTGCACATGACACCAAGCTGACAGGAATAGCTAATAGTCTAGAAGATAAGCCAAGATACAGAAGAATCTGCACCTTATCTAACAAAATTCAGTGGTGAGAAAAGTAAGGTTCTATGCTTAGGTAAGGAAAAAAACCCCCACAGATATAGAATAGGTGGTACCTGGCTCAATACTAGAAACTGTGAGAAGAATCTTGGAGTCCTAGTTGACAATCTTTTAAATATGAACCAGCAGTTTGCTACAGCTGCTCTAAAAGTCAACACAGTCCCATGCTGCATTAACAGAGGAATAGAATTAAAATCACATGAAGTGTTAATACCACTTTACAATGCCTTTGCAAGATCACACTTGAAATATTGCATTCAGTTTTTGTCACCACAATAAAAAAGAGACTTTAGAAAAAGTGCCAAAAAGAGCAACAAAGATAATTACTGGAAGCTAGAACATATGAAGGACTGGAAGCTAAAACATACGAAGAATGCTTGCAGGAATTGGGGATATGTCTAATTTATTTATTATTTATTTAATATTTATTATTATATTTATATACCGTCCTTCTCCCGAAGGACTCAGGGCGGTGCACAGCCAACCATAAGACCCCATTACAATATACAAAGGTTAAAAATAAATTAAATAATTTAGGCTGTCTAAAATTATACCGTCCCCCAATAAGTTAATTAAAAACCCAAATTTTAAAAACCCGATTAAAACACAAATACTAAATTAAAAATCCCATTTCAGCCTAGGCCGGCCTGCTTGAAGAGCCAGGTTTTTAATGCACATCTGAAAGTTCTCAGATCCATATTAGTGCGTATTTCTGGAGGCAGACCATTTCAGAGAGTGGGGACTCCCACAGAGAAGGCCCTACTCCTAGGGGCCACCAGACAACACATAGAAGCCGACGGCACCCGAAGAAGGCCCTCCCTGTGGGAACGCACAGGTCGGTGGGAGACTACCAGCAGAATGCGGTCCTGCAGATAACCTGGTCCAATGCCATGGATCGCTTTAAAGGTCAAAACCAGAACTTTAAAGTGAACCCGGAAAACCACTGGCAACCAATGCAGCTCGCGCAGGAGAGGCATCACATGGGAGCTTCGTGATGCCCCCATAACCACCCGCGCAGCCGCATTTTGTACCAGTTGGAGTCTCCGGGTGCTCCCCGCAGGGAACCCCATGTAGAGAGCATTACAGTAATCCAGGCGAGAGGCGTGAGTGACCGTACGTAAGGCGTCCCGATCCAGAAAGGGCCGCAACTGGTGAATCAGACGAACCTAATAAAAAGCCCCCCTGGAGACGGCCGTAATATGGTCTTCTAAAGACAGCCGTGCAATCAGGAGGACACCCAAATTGTGAGCCCTCTCTGTGGAGGGTAAGATCTCTCCCCCAATAGCCAGCGACAGAGTCAGCTGACTATATCGGGGCGCCGGAAACCACAGCCACTCAGTCTTGGAAGAGTTGAGCCGGAGCCTGTTCCCACCCATCCAAATCTGCACGGCCTCCAGGCACTGGGACATAGCCTCCACAGCATCGTTGGGGTGGCTTGGAGTGGAGATGTAAAGCTGGGTATCATCCGCATACAGATGACACCGCACCCCAAAACCACGGATGATCTCCCCCAGCGGCTTCACATAAATGTTGAACAAAAGAGGGGAGAGGACCGAACTCTGAGGCACCCCACAAATGAGGGGCCTAGAGGTGGACCTCTCCCCCCCTTCTTTTTTAATGAGGGCTGATGTGATAACAGTGTTCCAATATCTAAGCAACTGCCTCAAAGAAAAGAGGGTCAGCCTACTCTCAAAAGCACCTGAAGGCAGGACAAGAAGCAAAAGATGGAAACTAATCAAAGACTACTATGTAATCAGTGGAACAGCTTACCTTCAAAAGTTTCCATTTTACCACCTTTCCATTTGTCTTTTTTTTTTTTTACAAAGTCACTCATATTTAATTTAGTCTTAACTCTTTATGTGTGGAGTTTATGGTAGCAAATGAGGCAACATCTGAGACAACATTATCTGAGATAGCTGATGACCTCTAATGAAACAGAGAAATAACATTAAATATAACTAACATAAAGCTAGCAATTTTACTTTCTTATCACAGTTATCACCACTGTAGTTTTTGATGATACTGCTAGTATATGAATAAATAATGCTGTGGTATTTATTCAAATTTGTTTGAAATTTTCATGAACTGAGTCAGGAAGAATAAGAATGATCATCTTAAGATGTAATTTGCAACCCTTTGACTGTATTTGGGACCATGTATATAGTTTTAATAATATTTCATTCACTTTGTCAGTTCATGCTACATTTAAAAAAACCCAATCTACTGGCATCAGCCTTTAAAGCTTTAAATAGTTTATGGTCAATTACAATGTGAGGAAAACACTTTTCTTGGCATGGAGAACGTCCATTTTAATGCATGTTAAGGAGGAATTCAATAAGCTGAAAGTATTGTTTAAGTTTTGCTTTGCTGCCAATTCTTTCTTACAAATTTCCTTCTGCTGATTTTGGATTGGTTTTGTTTTCGTGCCAACTATAGTTTAAAAAATAGGCGTTTTTTTGGCTGTTAAGGAGAAAAAAAAATCAGTTAAACTAGGAGGGTTTAGCATGTCTCTTTTCTTTCAGCAATTCTTTTCCATTAAGCTTGCCCTAGTTTGGATTATTGTTTTCCATAGTTATATATGGTGACATAAAAATAAAACATTCATTTCTTAAGGTATTGTGAAGTTATGTCCTAAAACTTTGGATCATCTTCAAAGGAGATTAAAAAATCCTTCCCACAAATAGCTAATTAATGTAATAGGATGCATTATTGAATGACAATATGTTGGTGAAGATTCTCAGCCATTCAGGAAGAGTTGTCTGAAAGTTGAATCACGGCAACTGTATTTCTTGAACTGGACAGTGTCAAACCAAAAAGAAAAAAAGTCCACTTGCCATGACTCAACTGACTTATTTTACTCTATTCTACTCAAGATTGAAGGATAATGTAGTGCTGCATGTTTCTGGTGGTTTCCAAAATCTCTCCCCCTCCCCTTCCTCCTTTCCTCTCCCCCTCCCTCCCCTGCCTCTTTTTTTTCCTGGATCAGCTATTTGTATTAAAAATGAAGGAGAAATGAAGAGGGTGAACATGAAGAGAGAGAGAGAGAAAGAGAGAGAGAGAGTTATCTAAGCGAATGTGCCATCTTAGCATTTGTGCTGTTATAACCAAAGTGGCATGATACATATGTATGTGTGCATTTGTAAGATAATAACTAGATCTATGTCTATGCATAAAGGACTAAAAATGAGATGAAAAAGGACAGAATTCACCTGTATTTTCAGTGGCTTAGAGTTGATTTATTTGAAGAAATGGTGACAAAGCCAAGTTGAATATTTGTACTTTATACAGAAGATTGTTAAAAAGTCTCTCCAGCCAAATTCAAAAGAATGTTACTCATTCTTTTTACTATATTCATTTTATTGTGTTTTTTTTAAAAAAAATATAAATTAACCATTTTTTATTTGAAACAATGAACTGATAAAATTCTCTTTAAATGCACAGACCTTTCTTATGAATCACAATCAATATAGTTGCCCTGTTAGAGATTTTAAATAAATGACAGAACCTAAAATACAACAGCTGAGAAAAATATGAGATATCACAGCTATGGTCAACATATTAGTAAAACAACAATTTTAAAAGGAATGAAATTTGAATAGGTAAATATTGAAAGAGAGGCAGTTTGGTGTACTAGGTCAGAAAATGAAAGGTTATGGATTCTAGTCCTACCTTAGACTAGAAGACCATGATCTCTTAGCCCTGGAAAGAAGACAATGGTCAACCACACCTGGAAATTTTGCCAAGAAAACTGCAGAGACTTATCCAGACTCTTGAGGAGTGAAAAGTAACTTGAAGGAACAAGCAAATAAATTCTCAAAACACTTTATTAACTTTGCAGAATTTCTAATACATTTCAACTGTTGATTTTCTTAATGTAGATTAAGGTTTTCTCTTTATCATTTTGTATTATAAATCTTTGTATTAACCACAATGTTACCATGACAGCTCTGTTATAAGCAGCAATGTTTAAACTTTCTAGCAGAATTTGGCACATAAGAGTTTCCCAGCAGTGAAGTACAATTAGTTTTACAAGTGTGTACTCGAAGAAACCTATGGTGAACTGGTAATGGAGTTTATTGGTAAATTTGTTAACACAGGCAGGTGTTGCTTTTGATAGTAATGCATAGGGAGCTGTTGTTTTTGAAAGAAAAGGTACTACTTACTTGCATTGTCTACATTTCTGATCTTCAATAATGAATAAACACTTCATGTGTAGTCTTTCTTTTACTTCGTAACCTGCATGTGCTTTTTAGTTTCTTTTTTGATCAGAATTTTTTAACAGTAGCAGTTTAGCCTTTTATTATCTAATGCTTAGTGGGAAACAAATTGAGTCCTGAAGCAAATTTCTTGCTAGATTTCTCATATCACATGTACTTATAGTAAATAACTAATGAAACAAGCCAGTTAATTTGATACATTTTGATGTAATAAATAAAGGAAAAGTCACACATTCACAATTAACTAAGTTCTTGACATATGTAGGAATCTCTACCCATACTGATAGCAAAGTAAAAAAAACTGACATTTTTCTATTTCATTTACGAAATTGGTATCCTGTAAGGTGAGATTGCAGTTGCCATAATTTTGGGAGCTGATATCTCAACAGACTTGGAAAACACCAATTTAGGAAAGAATGACATAATGTAATAAATTAGATATGACAGATTACCATCACATTATTTTTTTTAATTGTCTTGCTTCCTATATTAACTATAGATTCAGTCTTATCAGTAACCTAATATTTGCCTTGATTTACTCTATATTAAGTGGTTATTTGGCAGACTTTATGTTGATTAGTGCTAATTAAATAATAAATGAATTTGTAATGCTTGTCAACAGAAAAAATATTTCTGTTGTCAAATATAGGGAAAATGGAAGATGACAGAACATTGACTTTTCTAAATTAGAGAGACAACAGCTTTAAAAAAGTCATAAAACAAGACAGTTTCCCTTGAGATCAGATTTAACTAACCAGAAAGAACTACTTGAATTAAAATATTTCAAGATTATAAGCATGCAACCAATCTTCTCTTACTAAATAGATTGTGTATTTACTCACTTGGCTGTTTTTATTGTTTTTAAAATTCTCTCCCTAACAGTCTCACTTCGACAGTTTTATCAAAAGTGGGTGGTTTCCTTTCTCTCTCATCCATTCATTAATTTCATTCGTCATTTTATTTTTACGTGCAGTGCATGTGTGGTTTCTGCTTTACAGTGGTACCAAATGGGCATAGTCATGGGGCTAACTAGCACGCAGGAAGTTGAGAGAAAAAGAGTAAGATCCATGACAGTCAGGGTAATGGCAAGAACTGACTTTACGAGATTCCACCAGCCATGTATGAAAGAATGACATAATATAGGTATGTTATCTAGCAAGAATATTGTGATAGGCTAGAAAACCCCTTGGGTTATCATTTCAGACATACAGTATTTCCTTATCTAAACAGAGAAACAAAATGACCAAGGGTGGGAAGAAAAGCAGTCAGAGGAAAAACAACATCCTGTCAACTTCCCCATTGAATTTCCTTGTGGAGTATTGGAAAACTCCCCTCCCTTCCCTTCCTATCCCTTTCCATCTTATTCATCAGGTAAGGCAGGGGGAGAGAGAAGGAAGGACTGCAAGTGACTGGGAAACTCATGAAAGATTACATCACCACGGCAGCAAGCCAGCAGCAAAGCAACAGCTAGGAGCACTGAAGCAACCACAACTTCCCCAAATTTCATTTCCTTGGAAGTCGTGGATCATGGATTTTGGATTTGCATTCTGTAAGTTAACCCATTTGAGGTACCCTGACCAAAATGTGTTGCAAGTGATGCATTGATCCACCCAGTCATAATGCAAGAGTTTTAGTAGTATATAAATAAACAGAGGATAAGAAGTCTATGTTTAGCTATGTTTGGCTTATATATGTTTTTAAAATTCCACTCCAATAATTAAGACCACAATTTCACAGAAGAAATTCTATGTAATAACATTGAAAAGTTTGTACAGCAAAAATGGAAATATAACTCTAATTAATTAAGTAATAACTGTTTCAGCATTTCAGAAATATTGCATGTTTATATTATTCAGATGATACTTTTCAAATGCCTAATTATACTTTTTAATGATCCAAGAAATTGATATATTTCCCTAAATTATCTTTATTATTTCATTAACCCATAGGATTCCTCTCCTGTACTTTTTCTCTTGCATCAGCTATTGTCAATATCTTCCTCTTGAACACTAGCAATTTATTTTGAAATAATGTCTGAACTTACCTAAATTTAATGAGTATATAAACTACTCATTAAACTCATTGTAATAACTGTTATGTGTATATATGTGTGTGTGTATACACACACACACATATATACACATAACAATTATGTGTATATAAAATGTGTATATATACATACACATTTTAAAGCATATTTCAGCAGAGTTATGAGACTCTGGAATTAATTATATATTAGTTTTTGTCTGTTGTAAGTGATGTATGCACATAAATTAACACCAATTCTAAAGATGATTTTAGAACTGCGATGGCAAACCTATGGGATGTGTGCCACAGTTGGCACACAGAGCCCTCTCTGTGGGCATGTGAATCGTTGCCCCAACTCAGCTCTGCCACATATGCTTATGTGCCTCCCGCCGGTCAGCGGGTCTTCGGGTCTCTGCCGTGCATGCAGGGGGATGTACCAGTTCTGTGGGCATGGCTTGGTGGGCACGGCAGGGAAAGGATATACTGCAAAATCTCCATTTCCACCCCACTCCAAGGAAGGATGCTGCAAAATCTCCATTCCCTCGCCATCCCATTAACCTGCTTTCCAGCTCCATTCTCCTGTGCAGGGTAACAAAAGAAGACCCATCTCATCAGCTGGGATCAGGAGGCAGAGAATAGATGGAACTAGGGCCAACCAGAAGTGATATTTACCGGTTCTCCGAACTACTCAAAATTTCCATTACCTGTTCTCCAGAACCTGCCAGAAATGGCTGAATTCTACCTCTGGTACAGGGATGGGGTGTATGCGCAGGGTGCATGAATGGGGGACAAACACACATTGCATTTTGGGGATGTACGTGCATGCGCTTTGGGCATTCGGTGCTGAAAAGGTTTTAGAACATTGCAGAAAAGGTCAATTTGGCTTGTACTTAGCCTTAATCTATGTTTTGGTAAACATATCAGGAGAATCTAAGAGCAGGTTGCTCAAAAACTTCCGTTGTCTCTGGAATATTTAGGATTTAAGAGGTTGTCAATCAGTCACAAAATGGGTGATCTATCTAGAGGGGACATATGAAAAGCTCTTAGTGGCATACAGTCATATAGGTGCTTTTTCAAACCGCAAGTTTTAGCCAGCCAAAAAGATTTCAGAGTGATGGCAAACAACAACTTGCTTCAATAAATTAAATGTCAAATTCAGTACCACCAAATAATGTGTTTTAGGGGAAAAAAACTTTTAAAAATGTCTGTGTCTATATGTATGACTTCTGCAAAGGAAAAAGAACAGTCAGGACACTGGGGAAATATATTTTGACATAATATCACTGGATATCTCTAATATTTATTTGATACATATTTTGAGCTCTGATCCTTGGGAGCAATAACACAGCTGTGGGGCTTACAATACCTGCCAAAGATCAGCAAGAAAAGAGCCAGCCTTTTCAAAGGGTGTGCCAGCCATACAAAGGGTGTGCAGTCAACAACTACACTATTTTTGGTAAGGATGGTTTAATTTATCAAGGACATCACTGGAGAGAGTGCTATCAGACTTGTCAAGCCCAATTGTTTTTTCCTATTCTGGGAAATTGTCAGAATATTTTTGTGAGACTCAATAAGTTTGTTTTCCTTTTTGTTGTTATCAAATAAGAAGTTAAATTGGTGTTGTCGTAACTTCTCTATTTTGATGGTGAATTTTAGCAGCACAACTTTGTGGGAAGGTGGAAACAAGGAAAAGGGATGTGGGTTACACGAAAGCTATGAATTCCTATTCCTATTCCTGGCAGTCTAAGAATAGAAACTCTGAAGCACTGTAACTACAGTGGGAATCAAGTTTAGATTTTGAGGTGTGACAGCCACATCTGCACCTCTTATTCTTATTAATGTTGCAGGAACTTTGGGGAGTTGGAGATTTTGGGAGTTAGAGATGGGAGATTGTGCCAATTATGGGAATGATAAAATCACCTTTTTTAAAAGAAAAGAACACAATTGCATACCAAAAATAATAAAACTCAAAACTAGCTTCAGACTGGCATGGTGTTTTGGGGGGCTTCGATATTGTAAACTTTTTTTTTTCCTGGTGAGCCATTTAATTCAATTTAGAGCTTGTTATGTGTCACAAAATTGAAAGTCATTATTGCTATTGTAACTAGTATATGGAGTTCACAACTAGCAGATGACCTGAATGTGTTCTATTGCAGGTTTGAAAAGAAACTACAGCCATCTATCTCCACAACACACATCTCAAACACACCAACAATAGACAAACCTCCTACAACTGGCCCCAATCCATTGGGCTCACAACCTCTGGTGATCACAGAAAAAGAAGTGCAAGATCTATTACACAGACAAAAGCCAGGAAAAGCACCAGGGCCAGACAAGATAACTCCTTCTTGCTTACAAGTCTGTGCTGAGCAATTGGCCCCCATCTTCACCCGAATCTTCAATAGATCACTAGAGATGGGCTATGTTCCTTCCTGCTTCAAAAGTTCTACCATCATCCCAGTGCCAAAGAAGCCCTCCATCAAGGAATTGAATGACTACAGACCAGTTTCTCTAATATCTGTAGTTATGAAAATCTTTGAAAGGTTTGTGCTGTCCCACCTGAAAAGCATCATGGATCCGCTGTTAGATTCAATGCAGTTTGCATACCGAGCAAATAGATCGACAGATGATGCTGTTAACATGGCTCTGCACTACATCCTACAACACCTCGAATCTCCAAATACCTATGCAAGGGTCCTCTTTGTAGACTTCAGTTCAGCATTCAATACCACCATTCCAGACGCTCTTCTAAGTAAACTAAACCAACTAGCAGTACCTGAACACACTTGTAAGTGGATCATAAGCTTCCTAATAGACAGGAAGCAGCAGGTGAAGCTAGGCGAAATCACATCCGATATCTGTACAATCAGCACAGGGCCCCCCCAAGGCTGTGTGCTATCTCCACTTCTCTTCTCCCTATATACCAATGACTGCATCTCAAATGATCCATCTGTTAAAATGCTGAAGTTTGCTGATGACACAACAGTCATTGGTCTTATTCGAGACAACAATGAATCTGCATACAGACAGGAGGTTGTACAACTTGCCTCGTGGTGTAACTGGAACAATCTGGAACTGAACACACTCAAAACTGTAGAAATGGTGGTAGACTTTAGAAGAAACCCTCCCATACTACCACCTCTTACAATTCTAGACAACAACACAGTATCAACTGTAGAGACCTTCAAATTTCTAGGTTCTACTATATCACATGACCTAAAATGGACACCTAACATCAAAAAGTCATCAAAAAAGCACAGCAAAGTATGTTCTTTTTGCGCCAACTCAGAAAGCTCAAAGTGCCCAAGGAGCTGCTGATCCAGTTCTACAGAGGAATTATTGAGTCTATCATCTGCACCTCTATAACTGTCTGGTTGGTTCTGCAACCCAACAGGACAGACACAGACTTCAGAGGATAATTAAGACTGCAGAAAAATAATTACTACCCACCTGTCTTCAATCGAGGACCTGTATACTGCACGAGTCAAAAAGAGAGCTGTGAAAATATTTACAGACTCCTCACATCCTGGACATAAACTGTTTCAACTCCTTCCCTCAAAATGACGCTATAGAGCACTGCTCACCAGAACAACTAGACACAAGAACAGTTTTTTCCCGAAAGCCATCACTCTGCTAAACAAATAATTTCCTCAACACTGTTCAACTATTTACAAAGTGTACACTACTACTACTGTTAATCTTTTCATCACACCTTATCACCCATTCCCTCCCACTTGTGACTGTAACTTTGTTGCTTGTATCCTCTGTTTTCTAGTATGATTTGATGTTGATTGTACCCTATGACTATCATTAAGTGGTGTACATTATGATTCTTGATTCTTAACGAATGTTCCTTCTTTATGTTTACTGAGAGTATTTACACCAAGACAAATTCCTTGTGTGTCCAATCACACTTGGCCAATAAAGCATTCTATTCTACCTTCTATCTATGATGGTTTGCAGACCACATAAGTAGACTTGGTTTATTTGGTTTATGAGACGCTTTTTCTGCTGCTCCTCTACTAGGTGACAGAAACTGACATCCCTACCAGTTTATTCTTCCAAAAACAACACAAAACAAAACAAAATGTTTACATGTCTTAAAAAAATAAAAGGTCATCAGCAATCTCCCATCATTATGCCTATGTTCCCATTTATGTGCCTATGGCTATAAATGATCATAGCAGTGATCATAGTGATCATAGCAGTGCCATCAAACTGCACAAAAGTCTCAGCAGAACTGGAATTTGTTTTCATTGTGCAAGTGAGTTTGATGGCCATCCACTACAGCAGATGACAGGCACCCTGGAATGAGAGTTTGCAAAGAAAGAGAAAAGAAAGTAACCTTCTGATCCATTAACTA
This sequence comes from Bungarus multicinctus, assembly GCA_023653725.1. Taxonomy (NCBI): domain Eukaryota; kingdom Metazoa; phylum Chordata; class Lepidosauria; order Squamata; family Elapidae; genus Bungarus; species Bungarus multicinctus. The sequence goes on along the minus strand of CM042846.1, from coordinate 55,445,608 downwards.
GCTACCTCACAATAAATCAGAAAGCAAATAAATCTAAAACAAATGCTATTTTAATTTTTTATTTGCTTACTTCTCTACAGAACATGGGAATGGCCTGTTCCACCTGTGCCAGTAGAATGACCTATTCCACCTGTGGATCCCACTGGTCAGAGAATGCTAGCTAGTGGAGTCCAGGAAAACAGCCTTCCCTGCTATGGCCCTGGCAGACTAGATAATTCAAATGCAGAGTAGATAATTGCAGAAAGAAATTCAGATTGGAACATTTCTAAATCCAGTCCACATAATATTGTCAAACTGATGAATTTCATTAAAAGCTTGTGTTACATTTTTCATTATACATCGAGTAAGTCAATTAACTATTTGAATCACAAAGGGCAAACCTAACCTTTCCTTTTATGTTCATAGAACTGAGATTAAAGGCAGAAGAACTGCAAAAGGTTTTAGTTCCATCTTCAGTGCAAAAAACATGTAATGAGTGACATTTTTATGTTGATTTCAATGTGGCTCAGTATGTGCGTAATAAAAGTGGTAGCAAGCTGACAATTAAAAAAAGAACTCAATTAAACAGAAAATATATATAACCTTTAAAGTATAATTTATTTGTTTAAAATGTTTCCTTGTTATTTTACTTAAAAAGGTCCAGTTAATCTCATGACTATGTAAAAGAGAACCATCCAAAACTGAAACTGTCCTATAAAAAGTATCAATAGATGTCAAAATTAAATAATAATTAACAGTGTGAATGTCAGGCTTCCCTGCCTTGAAATTTTACAAAACAATACCTTGTTTTGCTTATTTAACTCTTATATATGAGATTCAGTGGCGTTTTGGAGGTGACTCTCATGTGATATCATTCTGACACTGATGAATGAATGCATAGAGAATTGGAATCTTCATGTCATTGTACTTCAGTCAGTGTAACTGCACATAGGATGTCACTGCAAGAAAGAAGATAGAGAAAGAATTGTAAGTAACATTTGTTTAAGTAGGTGAAATTGAAACACTTTCTTCAGTGTATATTAGTTATTAATATTTCAGTTTTCTTAGATTTAATACTATGCAGTTATTCCCCAGAAAGAAATGCAGTTACATTCAATGGTACTTTTCTTCCTATAAGTAACTATAGGAAGTTATGGGTTGTATTCTGAATTCAGTCTTTAAATAAGAGGTTTCTTTGAAAACTGGACCCTTATTAGTAGAACAAATAAAAAATAAGGGTTTATATCTTTTGAACCTTTTCTTAGTTTAAGATTTAAAATATTAAGTAGTGTGATATGTAGATCCTGTTGGAAGTTCAAATCAAGTGCACATGCAATGCAAAGCAGAATCATACTTCTAATCTTTGTTGAGGCATGTGATTATGTTATCACCTTTATGATATATGTAATTTGATAGCTCTTTTCCAAACAGCATTTTTCCTTCTCTTTCTCTCATAAAGCAGCAATTTGATATATCTGTTTTTCCTTCTTAGGAAATCCCTTTCCAAACAATTTGGAGCAAGGGTCACCAATCTTTTGGACCTCAGGGACCACCAAACTTATAATTTTAAATCCCAGGGACCACTAACCAGCTCTGTGGGAGTGGTCTAATTTGTGGGTATCGTTTGGTGGTCATGTGACTGACTGGGCATGGCTTGTATGTAAATATTATAAATATTTATATAAATATTGATTTTTTTATAAAAAAAGAGCAACTTTTACCCAAAATCAGGCAAAGCAGGCAGGCAGATTGAGTTGCTCACAGAATCATTCAGTGATCTATCTATCTGCTTTCAGTTATCTGAGTCTGTCACATAAAATTTGCTTGCTGTGAGTCTGCACTGAATAATAGAAGTTTCGGTCCTAAGGGAGGTTTGCTCTGCTTAAAAGCAGAGCCAATGATTTAAAGACTAGCTGGGAAGCAAGAAATGCAACCATTTCCTGCTTTTTAGCTAATCTAAATCTCCCGGCACAGCAGAACAGCTGAAAAAGGAAAAATAGCAATTTAGCAGGCAAGTTTGCCAGGTAAGGAGTGAATGGGCGAGGTAGGTTCCCAGGGGCCATATGGCGGGGCAACCTTGTGTTTCTCTGCAGCCTCAATTAATTGCTTTGGGAGGTGAAATTTCTCTGCAGCCCACCAAAATTTTCTCATGGCCCACCAGAGGGCCACGGTCACCAGTTGGTGACTGTTGATTTGGAGGGTCCCTGTAGTTTTAGTGCTTTATTTTGGTGACAATATTTTCTTAAATTCCTTTAATTCATGAGTTGAGAACTTATATGTCTCTTGATATTGCAATATTGCTATATAGCATGATTGAAGAGCATCCGGAAGCTCCAGTTGGTGCAAAATGCAGCGACCTGCATAGTTTTGTGCAGACCCCGGTGTGCACATGTATCACCTCTCCTGCAGGAGCTGCATTGGCTGCCAATTTGCTTCTGGGTGCAATTCAAGGTGCTGGTTGTCACCTTTAAAGCCCTTCATGGTTTGGGTCCGGGTTATCTGAGGAAACATCTCTTGCCAGTGACATCTACCTGACCCATTAGAGCGAGAAAGCAGGGAATGCTGCGGGTCCCACCCCTGAGGGAGATATATCTGGTGGGATCTAGAAGAAGGCCTTCTCTGTGGTGGCTCCATTTCTCTGGAACATCATTCCCTCAGAGATTAGAATGGCCCCTCATTAATACTATTCTGAAAGGCACTGAAGACCTGGTTTGGGGAACCCAGAGAGGGATGGAACTCCACAAATGGCTAGTGTGACCCTCTGTCATTGGGGTGGGGGGATGGGAGTTGGGTTTTTTTTTTCCCCAAATTTTGTTCTGTTGTACTTTACTAATTTATTTGATTCTTTTGATAGTTCTTATTATTTTTATTTTTTGTTTTAAATATGATTTTACATTGTGTAAGCCGCCTTGAGTCGCCATGGGCGAATAGGTGGCAATATAAATCAAATAATAAATAAATAAATAAATAATTTTGGAAGTTGTAATTTTATACTGACTAGAAAGCCATAAGTTTTCTGCTTCTGTTATAAATCTTATGCATTATTGACTTTTGTTCTTTTTTTCATTTGTTCACATAATTGAGGACCTAAGAAGCAGTTCTTAATATCTCTGGAAATATGGCCAAAGAAGCTGAAATTGGGTTTCAGTGTGTATTTCATGCATTTATTATTCTTAACTTTGTTAATCTCATTGTTTTTAGAACTTTAGGGACTTTCCCCACTCCAGTATATTTTAGAGTTTTATAGAACACAGGTGGTAATGCATGGAAGCTTCTAGGAAATTATTATTTTTAAAAATCTTTAAAAAAAACTATACCTTCTTGAACATAGTCTGAAGTCATATCAAGGCTCAAATTAAATACCAAATTTCTAATTTGCACAGAGAAATAAAGAATATGAAACTTTGCATTAACACAACAACTAGGAGTAAAAGAAAAAAAGACTAGCTATGTATATTTCTATTTTTACAAAAATGGAAGTCCTTTTGAAACAAATGTTCCTCTTTTTCAGTAATTTGGACTTTTCCAATTTCTTGGAAGTTCCACTCTGGTGAATAAAGGCTGATGAAGAGAGGAAAAATCTTGTTCTTTATCAATTTATCTCCAGGGGCTTCTGCTGAATTCTGTCTTTTGAATCAAACAACTGTTTATTTTCAGCAGAGGGCCAGTCTGAGATAACTTGACTTTTTAATATTGCAAAGAACCATCCCTTACCCAGGAAGATGTGTACTGTATGTCTCAGTTTGTACAATAATCTATAGTTTAGCATGCTGGCTACATTTAAATCATAAGCACTATGGACGTTCTTAAGTGTTATGTGACTCTTGAAGTTTCCCCTTCTCTCAATTCCAGTTCTGGCCTCAGTGAAAGTCCTGAATCAGTCTGTCTATCTTTCATAGTCCCAGCTGATGAACAAAGAGGAAGAATGGAAGAATTGGACTTCAGTAATGGAAAAAACTCTAAATTTGTGCTGGAAATGTGAAGAACATGAAGGGATATTTTATCCCATTTGGCGGATATGTAAAAAAGCTAAAAAATATTGGAACCAATTAAAAATAAGTACCAGGTAACCACTGTACATATAAGAAAACTTCCCTAAAACTGTTTGCTCAAAAAAAAGTTGCAAGTAGATAAGTTGTGCTGAATGACACACATGTTTTTTGCACTGAAGTTGGATCTGATCAGACAAATGCTTTAAAGTCCACTTTATTCAAGCCGTTAATGAAATGAAATACCATTTGAAAATGTACAGAGACCAAATATATAGTGCTAAAATTATAAAAAAGCAGATCAAGTAGATGATGAATACTAAGAATCTCACATGCAGAGATGAATTAATGTAGATACAGATATTTTATTCCTCAGTTCTTGTTCATTTCACAGAACTAGATGAGCTGTTTTTGGCACTGAAAGTTGTACTCTGCTCTCTCCAGATGAAGCTGTCATTAATAATTGAATTAGGGAGAATGTGAGCATTAAGTGCATGCATTTTAAGAGGTAATGTTGCTACCTTTTAAAGTCCTTACCTGGTCTCTCTTTTTTGTATTTGAATAAAATTATTGAAAGCTAATACTAGCAGTGAGTCTTATATTTTCAGCGTATTTCAGTATTTCTAACTGAAGATGATATATGCAGCATATGACATGAACAAATGAAGAGTAAAATTTTTATCAAGCAGCAGGAACAACAACAACCACAATGCTAAATCAATTGAAAGGAAAATCAAAAAGGAAAATTTAAGGGACTAAATGATATTTTGTTCAGTTTAAAAGAAAATTCAGAATGTAGCTCAGATATATATGCCTGACAAAGCAAATCTGATGTAATTATTATTATTGTTATTATTATTAGTATTATTATTATTGTTATTATTATTATTATTATACACAAAAATGACAATATACACAGCAAACGAGATAACCACACTGGGTTTCGTATCACAAATCACTAGTTGAACACTTCCCAAGTGTTTAGGACTGCATGATCGGTGGATTATGCGAGCAGATCTCAGTAAGGTGGCCTTCTGCAGCTGACCGATAGTGATCTTGTCAGTGCCAATTGCTTTTAAGTGCTTGCCTAGGTCTTTAGGCACAGCACCCAGTGTGCCGATTACCACTGGAACCACCTGATTTATGCCAGAGTCTCTGCAGTTCGATTCTCAAGTCCTGATATCTGGTGATTTTTTCAAGTTGTTTTTCGTAGATTCTGCTGTCACCAGGTATGGCAATGTCAATGATCCACATTTTTTTCTTCTCTACAATCGTGATATCCGGGGTATTGTGTTCCAAAACTTTGTCAGTCTGTATTTGGAAGTCCCACAGTAATTTTGCATGCTCATTTTCGACCACTTTTTCAGGCTTATGACCCCACCAGTTCTTTGCTACAGGCAGATGTTAGTTGAGACACAAGTTCCAGTGGACCATCTGAGTGACTGTGTTGTGACATTGTTTGTACTCAGTCTGAGCTATTGTCTTGCAATAGCTCAGTATGTGATCAATGGTTCCATCCACTTCTTTGCAGAGTCTGCATTTGGGGTCATCAGCTACTATTCTGGCTTTGATTACATTCGTTCTGATGGCTTGTTCTCGGGCTGCAAGAATCAGGCCTTCTGTTTCTTTCTTCAGTGTTCCGTTGATCAGCCATAACCAGGTTTTTTCCTCATCTACTTTTCTTTGGATCTTTTCAAGGAACCGTCCATGCAGTGCTTTGATACACCAGCTGTCAGCCCAAGTTTGCATCACTGTTTTTCTATATTGATTCCTGGTTTGCTGCACTTTGAGCAGCTTCCTCTTGTTGACCTCCATCAAAGCTGGTTCAACACTGTCTTTCACATAATCTGCCAGAGCATGCTTCTCTTCTTCAACTATCTGCTTCACTTGCAAAAATCCTCTGCTGCCTGTTTTTCTGGGCAAATATAACCTGTCGATGTCACTATGCGAGTGCAGTGCATAGTGTATGGTCATCAGTTTTCTTGTTTTTCTATCCAAGTTGTCCAGCTCTGCCTGTGTCCAGTTTATGATCCCAGCAGTGTATTGATGACGGGTATGGCCCAGGTATTTATAGCCTTGATGGTGTTACCGCCATTCAGTTTGCTTTTTAGATGTTTTCTAACCCATTGCTGACCACATTTTTCACTTGCCCGTGCTTGATATTATCCAGCTGCAGTATGCTCAGGTATTTGTAGGCTTCAGGTTGGTGGCACTTGATGGCTTGTCCATTGGGCATTTCAATTCCATCACTTTCTACGATCCTTCCTTTCTTCAATGCCACTGTGGCGCTGTCATGCTCCTGATGGTGACTGACTCTGAGGAAGAGGAGGAACAGCCAACAGGGAGTGGGAGTGTGGCTCCAGAGGTGGTGGAGGAGGCTGGGGAAGGGCAGAGGCCGGCTGAGCAATCAGAGGAGGATCCAGGCCCATCCCCTATCCATCCTAGGGCACTGAAGGGAGGAAATGATCAGGGAAAAGTGAGATCTACTCAGGAGGAGATTACCATGATCCTGCTTGTGGCTTGCAGCTGGGAGCTATGTATATAGGTTTGTAACTGTGCAGTCAGAATTGCTGGTGTCAAAGTTTAGTGTTTCCTTTGAAAGAGGTTTATCTTTGTTAGCGTTCTTCCCATGGACTCTCCTCGTTATCTTCCTGGAATGTATGATTCATTATCTTGGCTTGCTTCGGAACTCTCATCAATGAGGTTTGTTTTGGTTTCTTTTTGCCTCATTATTTTCTTTTGTGACTTTAAACTGTGCCTAATAAAACAGTGAAGTTAAGTTGAAGGCATTAATGGACTTTAATGTATGTTTTGGGTTTTGGGTTATTTTGAGAGACCACGGGTCATCACAGGCACATTTGTCCAGGCCAAACTCCATGCTAATGTCAGTGCTGAAAATTCGAACTGTATTAGTCAGTGACTGGATTTCAATTTCTGATTTACCGTATAACTTCAGATCATCCATGTACAGCAGATGAGAGATTTTGTAGTAGCATTTCATTACAGTGCGGTTCTCTGACGTGGTGTATTTCTCCTGCTTCTGAGGTTGTTCAGTTTCCAGTAGCTCTGCAAGCCCATGCCCTGGTTGCTCAGCTATGGGACCCATGGCCTGTAGCCCACTTGTCAATGGATGCCCAGGTTCTCCAGCACCCGATGCAGTCCTTGTTAACCTGGGTGACGACCAAGCCGGTATAGGCTTCATTCGGTTGTGTTTCACCATGATTCATTGCATGGGTTGTTGGGTACACTCAGTTCTGCTCCTCGGCCTAGACCTCTCTGACATGGTTGGACCTGCTGGTAGTTTGTACTACCGCCAGCACAGCTCTCAGCTTCATTGGAACAGTTAAGCCCCTCGCCACGTCAAGGCGGCACCCCGTGGGGGATTGTTATTATTATTGTTGTTGTTATTTCTTTTATTCATTAAACATGAAACTTTGTCAACTGAACATTTAAAAATGTATCACATACTGGCACTAATGGTTGATATGGGTTGCTTCCAGTATCCTAAGTATCAACCAAGTATTTTTTTAAGATGTACGATGTTCTGAGTAGTGTAGTTTTTTGCAGTTCCGCTGGTGTTATTGCAGGAAGATGCAATTTCTTGTTGCATTTTATAAAATCCTTGGACATGGTACCAAGTGCCCGATGACAATGGATATCACATTTACATGTTTCATTCATAATTGCATAGTTTCGATGGCCAGGTTGTGATATTTCATGTTTTTTCCAGTTCTTCTTCTTCGACTCTGGCGTCTTCTGGTATAGCATTATCAATAAATTTTACACTTTGGTATTGACAACTGTGATATCTAGTCTGTTGTGTTCCAAATGACAATCTGTCTGCATTCGAAAGTCCCACAAAATCTTCACCTTCTCATTTTTGACAACTTTTTCTACTTTATGTTCTCATGACTTTTTGGATACAGGTAAGTCGTATTTTTTATATAATGACCGGTGGATTAATTTAGCAACTCGATCATGTTTAGCTTTGTAATCAGTTTGCGCAATTTTGCTGCACTCACATATTAAATGTGAAATGATTTCAACTTTGTCATTGCAAAGTCGGCAGTTTGGATTGTCAGTGGTTTTTTGTATGTTTTCTTTCATCGCTTTAGTTTGTGCTTGTTTTTGAGCAGCAAATATTAAACCTTCCATTTCTTTCTTGATAGTTCCCATCTTAAGCCATGTCCATGTCAAGTTGTTATCTCATTTTCTTTCAATATTTTTCAACTGCTGTCCATGCAAACCTTTGGTTTTCCATCCTATTTAATCTGTCATCCAGCTGTTTTTCCTTATATTCTGCCTTTGTTTCTGTTGTTTTTACAATGTTCTCCATTTTCACAGCCTGCAGCAATTTTTCTGTACTTAGATTACACATAGTCATTTAAACTTTGTTTTTCTTCTTCTACAGTTTGATGGATTTGCAATAGCTCTTTGCCCCCTATTCTTCTTGGCAGGTACAACTTGCTGATGTGACCTTGTGGATGTAAAGCATAGCACATATTCAAAAGGTTGTTTTCTGGTCCAAGTTTTCCAGTTCAGCCAAAGTCAGTTGATGATTCAAACTGGGTCGCGTATCACTGGAACTGCCCATGTATTGATGGTTTAATTATGTTTCCAGCATTCAGCTTTGATTTTAATGTTTTGTGGATCCTCCTGATGTATTCCTTTTGCATTGACTCTTTGAACTTTTCATTCAAGATATTATCTGTTTCCAATATGCCTAGGTATTTGTAATTACCATCCTTTGCTAATGCTTTCACTATGTTTCCATTTCCCAGTTCTATTCCTTCCATTTTTCTCATTTTTCCTCACTGCATGAATAATATAGCATATTTTTCAAGTCCAAATTTCATTTTGATGTCACTGCTGAACAATTGAATTGTACTGAGTATTGATTTAAGATCTGTGGGGCTTTTCACATACATTTAAAGTCATCTATGCATAGTAAATGGTTTATCTTGCCATGTTGGCTTGAGATTTGGTATCCCAGTTTTGTGTTATCAGTTATAATACTCATACTGGTATTCTGTCAGATAGGGTACAAATAGAAATTGAGGAAAAGAAGTTAAAATTCAAGACTTTAGCCAGAGTCTACCTGTCAGGATTAGTCATCTGCAGTATCATACAATCAGACCACATTACTGATTAGAAGACAAATAATTCCCACATACTGATTGTAAGAAACTGCTGGCAGAATAGACTCTTTCTTTGATGTGAAAAATGCATTTAAGGTATATTAGCAAATATTCTCCTATTATCTACAGGGACATGATTAAAGAGGTGCTCTTTGAAATTATTTCTTATTCTCAAGCTGATTTAATTCACAGCTTATCAATAAAGAACAAATGTGAATGATTTATGAAAAGTGAGAGGTACAGTGAACATATGAGAGCATTCAAGAATGGAGAAGGGAATCATGATCCAGTAGATTTAACTACCAGAATAAAGAATCAGGAGAGAAATGTAAAGCAGTTTCTCTTTTTTTCCTAACCTGTAAAATATTGGCAAGAAAATAATGGTGCATTTCCTTCTTTTCTCCCTTTGTATACAGTATGTAACAGCTTTGTAGAATGGATTATTTAGCAAGTTAAGGCCATTTGTATGCAATTTAGCAAGCTTTGTATTACAATACCTCTATGCCTATACCTATACCTATAAATTGTTTGGCAAATTTTGTGATTGCATCAGTGATTTGTTAATGGTTCTCGCTCGCTTGTTATCTGTCTTCCTACTTGTAACTATTTAGCTAACATAATACCTGCTAGGGGAAGGGCGATATACTAGAAGCAATGTTTTCATAAAATATTCTTAGGTTCCAAGATATTGACTACATATTTCTGATTTGGAAAATGGGAAACTCTTGTCATTTTAAGACAGAGTTTCAGAATGTTGGTAGCACAATATTATGGGCACATTGTCTGTCTGTCTGTCTGTCTGTCTGTCTGTCTGTCTGTCTGTCTGTCTATCTATCTATCTATCTATCTATCTATCTATCTATCTATCTATCTATCTATCTATCTCTATCAATTTAGATGCTGCCCATATCACTATTAAGCAACTCTGGGCTATTGTTCACTTTGTTCCAAATAAAATAAAATATTCCTTTTAAATTAGGATATTAGAAAAGAGAAATTTCCATTTTTTCTAGGGCTGAAAAGATTAGACTGAAATAAATCTGTGTGGCTGCTCTTTGTACCATCTTCTGAGCCATTCCCTTCATCTACCATGCGAAAAGTAACTAGGCAATTAGTCAGCATTTGAAGTATTCATAATGACTTTCAAATATGAAACATTGTTTTAGGGTATTTACAATAAATCTTCTTGAAACTCTTTTAACCTATTGTCCTTTTCATATTCCCACAAATTCTTTTCTAAATAGCAATTGCCATCATAATAGCATGCTCAATCTTGACAGCTATTTTAATTTATATTGAATCATGAATACAAACTAGAACAACCACATGTTACTGCTACTTATACAAATTATGCCTCATTATAACTGTGTTCAAGGACACTGTTTCAATGTTGTGGAAACACAAACTAATGTGATACAATAAATATTAAATGCATGAATGGTATCATTGAAATAGAACTTGTGCTTAGATATAAAATACCAAATTAAAAAATTGAGTACTGAATACTAAAAGCAAGATTGATAATGACTACATACCATTAAGCTGGGATCACCTCTTAGAAACCACATTATGTCTGATTTCCTAAAGCAACATATGTAGGTAAGCTTATGGCCATGAAATTATACATGAACTTTTTCTTCAGCATTTAAAGTACATTTCAAATTACAACTAACACTTTTATTGGGCTTTTAAACATTGAACTATTCAATTTGAATACTGAATTGAATTGAAGACTGAATTTTTATCATTACATAAGGAAATAGTATGCTTAAAGTTGTATTTAGCTGAAATGAGTTCAAAAGCTCAATGATTCTTTATTGGTTTTCATTTTTTTCCTTGACTTACCAGCATTCACTGGTTAGTGTGTATAGCAGAGTTTTGTATTTTAATAGATAGTAATTAATACTTAGAATGTGGAATTTCTCTCAGCCTGAGGGCTGCATTACAAACATAAAGGGAAAAGGATTTCAGGTGACATTGACTGCATTTATGGAATGAAGAACTTGTGAAATAGGACCCTTAAGTCCTTGTAAAACCTAAGGCATTAAATTGTCATTTCAGAAGAAAGATTATTTAGGGGAAAAAAAGGGGGAAACAAATACCAGGCCTAGTTTATGGATGTCATCCACCTTGTGGGGAACTTTAAAGGCATGCTGGTGAATTGCATGTGATCACAATATATCTAGATCCCTAGGTGGTTAACCTGTGGGTAAATAGCTATGAATCTGTCAAAGCTATTTTGAAGTCCTAGAAATTATAGCAGTGAATTTTAGTGAACCCAAACAGAAGGAAAGAATACCCTCATTCCTGGACACTACTTCTGCAATACAAAGAGGCATGGCAGGTATGTATGTATATGTGCATATATGGGAGTTTGTAGAGGAAGCTTGAGGATTCATTCACCGTCAGCCACCAAAAAGCTGCAAACTTTTGGATTATCTCTATGACAAATTTCAACACCTTATGCATAAATCCATAAAAGTCCCACTTATAACAGTTCTACACAGATCAACTCAATATAGCCATGGCTAAATTTGGATTTTATCCATTAATCGCTTGTGATAGTGAAAATTATGTTTTTATGTCTTGATTAAATATTTTTAATCCCCTTTTTAATTAGCTATTTCTACAAAATGTATTTACTGTAGATCTGCTGAACACATCATGATTCTAAACAGATATTTAGGACAATGTAATTCTTTCTCCTTTTATGCTGCTTTCTATGAAAAATAACTTTAGCTTTCCACATTTTGAGGGGCAAAGAATCCCTTATGAGCTGATCTGCTGACCATGTTCATATTTTGTCTAACCCTGAAGCATACAACCATGTTTAATAGTTGACAGAAAATTCAATATGTGTTTGTGTACCTATGAAATTACAGAAGCAATAAAGATTTTTTAAAAAACGTTCACTGTTCCTTTAGGAAGCTTCCCTTCTGAAATTTTAGAGCTATATTTCATCAGAAGTATCTTCATAATTTGGCATCTAAATCCAGAGAGAAGAAGATGTTTTGAAAATGTTTTTCAGTTTTTAATTTCCTATTAGATCTCTCAGTGTACTTGCTTAAGGGAGGGGCTATATTATGTTAGCTCTTTTTATTTATTTTATTTATTTATTGGAATTTGTCAAACAAAAATGAGACTTTTTTTGGAATTTGGAATTTTGAAATAACTTTTGTGTCTGTTTCCAAAACTCCCTGTTCATTCATTCACATACGACATTACCACTTGGTTTTTCTAAAATATTAACATCTGCTTATGCAATGAGTTTGTGCAATGGTTTAATAATTTGCCCAGTTTCTTGAATCTTTCTCCTTTGATATGTTGTAGGAATATAAACCAATCTTTTTCACATGTATTTTTTCAGTGTAATATATGTTAGCATAGAATTAGAGTTTTGTTTCTTTTTGTATAGCATTCAACAGGTGTTTCAACAGTCCCTGGAACTTTCCTATTTGACAATCTATTTCTATAATATGTCACTTTTAGTGGAGTTAGCATCTGTATTACTCTTCCTATATGTTTCTGTCAATCAATGATACCATTTCTAAATGGTTGGAGTATATTCTTTTCATCTTCCTTTATGCTCCTTTATATCTGGGAGATTGCCTCCATGAATGACTGCAATCTACTTTAGACATAGATGTCCTTATGAGTTCCCTGATCTTAACAATATTGCTTATTTTTTTGTACTATTCAATATTTGTTGACATTCTTCATTGAGATACTTTTCCTTGTCATTGTTTGATAATAAAAGTCTGTGTTCAATTACCATGAATTCTTCTCATCGTTTAATACTTTCATCCTCTTTTTTTTGTTTGGTTGTTATCATGATAGCTTATTCTGAAAGCCACCTGGGTCTATGGGGGTCTGCAGGCAGAGTAAAATTGAAGTGGGGAGGAAGGGGGATAATGAAATATATGATATGACACCTTGATAAAGTTTTAGATAATTTTACAATTTGTATTGTTATGGTACACTTAAATGTGTAATTTGTAATGCTTTTCTCTTGAGCCCCATTAGTTGAAATTCCTTGACTCCTCAGCTCCACAACATGCCTCTTCTGCTAGTGCAAGTGGAATGGGCTCATCCCATTGGGATTAATTGGTTCTTCAGATAACCTGGACCCATGCCATGAAGGACTTTATAGGTGAATTGGACCTGGAAGCAAACTAGCAACCAGTGCAACTTGTGGAACTGCAGTGTAACATGGGCCACCCTAGGGACCCCAAGAACTGCCCCTGCAACAGTGTTCTGCACCAGATGATGCTTCTGGTTACTCTTCAAAGCTAGTTGCATGTAGAACATGTTTCAGTCCAACCAAAAGATGACCAGGCTTGAGTGACTGAGCATTCACCCTTGCCATGGCATACCATCAAGGATGATCTTATTAGGAGATTGCATTCACATTTGCATCACTGTCAATTTCTAACATTAGGTTAGTTGAATGCTTGGAGTGCTAGCATTTATTGCAGCCACCTAGAGATCCAAGAGGTCCTAATGAAGAATGGAGTATCACTTTCTGACCTCTTTTATGGTCAGTCAGCTTGCTGGAGGAAGAAAAGTTGGTAATAACCTGTGATCAGATTCAAGAAATTTTGGCACATATACTTTGGCTGGATTTACACATTGCACCTGAACATCATTTATTTCATTTAGTATGTCATGCAAAGTAACTAGTATAATTTGCAAAGCAAATTTTATGGGTTATAATTTTATGATTATTCAGTAAAGTATCTTTAAGCAAACCATTGTTTAGCATGATATATAAACTGAATATATGGGTATTTCTATGACCTTTCCATTATTGTCTGTTGGGTACAATCTAGTATTTTTGATGAATAGCTCTCTTATTCTAAAGACTTGGTTGCAATTTAAACTTTCTATTTAACTGCATATTATGTCTAATACCTTCCATTAGCCCATTCCTCTAAGCCTCAGTGGTAACAATGAGATGGCTCTAGTTAACAAAGATGGCTGGTTTTTGTTTTCAGGCTGACAATGTTTATCTCATTTAAATAAATCTTTCTTGACCTTCACCAGCTTCTGATATTTTGATTATGAAACTCTTTCAAAGTTAGATAACTGCAATAAATTTACTCCTGACTAATCTTGCTCTTTTAATCACAGACAACCTAGAAAGTTATCTTGGTTATGGACCATTTAGAAGGACAAAATATTCAAATTGACATTTTATTGCTTAGTATTGTATAGGTTGATTTGCTTGAAGACAAGCTGAAATGATAGTTAACTTATGAAAATATTTCTGCATGAAATAAATCTTGTAACTATGGGTACTATGTTTCTAAAAGCCATATGACTGTAAAGATCAATCTCCCAGAAAAATGTCAGTAGATACAGTTGGATTATTATTCCTGTGAAGGAGGAAATTGCAAAGGTTTAGGAAATAAATTCAATGGTCTGGGTAAAATGGCTGTAACTAAACAAGTTCTTGCTAAAGTGCTGAGATACTTTAAATAATGTCAAATACTACATTAGATATGACCCTTCAAAGAAATAGTTGCTAATCACTTTTGCTCATCACCTTTTCATTGAATTAGTACCATACTATAGAAATTTTATCTCATGTGTCTGTAAGTATTCTTCAAATAAAGCCAGTTTCAACTCTTATTTAAATCATATATTGCAGTAATATTAATGTACCATACTACAGTATACTATATTTTTTATATTTTGGAAGTATATGTTTTATTTTCAAGTCCTTAGATGTGATATATCAGGGCTAATTTGATGAAAGTGAACTGTTTAGAATTTGCTTTGAGAACCTCACAAAATGGTTGGCACAGAAGTCAAATTATGAATGAACGAATGAATTAATGAATAGTAGGCAAGGATTTAGAAGCCAATGAGCCAATGATACTAAGAAAATAAGTATCAGAATTTCATACAATCATGGCAGAAAAGTAGTTGATTCAAAAGCTTATGAGATTGATATTCTTAAATGTCTTTTATTCTTTGTTTCATCCCCACATTAGCTTAGCAACATTAAAACTAGCTATTAATGTGCTACATTATGCATTATGCAATGGCATGATGCTCCAGATTATTTACATAGAAAATATTAGGAATCTCAGCCCACTGGAAACCATTGCTGCTACCATCATTTCTTCCATTCACTACTTATTGTGATCTATTCATTCAATGAATAGATACTTGATTTGGCTGGAGAATTGGAGCAGAATAGATAAATGGTTCTGCCCATAAAATATGTGATCAAAGCCTCAGGGAATTCATGACTCTAAGAAAGACTCACAAAGATGATTAGGAAAAGATACAATCTATGTGAAACAATCAATAGGTTTGGCAAAGAGTTAAATACTCTTGTCATTATATTGAGCCATTCCTCTATCAGTGACAGCTGGACTATAAATCTAAGATGGTAAAGAATGACAATATTTGAAATTGAATGATAGGTGCAATTCAGCATGAACTGCATGCATCAATAGTAAAAGCTGCCCTGTCTGGCAAAAGCTTGGAAATTGGTTGGATATAAATTCAGAATATCTCATAGTTTAATTGGGAATGGACTGAATAGTATTGAATTGTTACAACTTTCCTGTGCAGGAAATTACAGTAATGTTAGTGATTATAGAATAATATATTCTAGTATCTGAAACTTTACAACTATTTTCTTAATGTACTTGCTATTGTTCAGTTACAGTATATTTAGGTTCCCACCAAATTCTTTCTTCCTTTTTTGATGGTTTTTTTAAATTGATCTTTCTCTTATACAAAGATGGAGACCTTATTAATACAAACAAAAATAAGATATGAAGAGAGAAAACATGTTATAGCTATCTGTTATACTTCAAGAATAATTACTAAATGCAGTTGTCAGGATTACTTTATTTTGGGGATAACGTAGAACAGGCACATGACATGTAGGTTTACTTGCTTTTCCATTTTCAGAACAAACCAATATTTTACTTATTTAAAACATTTATATAGCCAATTTTTAACCAAATCTGGCAGCTCCCAAAAATAGAACATAAGAGTCTATCTGCAGCTCTCAGTAGGTTGAATTAAACTGGTGTTAGTTGGTCTCAATGATTTGTAAAGAGAAGTTGTACACGTCAAAGAACTCATGTTCCATTTTCCATTTTAAACAAAATAAAACAAATAACAACCCTTCCCTCTTAAGCCAAATTCAGAATTCTAAAGATTCAATGCATTGCCTTATTATCTTGTTGTCATGTCAAAATAATTTCTGGCACTTTAGTGATTGATGAGCAAGGAAAAAAAAATGAAGTTCCACATTATTTTGTTAATAGCAACATAAACTAGGAAAATATGATTGGGTACATAATTTTGGTTTATTTGCCACAACAATCAATATTTTTCTCGGTTACTTTACTGTGGAAGTTAGAATGCAAATACTCAGCATCTCTGTAGAAAGCCTAAAACTAGCAGTTTAGGAAAAAAGATTCAAGATATAGTTACTGACTGTTACTTGAGTCAAATGAAGTGCTAAGATATGGTTTGCTGTACGGTAATTTATTAAACTTCTTGATTAGTTTCAATTCAGTGATTGCATGATTGAGTCCTCTGAAACATCACTGAAACATCATGACAGATTTTGCAGTCTCTCCTACAAAACAGAAATGTTTTCTCATTTGTTCTAGAATGTTGCCGTTTCAAATGTTACACTTCTGTTCATTGAATCTTTTGTGTAGAGATGGATCTGATTATACTATACAGAAGGAAGGAAGATATGACCAGGAAACAGCTTATATTATATTATAACATTAATGATATTATATCAAAACATTATCACTGCAAACTTGAGCTTTGGAGCCACACTACTGACATTACATTGTTAGGTAATGAAATGTCTAGAAGTAGGCAACCAAGCTCAGAGAGCACCACAAACTCCACAATCTTCCTTTGATTTGGAAACTAAAGGAAATGAGAGTATCCGTATTCTATAACATCTGTAAGACTAAAATATGAGTATCCATGAGAGTTTGTAGATAATTGTTCATATACTTTAACAGTAAACTATAGATGGCAAGAACTATAACTATGATATTTTTATTTTCTGCTGCTGCAGAAATTTTCTGCTGAATCAGATGCACTTCATCTCATTGAGGCTAACATTTCCAATGACTTACGATGTAGGAGTTATTGTATAGTCTGGGCCTTACATCATAGGATAGCGGCATATTTACTTTGAAAGACAGTCAAAATATTGTAGATTCAGCAAATCATTAGCTGCTTTCTTCAAATTACTGGTGCCAGAATTTTAGAATAGCATCTATGTCATCAGACTTTCTTAATGTGATAATGTCAGTGCCTGAAACTTCTGAGATGTTTCTGCTTCCTGAGACAGTTTTGCAAATTTGCTTCTGCATATAGAAGAGTTATTTTCTTCTGCTGATTGTCAAATATTGAAATCATAGCTATATTTAAACTAAAAATATAGTATAAATCAGCATTGTAAGAAAGAGTCACACCTCATAGGTTGGTTGTTTGAGAATTAAAAACTATTCAACTGAGAGGTTGTTGTTTTTTTCATTTCTAATGGGCAACACTTAGCCTAAGCATTAGAAAGAGAGGGGATGCAGTGGTTCAGTAGTTAAGATTGCTGACCTTGTCAGCTGGAAAGCTGACAGCCCAGGTTTGAGACCCAAGTGCTGCATGATGGGGTGAGCTGCCATTACTAGTCCCAGCTCTTGCCAACCTATTTGAAATATGCAAATGCGAGTAGATAAATAAGTACCACTTTGTTGGGAAAATAACAGCATTCCATGCACCTCCATATATAGTCATGTTGGCCACATGATCAAGGAAATGTATTTGGACTGTGCTGGCTCACTTGGCTAAGAAACAGAGATAAGCAATGCCCCCTAGAGTTGGAAAAGACTGGACAGAGGATACCTTTACCTTTCTGTTTATTATAAAGAGAGGGGATTATGTTAAACTGTTACAGCTAAGTTGACGCTAACTTGCTATCAATATTTTGTTTTATGTATTTATTTTTATTTATCTTGGAAAAAGAAACAAACTGATAATATAAATTCAGCTTATTTTTTGAGGCATTGAGCCACACAGAGTGCTGATCAGATGCAAAACTGCATTTGTTTAATGTTTTGGCTTGAGACATCAAGGATAGCTTAACAAACTGTCAATTCCTATGGCACAGCCTGTGCTCAGACATCTGAAGGAGTAATAAAACTGTGAAGGGCATCAGATTTTTCCCATGAAGTTGCCTTCTTTATGGGCCAGCAGACTGATTAATAAAAAGTAGGCCATAATAATAGAATAAAAAAAAGATGAAAAGTGGCAGAGAAATAAATTATACGAGATCCATTTGAGCACTCTTTCAGGACAAAGGGAGGATTTTTCTAATAAACTGTGAAGAGCTAAAGGGAAAACAAAAATAGTACAGAAGGGAAAATATTTTGTGTTAGATCCTTCTGTCATAAATAAATTAAAATATTCATTTCAAAGATTATTTTTAATAAAAAAGATAGCTTTTCAAATTTGATGCCTACCAGATGATTAAAATCTACTCTTCTTGGTATTTAAATTCATCTCCTGTTTTGCAGATAATTTACACTTCCCAGGTTTGCCTGGATAGACCCTCTGATCTCCGTTTCAGTTGCTTGAAAATACAGTAAGTTTACTACTGTCTTGATCATTGCCTTCGCCTTAGAATGCAGTGCCCTAAACTATGTAACTTATTTCAATTTCTTTAGCTCTGCCATTTATTATTTTAGAACTTCTTTTATAAGCCTACTTTCAAACATCAAGTGCAATCACTAAGCTTATTTACAATGGTGCTTAAAAGTTGGTGAACCCAAATCAAAGAAAGGGGAAAGCAAAAGAAAATTACTGTTTTGAAATGGCCAATAAAAATCTTGACCTTAATCCTACTGAAATATTATGAAAAGACCTGAGGTGTTCATGCAAGGAAACCCATCAGTGTCCCTGAGCTGAAACTGTTCTATAATGGGCTCAAATTCCTCCCAATTGATATGCAAGACTAATCCATAGTTATCAGAAATGTTTAGCTGCAATTATTACTGTCCAAGGGGAATACAAAATAAAATGAAATCTGTTTTTACTTTGGTACCTAACCATATAGTGAATTGAATGGAATAGAACTGAATGAAATGGAATAGAATTGAATTCTTTATTGTCATTGTACGTATATACACAGTATACATACAACTAAATTCACATAACACCCAGAGACCAGACTCAACATGCGCACACACATGACAATCACCAAACATTTCCCCACCGCCAAAATTCCTTGCCTCCTAAAAACACACAAGCATCCACACAACAGACAAAGTAATACTGTCTAACAGCTCACTGATGGTGGTCCTTAAGTTCATTGTTAGGTGCAATTATAGCTCTGGGAAAAAACTATTCAGAAAACATGTGGTCTGAGTTTTAATTATTCTGTATCTTCTGCCAGAAGGCAACAGCTCATAAAGACTGTAAGCAGGATGGGAAGAGACTCTGAGAATGTTGTGCAACTTCCTCAAACAGCGAGATGCAAAGATGTCATCCAGGGCTGGTAGCTGGAGCCTGATAATTCTGGGCAGTTTTAATGATTCTCTGTAGAGCTTTTTTGCCGCTACAGAGCTGCTCCCATACCATGCAAGAATGCGCTATGTCAGGACACTCTCAATGGTGCTGCGGTAGTAGGACAGAAGTAGATACTGAGATAGATTTACCTTCCTGAGCATTCTCAGGAAGTACAGCCTCTTCTGTGCTTTCTTTACAAGCATGTTAGCATTCATAGTCCATGAAAGGTCCTCCTAGATATAAGTGCCCAGAAATTTAAAACTACCAACCTTCTCCATCTCCTTGCCATTTATGTACAATGGTAAATGTACACCTCTCTTCCTCCTGAAGTCAATTATAAGTTCTTTAGTTTTTTTGGCATTAAGTGTAAGATTATTTTCTTTACACCACAGTGTCAGCCCTTGTACTTCCTTTCTATAAGCAGACTTCCTTTCTATAAGCAGACTTTCTATAAGCAGACCACCACTGCTGTGCCATCTGCAAATTTAATAATTGTGCTGGTGTTATACAATGGGGTGTAGTCATGTGTGTACAAAGAATAAAGGAAAGGGCTTAGCATGCAATTCTGGGGGGAGGGCTCCTGTGCTTAGGAGGAGATATATAAAACCCCCAAAGTAAATATGTTGAATTTATGGGGGGAAATAATTTTTGACCAATAGCTGATGAATGTAACATATATACAAAAGAAATCTGAAAATGTTTAGAGTGGTTTTATCATATTGTTCAGAGAGACAGACCTACTCTGTCTATATATGGTCTTGGATCTGGAGAAGGAGGTAGTTCTTCTTCATCTCCTCTGACCACCAGCAGCTGTATACTCTGTCCACCTGAAGATGCTGGGCTTCTGAGCTGCAGCCATGCCTTTCTTATGTCTAGCTCAGTGTTTCTCCTCTGGTTGCCTCTTTGTGCGTAGCCTCTCCACTCCTGGCTCGTAGCCCTCGACTGCCAGCTCATCCTCCTTCAAACTAGCATCTGGGGAAGCATCCGAGGGAAGGGGGGAGTCATCACACTTTGTCATATAAAGAGCCAGTATGGTATATGGTTAAGGTGCTGGACTAGCAACAGGAAGACTTGGATTTTGGTTTACAAATAAAGAAGCCAGTTAGGTGACTCTGGGCCAGTCCCCTTCTTTCAGCCCTAATCAGTATCAAATTTAGCAATGAAGTGACTAATAAAAAGACTTTCTTATTGAATCATGCATTGATGCAAAACAACAACAACAGAACCTGCAACTCAGCTGGACAAATATTAAGTACTGCAACATGCAGATGTCACATTACATTGTTTATTTTTTTCACACAGCAAGATATATGTCTCCAAACAAATGCACAACTGGATGTGTGTATGGTCAGTTCAATTCTAACTATATGTTGGAATAGCATTAGTTTGGCAGTAGCCTGATAGCCAGTGGTGGTATTCTACTGGTTTGGCCCAGTTCAGATGAATCTGTAGCTCTGTCGATCATCTGTGAGCGAACCTGGTTCACTCTGACATTCAGTCGCTGGATCCTCCTACCCGCCCCAGCTCTATACTGACTTTATTTCCTGCTTTTCAACCTCAGCTGCTTTGCGCAGCACAGCCGATTGCCATGTGTCAGCTGTTTTACACACAGGGCTTGCAGCAGAAGGGGAGTTGCAAATGCTGCATGTACACAAACGAACCGGTAGGAAAACTCTTTGAAACCCACCACTGCTGATAGCATATTGTTTACTATGAAAGCAAAGTTTGCCACAAAACTTACAAAACTTATTTCCAATTTAAAAAGCAAACAAACCCTCATTATTGTTTTAAATTATACAGTTGGTATAAGGATTGCCCCAAACAAGCATGAAAATTTGTGTAAAGGGTGATTATGGGCACACATATTTACAAATTAGCAAGCAAAAAAGATCAGTAGAAAGATAATGAAGGAATGGATCTGGTGGAGTGGGAAGAAGAAAAAGAATGAGAATTATATTTGCACTTCAAAGCAGCAGAAACAAATGTATGATCAAAACAAGGACACAATGAGATTCATTTTATTAAGTTATCTGATTGATAAGAAAAATTACCAAGTCTAAATTTTCTTGGGATGGCACACTAAAACAAAGGTTCTTCTCTCCCCCTCCCTTTTCTTTCTTTCCATCTCTCTCTTTTTCCCCTTTTTCTTTTACGCTTTCCCTCTCTCCCCTTTCTTTCTCCCCCCTCTCTCTTGAGTTACCCAGATATTGTTTGAAATGCAGAATGTGACCTGTACTGCTAGAAAAACATGTTGACCCCATCAGAACATTGTTTTCTACAAGATGGAATAGTTGCCTGTAGGAGAAAAAGAAAAATCTACTATGTTCAGATAGTAAAATAATAGTAGCAGCCAACACAATAGAGATAAAGAACAATTTGAGAATAAAACTTCAATTCTTATAATATTTGAGGAAATGTTCATCATAATGTAACAATTACATAATGTATCAGTTACCTACTAAAATGCCACACTCTTATTTTTATTTCCTGAAATGATCCATTGTAATGGATTAGAACAGGTTACAAATAATGCCCTTTCATCTATATTGGAAAGTTTATTTAGATATAGGGCAAGGTATGCAATTTACTAGCCCAGCAGAATGAATGAATGAATGAATTAATTAATGGAGGGAGGGAGGGAGGGAGGGAGGAAGGGACGAAGGAAGTGTGGGTGGGAGGGAGGAAGGAAGGAAGGAAAAACATTTTCACCAAGCCTTAGGAATACAGGAAAAAGATATATAGGTAGTCCTCATTTAACCACCATTCATTCAGTTACTGTTCAAAGTTATAGCAGCACTGAACAAATGGTACTTATGACTAGTCCTTGTAGTTGTGGCCATCACAGGGTCCCCATGATCACATGTTTGCCACTTTGCATCTTTCCCTCCAACTTCCAAAAATAAAAGTCAAGGAGGAACCTAGCAAGTGGTCATGTGCTATCCTGCTTAATGACAGTGTTGGTTTCACTTAAAGATAGCAACTGGAAGTGTGAGAATTGCTATCACTAAGCAGCACAGTCACATGATATCAGCTTTTACAATTCTGTCACTTAGCAATGAAAATTATGATCCCAATTATTATTATTACTGTGGGTATTCCTCAGCTTCAATCCCAATACATTTGCAAAACAGGAGTAAAGGTTTGTGGGAATGACATTGGGAAATAGAAAGAACAGCAGCAGCCAGGGCAACACTCAGATAAAAGGCACCATAATCTGCAGAATATTGTAGATGTGACAAATGTCTCAGAAGGGAGCCTCGGCCTCCCTAGTTTCTTGGGATAGAAAGGCAATGGAGACAAATGTGCTTTCAGACTTGTAAGATTCTGTTAACAATGGCTTTGTGAGCAAACTGGGCAGTCTCTAAATATGTTAAATAAAAATAATAATACAAACTGGATGTGTTTCTTATCTGGACTGCCTCACAAGGCTGACAACAGGAGCCTGGGGAAAGTTGTTCTGGAGGAAACAATAGATACATTTAGGCAACATTTAGGCATTTATAGCTTGTGATTAGTATATCTAGTCACAAACCGATCAAATGAATGATAAGATCCACAAACAATTACTAGTCATTATTACTTTCCCCATTTCTGGTGGGGAAAGCATAATAACAATTTAATAAATAATTGTTAATTATGAATAATCAAGCAGTTTGGTGCTCAAAATGCTATATTTGTCCAAGAAGTCTTTAAATTAATCAAGTGTTTGCAATTCCATTTCATCAAGTGCATAATTTAAATCTATACTTCACAAAAACATTACAGTCAGCAAAGATAATATAGTTACCTTGTTTCATTTTACTGCCTCACGGTGAACACAAAACAAAACAAAAATAAACTCTGGCACCCAAGCACTTGTAACAGTAACCTGCAATTTAAAAAACTGAAATGTTTATGTGTCATGTAATGCTACATTATTACTTAAAGCGTATGCATTTTGTTGCTGAAAACACTGGAAATTGGTATCCACTTTTCCATTGCTGTAATAATTTCACTTTCCTTTTCAACCGAGTTACTACAAAAAAACTTTTTTGTTGATATTTCAATGGGTACTTTGAAGCCTAATAAATGCAATTTCAAAAAAGGAGCTATTCAACTTCTCCCTTATTTATATGTCTGTGGCAATGGTGAGATTCATTTTTTTTTTACTACGGGTTCTGTGGGTGTGGCTTGGTGGGCATGGCATGGGAAGGATACTGTAAAATCTCCAGTCAGAGGTGATATTTTCCGGTTCTTTGAACTACTCAAAATTTCCACTACCAATTCTCCAAAACTGGTCAAAACCTGCTGAATATCACCTCTGGTCTGTGGCACCATATACTTGCTTTTTTTGATGTGTTCGTATTAGCTACTGTATAGCTAGAGTATGTTGATATAACTTTTTCTCAAATTACATTTAATTCACATACCGTTACTTTAATTTTTAATTTAGATTTGACCTTTTCTATAAAAAAACCTTAGTTGTATTAACCATGCTATTTTTTCCTTACAAATTATAACTTGGTATTTATTGTAATGTAAATGTATATGTGAGTATATTGGCCCTTTACACCATATTATTTCAGTTACAGTATGTATTTATATTGATTTAGCGATAACACTAATGCATGGTTAGAACTATGTTCATTGATTTCTTCTGGCTTCCATGTATTAAAAAGCTCTTTTGTAAAATGCAGAAAAATCAATAAACTTAAATGTTTAAGGATTCCTTTGTACACAATCTGTCCCCATGTGATTTTTATCTTGTAATTTTTATAGGTTTTGGATGGCTACATTTTATATACTGTACATACAGCTTGCATGAGAGAAAATGTTCACTCTGAAGCAGCACTGAAAGGTTGTGAGTTGCCAACCCTACCACTGGACAGACTACAGCACATTGTCAAGCAGCAGACGGCTGGTAACATGATCTATTCATTGTGTTTCTATTGCTGGAGAATCAAAGAAGTACCCAAATGTCTTTCCCTATAGTTCTACAACAGAGGTGGGGAACTATGGCCCCTTTAGGACTTGTGCATCTCCTAAATCAGCATGGCTGGCTCAGGAATTCTGGGAGGTGAAGTCCACAAGTCATAAAAGGGTTATAGTTCCCCGCCCCTGCTCTACAGGTTCATATGGGAAGAAGGTTGCAGGCAAAGCAATCTAATGGTAAAGACTGCAATGGTAAAGACTGCAATGATGACACTATTAAAGCCAACCTCTTTAACACATTCTTTAACTCTTTAACACATTCTTTGGCTCAGTATTTGTAAACAGCAATGGATCATGCCCAGTATTTCCTAGTCGAACCACAGACAACTACAATGATCTAATACCTATCGATTTTACAGAAGACAATGTTGGAAAAGCACTACGCAATCTAAAACCATCTGTATCTATTGGACCGGATGGAATATGTGACTACTTCTTAAAAAAGCTATCCACTACCATAGCAGAACCTCTAAGCATAATCTTTGAAGAATCTTTCAGGACCAGCTCCTTGCCAAAACTATGGTCACAAGCCACAGTCATCCCCATCTTCAAAAAGGGAGAACCCAGCCTAGTTGAAAATTACAGACCAATCTCTTTATGCTGTGTCACCTGTAAAGTCATGGAATCAATTATTAACCAATCCATCATCTTCCACTTAGAAACAAACAACCTACTCTCTAATAAACAATTTGGTTTTAGGAAAAAACTATCATGTAATCTGCAACTCTTACATTGCAAAAACATGGACTACACAACTCGATCAGGGCAAAGCAATTAACGCAATCTACATAGACTTCTGTAAAGCCTTTGATTCAGTGGTACATGACAAACTACTCCTAAAACTAAAATCTTATGGTATCTCTGGACACCTGCATAACTGGATAGAAGCGTTCCTGTCAAGCAGACAACAAATGGTTAAAATTGGGAGATCCTATCAAATTCTATACCTGTCAACAGTGGTGTCCTCCAAGGCAGTCTTCTAGGACCAACTCTCTTCATACTCTACATAAATGACCTCTGTGATCATATCAAGAGCAACTGCGTACTCTTCGCTGATGATGTAAAGCTATTCAACACCACAGAAAATACCGCTACCCTTCAAAAAGACCTTGACCATGTATCAGAATGGTCAAACAAATGGCAACTTCAGATCTCAATAAATAAATGCTCTGTCCTACATATTGGCAAAAAAATCAGAAAATAAAATATAGGCTGAATAGTCAAGACCTTGTTGATGACCCAAACTCTGTAAAGGATCTTGGAGCCCACTGTAACTACATAGCCAAAAAAGTGCTAAGAGTTGTTAACCTAATCTTATGTAGCTTTTTCTCTGGTAATATTACACTAATAACTAGAGCATACAAAACATTTGCTAGAGCAATACTCGAATACAGCTCATCAGTTTGGAACCCCCATTACGTATCTGATATTAACACAGTTGAGAAAGTCCAGAAATATTTTACAAGAAGAGTTCTTCATTCCTCTACTCGTTGCAGAATACTATATGCCACCACACTTGAAATTCTAGACCTTGAAAACCTAGAACTACACCGCCTTCAGTCTGATCTAAGTATAGTATATAAAATCGTACATTGCAATGTCCTACCTGTCAATGAATACTTCAGCTTCAACCATAACAACACAAGAGCAAACAATAGATACAAACTCAAGGTTAATCGCACCAAACTTGATTGCAGGAAATACAACTTCAGCAACAGAGTGGTCAATGTCTGGAATACTCTACCTAACTCTATGGTTTTTTTCCCCAAACCCCAAAAACTTTAACCTTAGACTGTCTACTATTGACCTCACCCCTTTCCTAAGAGGTCTGTAGGGGGCATGCATAAGCACACCAACATGCCTACCGTCCCTGTCCTATTGTTTCTTTTATATTTTATATTTTATTTTTATTGTATGTATCCATGTATTCATAACTATATTTACCTTTTACCTATTATCTTGTAAGCAATTGACAAATAAATAAATACATAAATAATAAATAAATAAAGCTTGTGGTTTCGCCTTACATGTGATATTGTCTGTGACGAGCCTGGAGCAATGGGAGCGGCTATATGAGGCCTGAAGAGTGCTCTATATTCTTTAACATATTTCATCTAAATGAGAGGGAAAGCTTATGAATAAAAAGAAAATGCTAAAATGAAATGCAGGTTCTGTCAAATGACCTTCAATAGTCATTAACACTGCTGTCTGTTATGTCTCTTAACATTTCAAAGAATCATAGAATAAGAGAGGAATAAATTTCAATCTCCAGCTGAGAGATGGGAACATACTCGTATAAGGTGCCCACAAAACCATCTACAAAGGATCTAAAAAGCATGCAGATGACTTATAGTTTCTCTCTGGTATGCAAATTATTTGGCAAGAGTGAGAGGTTTTCATAAATGAATGTTTTTTATGTAAGTTAAATCACTAAAAGCTATAAGAAAAAGAGAATTTTGCAGAAGTGCAGACTTTCAAAATAATGTGAGGAAGCGCCTTTCAAGGTCACTCAGCTAAACAGGGAATAAAGCAGTATAACAGAACTTTCTATCTTCTATATTTAAGCGATCAGGTAGAAATGGAAATGTTTACAGCTGACTCCTCACACTACATTCTTACATTCATTCCAATTCTTAACTCAGGATTCCATTTTATACAGGCTCTTGATACATCATTTCAGAATTGGGCAAATATAAATTTCTTAATTTTGTTTAGCAGTTCTGAACTATGGAAATCTGGATGACCACTGGATGGAAGCAGGGAGATACAGAAATTGCTATTCCTCTACTGTATCTTATGATCACTTTATTTTTCATCTCCCTTCTAGTAATCCTTTACATCAGATGCTTGCAGCTAAAGCGTTTTTATCTATTTATTTATTTTGTGTTGTTAAGTCTTTGCTTTGCTTTTAGCAAATTACTGAGTTAAACATGTCATTTTTAAACATGTAAATTATCTTGCAAAGTAAGTCGACTGGTAAAGTATGTTCGGAGTTTTGTAGCATAAATTCAGCACCAGAAAAATAAACACAAATGGCTGATGCTTCATTTAACATCTTTATAAACATATTAAGTAAATTTTACAATATCAGTTGTAGATTTCTCCAACATGGAGCAAACAGAAGTAGACATATTACAAGTAACTCAACTTCAGCAGCACCTCAGGAGCTCAGAAACAGACATCAGTTTTGCTTTAGTTCAGCAGGCAAGATAAGCAAGTTAATTTCTTTTTCAACAGACAGACTCAGAGCTTAACATAGCTTCAGAGCTGCAGAGCTTTAATATAGAGCCATGCCTAGGCTACTTCTATTTCAGTTTCCAAACAGTCCTCATTGGCTGACTTAGTTGCTATGCCTATTCATTGGCTGACCTTGTTACCATGCTCTATTCCAGTTCATGAATATACTCTGACAAAGTAATAGTGTGGGGAGCCTTGGTGCATATATTATAGTATATCTAATAGTCCTAGACTGTAATAAACTGACTGATTGGCATGCTATATCATAATATTATCATATTAACTTTTTATTATGCAGTCTCTTAGAAGCTACAGAATTACAGGTTTTCCTGAAAAAGGTACGTACCACCTCACAATTTGTTAAAAAGGGAATAACATAAGGAGGCCAGAAAGAGTCACATGGAGAAATGAGGAATATTGGTGTGCCTATGTTCATTTTTACAGCAGAGTTGGATGGAACTAAGTTTTATTTTAAAACATTCATGGAGAATATGGATATCATGTGGGGACTAGTGATACTACACTTTATGGGACCTTTGACTGTGTTTATTCCCTGAAGATGGGTATATCAAATACTGAAGCAATATTAGTTTTAAAAAATGGTTTTCTTGCAAATTAGAACCAATCAAACGAATAAATAAACAAAAATTACAAACATGGGATAATTTCAAATCCAGGATCCATATTAAGTGAACCACGAGCAGAATACTATGACCTCAATATTTTTTATGCAGGAACTAAGCAAACATCTATTTAAACTCCATTCACATGGATCTACCTGCCATTTTCAATTCTCTATGTTTGTCCCCCAAGAAGTTTTGAAAGTCATAATCTCCTGGGTTTCTTTTTCCTTCATTTCCTGGATATGGAAACTACCTTGCTATGCTGCTGTAGTTTGTAAATTGCTCCTTTCTCTGTGAATGTGAGTGAATAATTTGTTTTTCTCCTTCACTTTTCAAAAAGAAGCCTCTTAAAGGGTAACAGGCCTTCTTGAATCTGTATGTAGCTTAAATCCAGCAATGAAATAGAATGGGGAAAAAAAATCATTATAGGCTTAAAGAAAGAAATGCTACTTCCCTGCAGCTGTGATTAAAGCTATTTCTACTTCTCTCAGATGTAGCCTGAGCCCTCTCTGATCAGGTTTTAGAAAGAGGGATTTGCACACTATTCCCAGTTCTCTGCAGTCCTCCCACACTTCCCCATATCCAAGTAATAAATTGCACAATCACAATCTACCTTAGGCTTGGATGATAGAGTAATATGTTAAGATACAATCTAGGTTTCCAAGTTCCATTTGAAAACAAATCCAGAAGGCTTTCACCGGTAAAGTCTGTGTAAGTATGAAAAAGTTCAAACTTTTTCAGGTATAATGTATCACTGATTTTTTTTAGATAGTTTTTTTCCTGTGAGAATATTTATTGCCGGAAAAAAATCCTCTTTGAATATGGAGTTGGGGTGGGGAGGTTAACTTAAGCCTTTTAAAGCTTGTGGCGATACTTGAGAAAATGCGAGGAGTGCCGTCAAAACCTGTTGCAATGAAAGTCTTGATTAATCACAATACAGCCACTTACTAGAAGAATAGATAATGTTGTCCTTCCCAGATATTCTATGTCATCTCAGTTCAATGCCCTTGTCTATTGTAGTGGTTCTACTTCCAAACAAAGCTGTTTTAAAAAATAATTTCTAAAATAATTTATTAGGCATGCATCTTATAAATAAATTATACTTTCTTGTTTTCACTACAGAATGTTCTTTAAAATAAACACAAATTTATTACAATACTAAATACAGCACTAAATAAAATCAGATGGGACACAAAGCTTAGAAAATTCCACAGAGATATCTGCAGACACATTGATATCTACAGGAGTACATTGGAGAGCCAAGATTCTTAAAATAGTCGCTGATTATTATTTTTTTAGCTTTTCTTCTTTTTAAAGAACTTTAACTTGATTTAAAAACAATTTTATTTATTTAATAGCACACCGTTATCCATATATAGCTAGAAGAGTTAAATCATTCTGATTGTGAATCTTAACATTTTTTCCAGTCAGCTCATTACAGTGAATTTGATTACCTGAGTTAGTGATTCTATTGTGTTAATGTAATTCTAGGGCAAAATCTATTAATTGTTCTATCTTTTGTACACAGAAAAAAACTTTTTTGTACATGAGTTTTGAAAGATTATTTTTAGACATTATTTAAAACTCAGCTATATGCAAGCTTGGCAGTATTCTATTCTTCCTTAGTCAGTAGATATTTCCTTACTAAATACACCTCTCTTACATTGTAAAAATGAGACAACAGCCTTTAAGGCATTGAAAAAACAGTCCCAAAACATTGGCTTTCAACTTCACAGATAAAGTTGACCATCTCTACAAAATATATTTTGATTTATATATATTATATCAACTCCCCACTATAGTGTCCTCAGAAAATCAAACACCTAAAAATAGAAGATAAAATTATTATTATTATAATAATAATAATAATAATAATAATAATAATAATAATAATAATAATAATAATAATAATAATAATAATCTATTCACATCTAGCAAACATTTTTGCTTCCAGGAAATAAAAAACCTAAAAACGGAAGATGAAATTATGGTTTTGTTCAATGTCTCAGCACTATACATACAGTTCTAATGAAACTAATGAATTAATGAAAGAATATATGGCAATAGTACTACACAACACATCAACCTCACAAACACACTAACATTGAAATTTCTACAATCATGGACCTCTCAACTAGTGCCTAACTTCCTATTTTCAGTTTGATGGCCAAATATATTAACAACTCAAAGGAACATCATGGGATTAACCCACCAAGAATTCATAACAAAACTGTAATGCAGCATTTAGAAATTATAGCACTCCTACACATATAATCAAAATTATTGATCCAATATGTAGAGGACACCATCAAGATAATAAAAAGGAATAACCAGAAAAGATGCACGAAACAATTAACATTTTCAAAGGAAAAAAAATTCACAAGTGACAAAGAAAAAAAAAGCACTACCTTTTCTGGATATTCTTATCAACAGAAGAGACAACAGCAAATTAGAAATGCAAGTCTATAGAAAAACAACCCATGTTAACTAAATGCTTCATTGCCAAATAATAAACCAACCTCCCATATAAGGAGATTTATAAGAACTTTATTCAGACAAGTACAAAAACACTGCAGTAGTACAGAATATCAGAAGAAGAAAATAGACTGCCTACAAATCTTCTAACAAAATGGATACCCATGAAATTTCATCTAATAGTGCCTGATGACTCAACTCACACCACAGCCAACCCAAATTATGAAAGGAATAATACTATCATACATCAAAAGAATAATAATACTATCATACATCAGAAAAAAAACACATGGCATCCCTGTAGCATGCAAACTGTCTAAAGCCCCTCCAAAACATCTTAATTAAACCAAAAGACTCAGAGCCCAAGAAAAACCAGGAGTAATATATAAATACAAGAGGGTAAAGATTCTTAACAGCCACTATGTAGGACAGATGCTGCATCACTGAACATTGATCAACAACTAGCAATCAGAAGACATGATGGAAAATTTGGAATTCTTGGAAGCTTGGCATTCAGACAAATTAGCTATCAATAGAAATATAGACATAAACCACATTTATACCTCTTTCAAAAGAGAGATTAAAAAAAGTTAATAAGGAAACAAAAAGACCAGAACTCATTACAACTCTCCAGCAGCTTCTACCCAGCAGGGATTAACACCAGATAAACAATCAAGCAGGAAACAATACCCTGATGAAGGAACTACCAAGGAGAAAGCCACAACCCAGCAAAACTGACAGGG
This sequence comes from Bungarus multicinctus, assembly GCA_023653725.1. Taxonomy (NCBI): domain Eukaryota; kingdom Metazoa; phylum Chordata; class Lepidosauria; order Squamata; family Elapidae; genus Bungarus; species Bungarus multicinctus. Next base: position 55,413,893 of record CM042846.1, on the reverse strand, counting down.
CAAGTGACTATATAAAAACAGGAGCAGATCCCACATTCATTAGCAATGATGATACTACCTAATTATATAATGAAATGTCTGCAAGCAAACAATCAAGCTCAGAGACTTCAAACCAGAGCTATATACAATATATTATTTTGTATTTAAAAATACCATACAAATACAATATACTCTGCTTTTAATGTTTGCGACAGTTTGCTTTTATTCAAATATATAGGCAGGATTGTATTTTGTGTGTCAATTCAGGAGGGATCAAGAACAGAATGAAGGGTTGGAGAAAAGATCAAGTGTAGCTGGAACACTCCATAGTGCCACGTTTTACTGAAGATGTATTTGTTTCCCTAAAAGAATAATTGATCAGAATTTTCAGCATATATTTATAACCAGGCAAAAAGCCAGCTGGCTGACCTTGGGCCAGTTGCTGTCTCTCAGCTCGAGGCAATGGCAAAGCACTTCTGAAAAACCTTGCCAAGAAAATTAGTTTGCCAAGAGTGAAGACTGAGTTGAAGACATTTTTCTTCCTTCCCCTCCCTCCCTCCCAAAAGGTAACTGTCTAATATTAGTGAAAGCATTTCAAGATTAAACTGGTAAATTTTCTCTGGTTAAATTCATCTGTGTCCCAGTATTGTCCTTTCTATAGGTATTGAGCAGTGATTGGGGAAATCCAGCCTTGGATCTAGTCACAGTCAGTGAACTCATTAGATGACTTTAAAACAGGCACCAACATTCAGCACAGTTAATTTGAAGAGCTCATGCTATGCACACTCCCTTTTCACTCAAAGAGAAAAGACAGATACAATTGAACAACAACAAAGTAATTGAGAAAAATGGTGCATCAGTTCCCTCTATAAATAGCACTTATTTTATATATGGAGAATGATGGTTACTTTCAAGGAAACAAAAGTGTTCACATTTAACTTCATTATGACTTAATAGAATGTTATGTATTTGCATTTCAGGATGCCTTTATTGAAAACTGTTTTTATATCAAGAGTTTAAAGCACTGAATGCTCTGCAGAGTTTCTTGACCAAGCTCCCTATTGCCTATGGCATCACTTGAGTATTGTTTTTTAACTTACAGGGTTATAAATATCTGGCCTGAAGGTAATCAAATGAATACAAGGTTGATCTGAACATATCTGGTTACAGGAGCCAGAAGAGAACTCTATGTACTGAGAGTAATTGCTTGTATGAATGTATAAATGAAGGAAACCCTGGCCTTTTTTATTTCATGTTATTTTTATAATTTACCTTTAATTATGCAAACATTCTAAGTGCACCCATATAATATTTGCCTCTTTGAATTTGTAGCATGTATTATTGTTACAGCAGTAAATGTGTCTTTGAATGAAATCCATTGATGTGCACAATAAATGTACCAACAGTTATTGTGAGTACAGCCTATACCAGCTGAGGATTCCTGGTTGCTTGTAGGCATTTATCTTTAAGTTCTTAAGATCGGCAATATGAGTGTGGATGGGAAATACTGTTTAAAATCCTTTAAAGCTTTCTTTTTATATTATTACTTTTATTTATTAGGTTTCTTGGGTGAATTTCAGATGTTCAGTTTTGCTCCTTTTCTTACTGCTTCATAATGCTTTACAAACTTACGTTATGTTTTAGGTGTCAGTCAAATAGAAAGGACAGAGCTAGGACAGCCTGTTTGGGCAGATGCTCTGTCATTTGTTCTTTCATGCTTCAAGATGAACTTAAAAGAAAACAGATCTGTTCAAGAAATCCCTGCAGGCACAGCTAACATTAGGCCTAAGCTGAAATGGCTCCTTCCATTTTTGTCATCCTACTCAAAGATGACAGAATGAGGATGGCTATTTTATGGTTTCTCAGGTACGAAAATATTGGCAACAGTTTGGTTGACCTTGCTTTCCTGCTTTTAAAATTGTATGTGCTCTCTGGATTTTGTATCAGGGGAGATGCAAAGGCATTGCATTTGGAGAAAAATAGGGCAGGAAGGGCAGTTGGCAGGTACTAACTATTTTCTCTCTTTCATTGAGAAAATATATGTGCATGAACAGGCATTTGTACAAAAAGAAGACAAGTGACATACTCCTTTTTAAAATGAAACTCTGGTTGTCCCTACAACATGTCTTCCAAATCTATTCCCTATTATTCAATGCTTGAAAGGCTGTTACACTTTCTTCTCATATAGTTTTGCTCCTTTATTTCCTGATTACTGCCTTTCTTTGCTATTCACTTTTAATAGAGCTTAATTCTTCCTTAACATTTCATTCCTTGTTGACCAAATTTGATGCATTATATTGCTACCTAAGTCTTATGGTGAAGAACACTCCAAGAAGTAATTTATCAGAAACACACTGTTTTTAATTTATCTAGCCGAATTAAGAAACAATCCTTGCTTCCTACAGTTTTGTAAAAGAAGGGAACATTATTGTTTATTAAGCTGCATTTCAACATTTCCAGCTTTGGTGAATAAGAAAAACAAAGAACTTAGAATCTAAAATATCTTCCTTTTCTGCAGAAATCGGAGGAAACAGAAGATAAAATCTGTGAAGACTCTTTTTTTAAAAATGGTTTAGTTCATTATTCATATAGTAGTGCAACATCATAAGTTTGTGATACACTTTTAAAAAGATTATCTAACAATGTTAAGTTGCCACAATTAAAGTCAATCGGTGTGTTATGGAAATGAAGCAAGTAGCCAGATGAGATTACAACACCTCTGATAACCAGGAGCTTAGATATTGTAATGATTCCCAATCTGAGAATGTTCCTCTGCAGGTCAGAAATTAGACATTAGAATGACACTATTCTTTTACAGCTCATTTCTGTTTTGTATTCAGTTGTTTCAAATCTTCGGAAGTAATGCTCAGCTTCCAGCCAGCATCTTTTACAAACCTGCTGCTTAGGGAATTTCAAATTAGATATTAAAAGAGCAATTTATAAATACAAAATTTCTTCTGCCAGTACATCTGCTAATATACTTGGTCCTTACATTTTCTTTCTGAAGCTTCTTTCTGTTTGGCTTTAGATGAAAAACAATATATTGTGAAAGCATCAATTCACACCCATTGTGGTTGTTCCACTGAACACTGAGGTTAAGCAACACATTCCAAGCTGATCCCACTTCTCTAAATTCTGCAGGCCTCCCAATTTAAATTCAATTTCATGTTTAAACTGCATTGGGAATTATTTTAAATTTATAAGAAATTTAAAATGTAAGCAGTATTTCATGAGGTGACTGTATCTTGAAAAAAACCTCACTCAAAATTTTGCAGATTTCAGTGATCTCACATTATACTCCCACAAGATTATAATAATCTGGAATGAGACTGGATGGCAACATTGCAAAGTCTCTTTGTAATATCTTGGTATCTAGGAACAATATCATTGGACTTCCAAATTTAGTGATCTTGGCTTTTGCTTGTTTACACCTGGGCCAATGCATGGTTTAACACAAAGTATAATATATATATATATATATATATATATATATATATATATTTGTCTTGATCTTAAATATTCTTAAGAATGTTTGTCTTCAATGAAATTAAAAACCAAAAGAATAAGTGGAACAGACTTGCCAAAGTAAGAAATGGGGTACAAGACATATAAAACTGCTTAAAACTGAGGTTATACAACTTGCCTCGTGGTGTAACCGGAACAATCTGGAACTGAACACACTCAAAACTATAGAAATGGTGGTAGACTTTAGAAGAAACCCTCCCATACTACCACCTCTTACAATACTAGACAACACAGTATCAACAGTAGAGAGCTTCAAATTTCTAGGTTCTACTATATCACATGACCTAAAATGGACACCTAACATCAAAAACGTCATCAAAAAAGCACAACGAAGAATGTTCTTTCTGCGCCAACTCAGAAAGCTCAAAGTGCCCAAGGAGCTGCTGATCCAGTTCTACAGAGGAATTATTGAATCTATCATCTGCACCTCTATAACTGTCTGGTTTGGTTCTGCAACCCAACAGGACAGACACAGACTTCAGAAGATAATTAGGACTGCAGAAAAAACAATTACCACCCATCTGCCTTCAATCGAGGACCTGTATACTGCAGGAGTCAAAAAGAGGGCCGTGAAAATATTTACAGACCCCTCACATCCTGGACATAAACTGTTTCAACTTCTTCCCTCAAAACGACGCTATAGAGCACTGCACATCAGAACAACTAGACACAAGAACAGTTTTTTCCCGAAAGCCATCACTCTGCTAAACAAATAATTCCCTCAACACTGTTCAACTATTTACAAAGTGTACACTACTATTACTGTTAATCTTCTCATCACTCCTTATCACCCATTCCCTCTCACTTGTGACTATAACTTTGTTGCTTGTATCCTCACAATTTATATTGACTGTTTCCTAGTATGATTTGATGTTGATTGTACCCTATGACTATCATTAAGTGTTGTACATTATGATTCTTGATTCTTAACGAATGTTCCTTCTTTATGTATACTGAGAGTATTTACACCAAGACAAATTCCTTGTGTGTCCAATCACACTTGCCAATAAAGTATTCTATTAAAACATTCCTATTCCAGTAATGGTATTATGTACAAAGAAGTTATTTTAAGGAAACATTGTAAACTCAGGAGATAGATGGATAGATATTCTTTTGGGAGGTGGGTTATAATTCCAGACAGCTATTGAACTGAACAGACTTGAACCATTTGCAGCCAAACTTCCATTGCAAAACTGGTTTTAAAGGATACAAATGGGGAAGTATCATTGTCTACATGGAACAAAAATCCCCAACCCAATCAACGTTTTAAAAAGCATTTAGCATCTGATGTGGCTATGTAATCAAGAAATTAAAAAGACCTGTGAGTAGATTTTACATCAAGCAAAATATACAATTATATTTGGAAATAGTCTGAAGTGAACATCTGTCTCTCTTGAATTGTAATTGGCAAGTGAAGTGCTATTGAACCATTTAATCAAAACTGAATTATCTTCAAATTAAATTAATATAAAACCTCAGGAGATTAGCAATAAGGTGTAATTTTAAGTCATTCCACTTGTGTATTTTTATTGTAGATTAAAAGTGATATGGTTTTACAGCTCTGCTATAAGATTTTTATGACAGTGGATATTCTAATAATTTTAAAAGTTATTAAAATGTTGATTAGATTTTTTCTCTCAAACAAAGCATCTTGTTCCACCCATCTTTATGCTTGCATTCACTGTTGCATAAAGAGGTAGATGTTGTAAAAATGTACCTTTATAATGGATAAGAGGTTTCCTCCCTAAAACAGAAAGCTCAGGACAGAAATATAATTAGGCTGCAGAAAAATTCACCAAATGAACAATTTCTACAGGCAATCATACTGAGAAATGTATAACAAAAGTATAAATTCCATAGCTCATACATCATAGCTCTCAAGTTCCTTTTTACAATGGGGACTTAAATATAATGGTACAATATAAATATACACATTTTTAGTATAAAAAAGCTGGGAAATCAAGCTAAAAATCTTAGCTGCTTATTATTTGTGATCTCACAGCATCACCACTCTTGATCCCACTATTTACAGCCATTGAACAATTTTTAAAAATTCAGTAATCGGCCAGAGGGACAAGGCATTTTAAAATGATTATCTATGTGTATTTGCTTTCAGTTCATCCTTTGATGGACAACATCTTATTTGCGCAAAAACTGAATGAGTTAATTTTGATTCTGCACCAATGGTATGCTATTTTCCTTAGATTTCCTTACTGCTTATTTATTCTGGAAATTTTAGAAAGAATAATTAAGTGGAAACATGTATATACTAAAACTCTTATGGACATAACCTTTAACTGGCCAAAACAATTCACCATAAGGCAACAATATTTGAACCATGATAATTTGAAGAATTAATTTACAGACTGCTCTTCCAGAATTCAGGACCCATGACTCCAGGAATGACAATTGGGAAGTTGTAGTACTTCAATACCAATTGCTGCTGTCTGGCTGTTGGGTTGCTGCCCTAATCACGTGATCTTCATTTTCAATGTTCCATGAAATTTTTTTGGCCAGTCTCACAATCCCTTGCTCCATTCCCCCCCTTCCGCAGCAACCACTTATTTGCCTGCTGCAAAAGAAGGTGGGAGGGAGGGAGGAAGGAACCCTTTCTGGCCCATGCCATCCCCAGGCAGGTTCTCATGATCTGTGCCATGTTTCCATGAAACTTCCCTGACCTGCCTGGTTATCGCATTCCTTTCCCAATCCACACAGCATTTCTAGAGCATATTCGACATCATATTTGTCTGTGAAACATGGCTCAACGCCTCTCTCCCTGACTCCATTACCACAGTAAGAGACTATCATGTTTACCGATCAGAATGTGAAATTCATAGAGGAGGTGGTGTTGCTATCTTCTATAAAAGGTCCTTACATCTAAAAAACATCCAAGTTACCCAGGAGCTTTCTCTTTCTGAGACCATCATCTGTGAACTATCCTTAAGTATCTCATTTCAATTCTTACTATGTTACAGAGCACCTGATTATGACATCAAACATGTAAACAAGCTATATTCACTACTAACATGAGCAACATCCTGTCCCCACATTTTTATCTTTCTTGGAGACTTCAATCTACCTCATATTAACTGGACCCTAAATGAATGTAGAACTGAACCCATACATGCAACCTTCTACAATGCTGTTATAAATCTGGGACTGGAACAACTAGTGACCAACAATACTAGACTTAACAACTGCCTTGATCTCATCTTCTGCAATAGTTTAAATTTAATTTACAGAATACAAACTAAAGAACCCTTTTCCAACAGTGACCACAATATGGTTGACTTTTGTCTGAACATACCCCCACAAAAAATCATCACAATGACATAATCCCCAATTATAACTTCAAAAAAGGCAACTATGATCTTATAGACACCGATTTCTCATCCCTTGATTGGCAATCTCTATTCACTGGATGCAATACTGTTGAAGACCATTACAACATATTTTTACTTGAAGTCAAAAGAGTCATCAAACTATATGTACCAATAACAACTCCCAAAGCAAAACAAAACAAAAAACAGATTACCCATAACAATAAGGAAACTTCAATCCAAAAAGAGATCACTCTGGAGGAAAAACAAATCTGGTCACGTTGCCAACTTCAAAAGCCAATACAAAAATTTATGCCACCAGATAAAGACTGAATGCACCAATTATCACATTAAAAAGAGGAAAACCTTCTACGCACCAATTCCACCCGTGCTTTTTACAATTTTGTAAATAACAAACTAAAAGACTCAAGGTCCATCCCACCCCTGATAGGACCTAATAGTAAAGACTGCAACAATGACACCATTAAAGCCAACATCTTTAACACATTCTTTGGCTCAGTATTTGTAAACAGCAATGGATCATGCCCAATATTTCCTAACCGAACCACAGAAAACTACAATGATCTAATACATATCGATTTTACAGAAGACAATGTAGAAAAAGCACTATGCAATCTAAAACCATATCTATTGGACTGGACAGAGTATGTGTCTACTTCTTAAAAAAGCTACCCACCGCCATAGAAGAACCTCTAAGCATAATCTTTCAGTACCAGCTCCTTGCCTAACCTATGGTCACAAGCCATGGTCATCCCCATCTTCAAAAAGGGAGACCCCAGCCTAATTGAAAATTACAGACCTGTAAAGTCATGGAATCAATTATTAACCAATCCATTATCCTCCACTTAGAGACAAAGAACCTAGTCTCTAATAAACAATTTGGTTTCAGAAAAAAACTATCATGTAATCTGCAACTCTTACACTGCAAAAACATGTGGACTACACAACTTGCTCAGGGCAAAACAATAGATGCAATCTACATAAACTTCTGTAAAGCCTTTGATTCAGTGGTACATGATAAACTACTCCTAAAACTAAAATCTTACGGTATCTCGGGACAACTGCATAACTGGATAGAAGCATTCCTGTTAAACAGACAACAAATGGTCAAAATTGGGAATGTCCTATCAAATTCTGTACCTGTCAATAGTGGTGTCCCCCAAGGCAATGTTCTAGGATCAACTCTCTTCATATCTACATAAATGACCTCTGTGATCATATTACAACTGAGCAACTGAGTTCTCTTCACTGATGATGTAAAGCTGTTCAATACCACAGACAATACTGCTACCCTTCAAAAAGATCTTGACTATGTATCAGAATGGTCAAACAAATGGCAACTTCAAATCTCAACAAATAAATGCTCTGTCTTACATATTGGCAAAAAAAATCAGAAAATAAAATACAAGCTGAATAGTCAAGACCTTGTCAATGGTCCAAGCTCTTAAAGGACCTTGGAATATTCATCTCTAATGATCTAAGTGCTAGAGCCCACTGTAACTACATAGCCAAAAAGGCATTAAGAGTTGTTAACCTTATCCTACATAGCTTTTTCTCTGGTAATATCACACTACTAGCTAGAGCATACAAAACATTTGCTAGACTAATACTCAAATACAGCTCATCAGTCTGGAACCCACATTACGTATCTGATATTAGCACAATTGAGAAAGTCCAGAAATATTTCACAAGAAGAGTTCGCCATTCCTCTACTTGTAGTAGAATACCTTATGCCACCAGACTTGAAATTCTAGACCTAGAAAACCTAGAACTATGCCGCCTTTGGTCCGATCTAAGTATAGTATATAAAATCATACATTGCAATGTCCTACCTGTCAATGAATACTTCAGCTTCAACCATAACAACACAAGAGCAAACAATAAATACAAACTCAAAGTTAACATCACCAAACTTGATTACAGGAAATACAACTTCAGCAACAGATTGGTCAGTGTCTGGAATACTCTATCTGACTCTGTGGTTTCTTCCCCAAACCCCAAAAACTTTAACCTTAGACTGTCTACTATTGACCTCACCCCTTTCCTAAGAGGTCTATAGGGGGAGTGCATAAGTGCACCAACGTGCCTACCATCCCTGTCCTATTGTTTCTTTTATTTTTCTTATACGTACCCATTTCATGTATTCATAACTATGTATATACTTATACCTATTATCTTGTAAGCGATTGACAAATCAAATAAATAAATAAAAATAAACATATCCTTTGCACCACTTGCTCTGTGCATTATTGCTAACTGCATGACACCTCTTGCAATCCCAAACACCAACATACATCCTTCTTGATCCATGCCTCTCCCCTGCATGCTGCACTTAACTGTCACAACATCTTTTTACACTCCTGGACACCCTTCCTGACCTACACCACTCACCTACCCACCCTCCCAACTGTGCAGGATCTCTGGAGCACACCAACCCAACCTTCTTAATGGTTAGGCACCCCACATACCATTTTGACTGCATCCCCTTGCTCTTTCCCCACCTGGCAGTAACTAATTACCTAATTGCTGGCCTTGGACATGGAACCTTCAGCTGAATCCCCCACTGATTTTCTTCCTGCAAGTTTTGCACAAGCAAAATAAATAAGGAAGGTGGCAGAAATTCTGGAGAGGGAAAAGGAAGGAAGGAAGGAAGGAAGGAAGGAAGGAAGGAAGGAAGGAAGGAAGGAAGGAAGGAAGGAAGGAAGGACAATGAGGGAAAAAGGGAGAGGAAGAAACTGAGGGAGGAAGATAATGACCGAATGACAGGGAGGAAATGAAAGCAAAAAGATAATGACAGAAGAATCAGGAGGGAGGCAGGAAGGGAGATTTATGAAGCTCCCTGCTAGCTTCCCTCAAGGAAACTCAGTGGGGAAACTGTGATTATTCATTTCCAACTCCCTCACTTACAACTAAATATTAATCTCAGTTTAGCTCAACCCAAACTTGTAACTGCTATCTTGGTTTTGGGAAAAAAATGAGAGTGTATGTAAATTATTATAAAAACTATTTATAAACAATTATCATTCACTGGTAAACCTAGTTGTTGAATGAAAAAGGAAGGAAAACTGGAATTTTGGGTATTTTTTTCTAAAAGTAGAAATAATCATTTTTTTGGTATTATTGCAAAGAAAGGTATTGCAGAACATAGCTACTAACTATTCCAAAATAAATCCAACCGGTAGGTAATAGATTTCATGAATATTTTGGATATCATTAATCCATAGATTAGCACTGGTCATCGTGGCATATTTTAAAAAGGATAAGAAGATTGTTTTTAATTTACCCTTGTGATATGTATAGTTAACAATAGTGACAAATTTAAGAATACAAAATTATAAATTTTTGAAAATAGGTTTCATAAAAGGTTAGATTGCTTTTGAAAAACAGCCATGGAAAAACAACCCATTTATTTTTACAGAAATTTCAAATCAACTTTTGCTGTAATTTAGTAATTCCATAATGAAAAATGAAATTTGCTTTAATCTCAATAGTCTTTTGTAGGCAAAGTCAATCATTGCAATTATGTATGGCAAGAGTGAGTTTTATAAAGAGAAGGAAATATGAGGAATGTCCAGTATTATATTAAGCATATTAACTACTAATTCTAGTTAATTATAATTTGCAGAAGGCTCTAGTTTCAATCTATAACTCTACGTTTCTCTCTCTCTCTCCCGCCCTCTCCCTCTCTCTCTCAAAAAGAGAGAGAAATAGAAACAGAGAGAAACACACACACGCACACTCATTTATTTAGAAATAAAATACATTAAACTCAATAAGATTTACTTAGATTGGGTTTACATATTACTTGTCTATGGTGGTTAGGCTTGAAAAATGAGGTCCATGATACTACTACCTTTACAATTAAACCAGTACCAAACAGATGTACATAATTGAATGACTTCTAAATTCCTCAATGTAGGGTGATAGCTATTATATACTCATACCCCTCGAAAATGCAGGCATATAGTTGTATAGAGTCTTTCAGAAGCAGACTATTAAGGTCAATTTCTAGAGTTTCAATCCTCTTACCTACAAAATGCAATGTCTTCTGATTTCTCCCTTGATTATTTTAACATCATTGCCTGGAACAATTTCATCTTGAGATCAAAAAAGGGTTATGCATATAAAATCCTCACCTGCAACATGTACAATGCATAAGCTTTGATAATGATAATCAAACTTGTAACCATGGAGCTGCAATCACTGTCTGCTTGTCTTTTCATGCTTCTTCAGTTTCCTCATTACTTTCATGTAGCCCTATGTGCCTTTTGCCTAATTAATCAGCCAGCTGAGGTTTATGCAGCTTTAAAGTGGTAATGGTGGTGTTGCTATAATTATTTTCAATATGGCAATGATCACAGGTGGCTTCACTTCTTTTCTGTTACTTTTCTGGCATTACAAAAAGTATTATAAGCCATTTGCAAAACTAAGCTCTGAAAGACAGCATCTGCATTTCATCAATAAATAAGCAAGGTTTTTTTTATATCATTTCAGTTCTGTTCATATGATCTGGCAGGAAATATACTGCAGATGTTTGATAACATGTATAATTTACTAAAGAGTAAATAATAATGAAACTTAAATCATTCCTGGATTTTATTTTTTTTAATGATGTTTTTAAAAAACATGCTACTGTTAACTTTAGGAACAGAATTCTAGGAATAAAAACATCAATTTTGAACATTAAATCATGGATTTCATATATTTTTTATTATGACTCTGTATATACAATATATATATCTCTGAAAGTGATACTGTAGATAATTTAGAAATAGGAAAAATGAATGGATGAATGTGTCAGGGTTCCAAGTAATCAATCGATTTCAAGCAAAACTCCAAGGCAAATAGATTCCTCAAAGTGATGTCACCGGACCATCAGACAGTACCTTGATTAGACCATCTGATTGACTCACTGACTGACTGACTGACTGAATGAATGAATGAAATGCACCCCCAAAACAGAATGACTTATAAATGGCATAGTTAGGTATAAGTTATTATTTTTTAAACCACAATATGGACATAAAAATTACAACATATGTATTTACCATACTAGATATTGAAAATTAGCCTTTCAAAAACATGTTGGGTAGATGTTCTCTATGAAAACAAAGATTTTGGCTAGCTTCAGCTAGTCATTATTTGGTGACTTTTGCTAAGTGCAGAGATCAGGGCATCAGGCTAAAAACTGGGAGACCATGAGTTATAGTTCCACTTTGGGTTTGAAGCCAACTGGGTGACTTTGGGCTAGTCACTTTTGTTCAGCCCTAGGAAGTAAGCAATGGCAAATTACTTCTGAAATCTTGTCAAGCAAACTGCAGGTACTTTAGCCAGGCAGTTTCCTAGAATAGGGCATAATTAAATGGAGGGGGGAAGTACATGGAAATACCCTGTAAATCACAAGAAAGATCCAGATGTAATATTTTACAGTAGTTGACTCAAATTCTAACATGTTGGCTGTACTGGCATTGTGTTAAAGAGATAGGGGTATTCTCAATTTTTCTCCCCTGCATATACAATATACTAACAAGAAAAGGTTAGTTAGTCAGGTAAAGCCAATTTGTGTACAACTCAGAAAGGTTTGAATTGTAAATCCCTCCAGAATTACTTATCAAGCTTTGTACATGGTATCTTTATATTGTAAATTATTTTGGGGTTATAGCCTTTTATCTATATTTCTCCTTTAAGATAAGCAGGACATCATGCTTCTTAACCTACCATTTGCTACTGGAGAGGGAGGGATTAAATTCCTGTATGATAGAAACCATATTTCTCATAAGATATCAATGTTGGGGATCCTGAGTTATTGGGAAGATTTGTCATCAAACCATCCTCAAGTATTTTATGCTACTATCTTACTAAAAAATATGCTCAGTAATGAAATGACTGAAATATGACCAATTCACTGATGAGAATTGCCACCAAGCCATCTCCAGATGTGTTTATACTTCCCTGCCCCTTAAGCAACATATAAAAAAGTGATACATATTCCTGACAAGTTGAATGGATGTATATTAGAATTTTTTATTTTCTTTGTATCCCTCTTTATATTTATTCAATAAAATTTTTACTGGCATTCTGATTTGTGTCTGTATCCTAAAGAACCAGATGTCTCAAAATGGACCATCTGAAGGCAACACAATGGTCAATAAATTATTTGGTTTAGAAACATTTAAAATACTTTGAATAGCTCTGAATTTGACCTTGAAATATTATCCTGCTTATTAAAGCTATTTCTAAATAACATTTGAGGGGCTGCCACAGTGAGGAGGTAGTCGCACTCTTTTCCAGAGCATCTGAAGGCCAGACAGGGAATAATGGATGGAAACCAAACAAGAAGAGACTCAACATGGAAATAAGCAGAAATTTTCTGATAGTGAGAGCAATCAACCAATAGAACAGCTTGCCTTCAGACATTATGGGACCTTCATCACTGAAAGTTTTCAAGAAGAGCCTGGATTGCCTTCTGTCAGAAATGGTGTAAGGTCTCTTGCTTGGGCAGGGGGACGGATTGGACTAAATGACCTACAAGGTCCCTTCCAACTCTGTTAATCTGCTTAACAAGACAACATCATAATGTACTTCATTTAAATGTTGATATTATTTCTGTGAGAAGAAAGAATAGCATCTATAACTCCTATTTGAAAAAAAAAACATTATTGCTGAAGTGCTTTCTAAGTGTTTGGCGAAATGCAAGTGAATCCTATGAAATCCTTTTCAGAAGTAATACCCATTTTTAATTTCATACAAGTCCACCTCAAATTGCCATTATATGTGCAATTTCCATGCCTCTACAATTGTGGTAGCCACTGAGGTCCTCTGGATGGTGCTAGATGCTAGCAGCAGACTGCACATTTGGCTAAGGGGGCCTCTTTTGTTACTGCATGATCTCATTCCCTATATTTTAGTAAAGGTGGAAAATCCCTAAATTTCCAGGCATACAGGTGATCTCATTTATTAACATCACCACTAGTCTTAAGGATTGGTTGGGAGGTTGTACCAATGTGGATGGGAGCTTTCACCCATGTGGCATCTATTCTCCAATCCAGATGCTGTATCTATGTTGCCTTTGTCTTCTTGTAAAAACCCTATAAATGTAATAAACACTGCCCAGGCAGTCAGACATCTTTGGACCCTGCAATGAGTGGTCTTTGATTGCCACATACAATAACATGAAAGAAATGTTCTGATAGTTCTGACAATAGCACTTAGACTTATATACTGCCTCATAGTGCTTTATAGCCATCTGTAAGTGGTTTACAGAGTCAGCATATTGCCCCCAACAATCTGAGTCCTCATTTTACCAGCCTCAGAAGGATGGAAGGCTGAATCAACTTTGAGCTGATGGGAATCAAACTGCCAAACTCCTGGCAGCTGGCAGTCAACAGAAGTAGCCTTCAATACAGCATTCTAACCACTGTGCCACCACAGCTCTTATAATAAAGAACATCAGACTTCTCAGGAAAAAATGGTATGAAAAGGGGAGCTGATGACTGTGGTGGAATGATGAGCCAGCAAGTAGACCAGCTTCTTGATCATTCTTGTCAGAGAGTTGGGAATTGAGATCATCCACAAGTGCTCCTCATAAAGAGTTTTTACTGTTGTAATATAGTAAAATATTTTTAAAAGAATGACAAAAGCAATTAAGTTATTAAGCAATTTAAAACTGGAAGCATTTTAGTATCAAGTTGATTTTAGTTTCCTGTGTAACCTTATCACTCCAGCTGGTGCAAAATGCAGCCGCGCGGGTGATCATGGGGGCGTCACGTAGCGCCCATGTGACGCCTCTCCTGCGCGAGCTGCATTGGTTGCCGGTGGCTCTCCGGGTTCGCTTTAAGGTTCTAGTTTTGACCTTTAGGGCGACCCATGGCATGGGACCAGGTTACCTTCAGGACCGCATTCTGCCAGCGTTCTCCAACAGGCCGGTGCGTTCCCACAGAGAGGGTCTGCTCCGGGTGCTGTCGGCCGCTATGTGCCGTCTGGCGGCGCCGAGGAGTAGGGCCTTCTCTGTGGGTGCCCCCGCCCTCTGGAATACTCTGCCACCGGAGCTCCATACCGGCACGGACCTGAGGGCCTTCAGGCGCGCGTTGAAGACCTGGCTCTTTGAGCAGGCCGGCCTTGGCTGAGATGGTTTTAATTTGGTCTCCATTTTATTAATTCTAAATTGGGTTTTAAGGGGGGGTGTGGTGGGGTTTTGTTAGTTTTATCAAGCAGCCGATTGAAATTTAATATTTTTTAACTTTTGTATTCTTTGTGGGGTTTTTAGATGGGCTGTTCACCGCCCTGAGTCCCTCGGGAGAAGGGCGGTATATAAATGGAATAAATAAATAAATAAATATAAATCTGTCTTCATGAGCCATAATGAACTGAGACAGAGAATTTTCCTGTATGGTACAATTAAAAGTACTTTGTTAGAAATCATCTGGTGGAGGAATGAAAAATTATTACCTGTGACCTATTCTGATCCCTTTTGGGACTGTTTGTATTTAAGAAAATTTGAGGGCCAAAATGGTCTTTTCAGATGCTTAATGGCCAAATCCAATCCTTGAAACTCTTGAATCCTCCTCTCCACGTTAGAAGTTTGGCTGTCAACATGCCACACACAACTGGTGTGGCTCTCAAACCAGTGGAATTTACACACCTCTGTGCAACTTCAAACTTGGTATACTATACTATATGCTTTTGGAAGAAAAAATCCCTTTATGATTCAGTCAAAAAGTATTCATTAATGACTTAGATGAGGGAATAGAAGGGGAATTTACCAAATTTGGAGTTGATATTAAGCTGGCAGGAATAGCTAACACCTAAAAAGATAGGCTCAAGATCCAGATGGATCTTGACAGACTAGAACACTGGGCTGTATCTAACAAAATGAAATTCAATTATATTATTATTATTATTGTTGTTGTTGTTGTTAGTCAAAAGCTTACAATATAACAGAAACAAGAATAAACATAAGTTAAATATAAGAAATGGGAACTAATAATTGGGCAAAATAGGACAGGGACAGTAGGCACGATTGTGAGCTTATGCAAGCCCCTTACAGACCTTTTAGGAATGGCATGAGGTCAACAGAGGTTAGGGTAAAGGAGTGGGAGTTTGAGCAGGTGACAACAGAATCAGATAGTGAGTTCCAGATATTGACCACTCTGTTGCTGAAATTGTACTTCCTGCATGTAGAGAAAATTAAAGTCCTACACTTAGGCAAGATAAACCAAAAGTACACATATAGACTGGGCGAAACCAGGCTCAATAGCAGTAACTGTGAGAGGGATCTTGGAGTCTTAGTGGATAACCAGCTAAATATGAGCCAGCAGTGTGCAGCAACCACCAAAAAAGCTAATGCAATCCTAAGTTGCGTTAACAGAGGGATACAATCAAGATCAAGTGAGGTACTAATACCACTCTATAAAGCCTTAGTAAGACCACACTTAGAGTACTGCATCCAATTTTGTTCACCACATTATAAAAAAGAAGTTGAGACTCTAGAAAAAGTACAGAGAAGAGCAGCCAGGATGATTAGGGGACTGGAGACTAAAACATACGAAGAATAGTTAGAGGAACTGGGCTTGGCTAGTCTAGTAAAGAGAAGGACCAGGGAATACATGATAGCAGTCTTCCAATATTTGAGGGGCTGCCACAGAGAGGAAGGGGTCAAACTATTTTCTAAAACGCCTGTAGGCCAGACAAGAAATAATAGATGGAAACTGAACAAGGAGAGATTTAACCTGGAAATAAGGAGAAACTTTCTGACAGTGAGAACAATCAACCAATGGAACAGCTTGCCCTCAGAAATTGTGGGAACGCCATCACTTGAGACTTTCAAGAAGAGATTGGACTGCTATTTGTCAGAAATGGTGTGGGGTCTCCCACTTGTGCGGGGGGTTGGACTAGATGATCTATAAGGTCCCTTCCAACTCTGATTATCTGTTATTATTTTGATACTTTTCTCTGGTCAATCTGGTCTTATTTGTGCTTCAGTCTTTTTCCATTCCCTGATCTTGATACAGCTACCTTAGTTTTCTCCCTCTTTTACCCTGCAGCCACAATTGAATATGATTGCAGTGTTTCTCCTGCTGCTGCATGACTGGAGTATTAAGGAGAAGGAAAAGAGACCTATCTAATTACATTATGCAGCCTGCTCAATATACTTATTCCTCAGCTTGATATGCAATGTTCTCTGCATGGCACAGTACGGTATTAGAACAAAATAATTAGTGGAAAACCTGCCGCAAGTTCTTTCATTCCATTTGATGAAGTCTGATTAGGAAGGCTTTGAAAAAGCTTAATTGAGCAAACAAAATTATTAAATAGGGTGCTAATTGCAAAAAACAGGACATGGCCAGTCAGATGGTCTCCTGGGATACTTACTCAGGAGCTTTCTTTTTGTAAAATGCAGAATAAAAAAAATAAGGTAAAATGTACTATATAATTTTACAATTCTGGGAAGGTCAAAGAAGTCACATTTGCTCTTTGCAAAATTCTGAAGAAAAAGATAAGGCGTCATTTTTCACTGTCTCCTTTTATCCTGTCCCTTTGTGTTTCTAGTTTAATTTTGGTTTAACTTATTGATTAGCCCTTTCGCCATATCAAAGTGCAGCGTTCCAGACACAAATTATTACTAAAATCTGATAAAAGCAATTTAAAATGAAATTGGAATAAAGTACAATCATTTATAATAGATAAAATAAAATATGATAAAATTATATTTCGGTGTCACCCCGATAATCTACCCCAATCAATCCCACATATGCCGATCTCAACCGAACCATTTTGCTTCTAAAAAATCAGTGTGGTACAATGGCTTAAAGGGTTGACCTAGTGTAGAAGATAATCAGCTTCTCTAGTCTACGGAATTTCACAGGGTGAATTTGGGCCAGTTACACTCTGTCAGCCCAGCCTAATGTGTGTGTATGTGTGTGTGTGTTTGTATTGGGGTGGAAATTAAATGAGTATGGTTAAGAGAATAAGTTAAATGGAATTTAAATTGAATGTACCACTGACTTCCAAGGTTCGCCTTACATAGAATGGGGTTGTGAAGAAGAAATACTCTAATCCTTTAATGTCCTTTGTGATTTCAACTTGGATTGGGAAGCCTCTACATGATACTAGTAGTGAGGAGTTCCAATTCATAAGAATTGTCAAGTTGTGAAAGAAATCCTATTATTTTAAAAATGGCTTAATAAAGTATTGCACTTTCCCCCCCAATATCAGTAACACTGATAAAGTTAGTTAAAATAATGCTGTATATGTTGCTTTACAAGTAATCATAGCATCACCATATTCTTTTGCCTAATATTGCTTGCAATCTCTATTCCTAGATTTTGCATTCTAATATTTATTCTTCAGGCTATAGAAAATACAGTATATGGCACTAAGCAGTTCTTGGACTACAATTTTCATTCATTGTTAATCTGGATGGAACTAATGAGAAAGTTTAAAACATCTGAAAAATTACACTCTCCTCACATGTGTTTTCTGAACTTGCCTTGACTAAACCACTGTCCTATTTGCCTTTATTTTTAAAACTTGGAGGAAAACTATGGCTGCCTCTTCAAAACATTGTTTCAAGTAACTATGTTATAACATGTCTCACAAAATCTCCAGCAGTTAAGCCACTAAGACTGTTTCATATATGCAGATAACCCCCAGGACTGAAATCTTAATATGGGACAATTGGCCAGGTGGACTGAAGAGCTACTGACTGGCTGGAAAGCAAGAGCAAGATGTTTGTCTTAGTTTTGTTTTGGATAAAACAACTTGTAACTTTTTGAACTTCAGATTTAAACTTATACTTGCTTCATATCTTTGACATAAAATATTTTAAGCAAAGAATCTAATTTTTCAGAGCAGCAATCTTATGAACCTTCTGTTGAATAGGTCACTGACAGTCCAATTTATTGTACAAGAGGGCAATTGCTTTCCTTATAATAATGATTTTCTTTGCAAACAGAAATTGCTCCTGGTTTTGTTCTTCTTTCTTATTGTGCATTCCTAAATTTGAAAAGAAGAACAAATTAACATCACAACAGGATTTTCTTTACAACTCATCCATTGTTCCTTCTGTAATTACATTTTGCACTTAAAAAAGTAAAGGTATGTGACCTTCAAACATTCAGTGGTATCATACATTATTTCTATTGTACCATCCAGTAAACCTTTATAGAGAAAACATAGATGATATACTTTCCCCATCTGATATAGAAAATTATCACACTCAAGCAAAAATGTAACTTTTAAATAAAGGTGAACTTAAATAAAATTGAGCATCTTTCCCAACATTTCAAGTACATCAAGGTGGGAAAAGTGATCTCAGACATCTGCAATGAACTGAGAAACAATGTATTGTATATTTATCTATTCTTCCAGTTATGTTATGATTATTATACTAATAATCATTCTCTCTCCCTCTCCCCCAACCCCCTCTGTATTCTTGTGAAAAACTAGCTTTAAAATTGTTTTAGATTTCTAAAACAGGCAACTTACTTTTAAATACTTGTCATATGGATTACCTTGACTTCTGTTCAATGTAATCAACAAGACGGTGAGTGCTTTCTTTCCAGATATCTTCCAACCAATAGATT
This sequence comes from Bungarus multicinctus, assembly GCA_023653725.1. Taxonomy (NCBI): domain Eukaryota; kingdom Metazoa; phylum Chordata; class Lepidosauria; order Squamata; family Elapidae; genus Bungarus; species Bungarus multicinctus. The sequence goes on along the minus strand of CM042846.1, from coordinate 55,394,464 downwards.
GTCACTGATTGCTTTAAATAAAATTTTCTTCATTATTATTGTGCTCTAAATGCTCATCAAAATACTATGTACTAGTCATTGTTCCTTACTGACATGAAATCTGATCATGATCAAATTAGATGCCTGAAGATCAAAAACAGATCAATCATGTCATTTAGCCTGCTCTTCTAACAATATGCAGTACGTTTTTAAATCTGTTTCTGGACAACCAGATAGTCCATTAAAAATCCTAATTTGGCCTCTAATGCAGCCTTTTCAGGCAGGAAGCCATCACAAGCTTTGCAGTTCTGAGACATTCTAGGCAAAATTTAGTTGCAATATTGATGTCTTTGGAGAACATCACCTTAGGAATCAATCAATGATATGTAACTTAAAAGACAGATGAATAGGGCCATATATGGTATGAATGAAATTAAGGATGAGTTGCAATGGTTTTAAATTAAATATATTAAAAAATTGAAAATCAAGCTTCACAGAGTTCAGTAATATATTTCAAAGTGTCTGTCATGCAATCCTTCAATAGCTGCATGGAATTAGTCATATTGGAACCTAATTAGATGGGCTTGAACTCAATATTTCAAACTATCAAGAAGAATTTTAATCTTTGAGTTTTTTCTTCTCTCTATGCTTGAAGATTTTATGTCTTAAAATGAGAAAAGAACAATATAAGAGGCTGATTAAGCAAATGTGACACACAATATATCACTTCACTACACTAAAACTTCGTAATTTTTCCTTAAAATCAAGTAATTTTATAAGCTAGCAAAACTCAAAAGAAGACATATGGTTATATCTTGGAACAGGTTACAAGAAAAAACTAGCATACATTTTCTAGACCTATTTTGTTTTGAACTTTTTGGTTGCTTTTTTATTCAAAACATCTAATTGACTTTCTGCTCTGGATCTAAGAGGTATGCAATGGTGGGATTCAAATAATTTAACAACTGGTTCGCCCAGGGTCAGGGAGGTGTGGCCCATCTCCATCCTCCATCTTTGCCACCATGGCCAATCTGACCCTGGGTGAACCAGTTATTAAATTACCCCCACCCCACCTCACCCCACGCTATCAAAGTGGATCCTGAGCATTGCGCAGTGCTCAATGGAGAAATGGGCAGTGGAGCAGCCAGCATGAAGGAAGGGGGAGGAGCAGGGAGAAGAAAGAGGGAAAGCGGCCTTCTCCTTCTGTAGGCGTTGTGCATTCTGGGTATTCTTGTCTTGAATGGCAAACCTCAGACAAAGAATATTCCGTGCAAAGTGCAACGTTTGCATGTTTAACCTGGAGAAAACAAGACCTTAAAATCCAGATAAGACAGAACAAAGGACAGGAACTGAAGTTTATGTTAATCTTAACTAGAGTTAATCTTAACTAGAGATGAATGTATAAACTGCTGAAGCAGGTAGTAACAAAGGTTATCTAAATAGATGTATAGTGTATAAATTAACCCTGGTATGCTACTATGTAGATATAGATAGAACGAACTCTGGCAATAGAGCAGACAGCTCTTCTTATTTTCAATCTGACAATAAAGAAAGCAGCTTGTCTCATCTTCATGTGGTCCTGAGTCTTGATTCCTACATCCTTCCCTTGCGCCAGCCGCTCCATTGCCCATTTCTCTATTGCAGTGCAGCGCAGCACCCAGGATCAACTTTGATAGCAGGGTGGGGGGTGTAATTTAACAAATGGTTTGCCTGAACTGCTACGAACCTGACTGAATACCACTACTGTATGTGGGGCAATTTGGCTTTGCTTTCTCTGAGCAAGAGGTATTTTCCATGTCAGATAGAACAGAATTCTTCTTAATGAAGTTCTTTGCATTACTTCAAAGCCCTAATAGTACAGCTCAGCTTTGAAGTGGAGCAAAGTGAAGCATTGCAGCCATTTGGTTTCAGTTTTAAAAATGGTGAGGGCGTTGCAATACAAAGCAGCTCTGAAATAATGTTTTTTTTTTTTTGACAAATCATTGACCTAATATACTCATTTGAAGCTTTGCCCAGCTGTAGTATCAAATACAATCAAAAACAAATCTGCAACACAATTTCTGCTCATGTGCAGTCAATGTTCAGTAAAAACAGACACAATGGAGGCCAGGTTTTTAATCCATGGAAAGTGCAGAAGCTTTTTTTAAAAAATATTCTTGATCAAAAAAGACTCACACTGGGCAAAAGCAATATTTTTGTGGGGGCGATTTACGTGAATACTCTGGGGCTACTCAGATTTGAAATACTTTTCTCATGAAAAAAAAAGAGAAACAAAGGCAAGATGGAGAGTAGTAGGTATCCTAAGAAATGGTAGCTGGAACGATTGATTCGATAGTATATTAGTGCTTTATAGCTGGCTACTCTCTCTTTAAATAGAGATTCTGCAGGAATCCACATATTTTGTTTTCAGAATTCCAGATAAAATTTTAAAATAAAAAGGTTGGAATGCTAAAAGTTTGGAAGAGAGTTGGACCTGTGCATTTCTATTAATTTGACAAGCTAGAAATCCATTAGTTCAAAAAGTTATTACTAATGTGCAGTTATGGGGATGGGTATACATGTAGTAAGAATTCAGAGTTACATAAAAGAAGTCTGAACTGGAAATGACAGAAGATCCTGATCATAAAGGCAAGGCTAAACTAAAAGTGAGCAGATTGGATACATCATTTGCCCAAGGACAAAAATGATAGAGATAGCCATCTAAAATGCAGGGCTAATATTTATGTTGATGAGAAATAAAATCAACAATTAATATCCTCTTTTTGCACAATTGTGAACAATCTGATCAGGATGCCCATATAATGTGTTCCTGAAAAATTAATTAATATAACATGTAGTTTGGTCCTTACTGTCTCCAAATATGTGGATCAAAAGTTTTATTAATACACTTCACCAAAATATATACCATGTATATACCTTTCATATTACGAAAGAGAAGAGTAATCATTGCAAGTGGCATTTTATAAAAACTTTTAAAATGAGCAGGACTCAAAACATACTGACTCAATTTCAGTTTGGTAGCACTCAGATTTTTTAAAAAAAATTACACTCTGAAGTTTTAGGAGACTGGTGGTCTTTTGGAGATTGACTAGGCAATCTAAGCAATTTCTGCATCCAAACTATCTCAGTTCAGCTTGAAGTTTGAATGAAGACTAAATATTTTATTAGCTTTAATAATAATTTTAGTGTAACATTAACATAAAGTATGTCTCAAAATGAGTAAACCAAGCAACTGTCAAATAACTGTAACAGCATTGCCAAAAAGGCATTAATTGTGAAGCTTCTTCTCGGGTAACACTGAATTGCTAATTAGGGCATACAAAACCTTTGCCAGACCAATTCTTGAATACAGCTCATCTGCCTGGAACCCACACTTATATCAGGCATTAATACAATTGAGCGGGTTCAGAAGTATTTCTTGAGAAGAGTACTCCACTCCTCTACTCACAATAGAATTCCCTATGCCAATGGTGTCTAACCTTTCTGGGCTCCTGTGCCAAAAATTGTGTGCATGCTCGCGTTCACAGGCTCACATGCCAGCCCTCACAAGGCAATGTGTGCCCTCCAGGACCCCTGCGCATGCACATGTAATCCTCCTGCGACACACACCCTGCCACCCCTTTACCTGCACTGTGCCTCGTTATAACAGGAAGCGATGAAACAGGCCTATTCGGCCTGCCCAGGCTTTTTTCAAGTCTCTGGGAGACCGAAAAAGGCCTCAAGCCAGCCAAAAATCAGTTGTGAGGCACGCGCATGCGCAGTGAGGTAAGTTTGCCTGCAGCTCGCGTGCTGGCACAAATGGTTCCATGTGCCACCTGTGGCACGCATGCCATAGATTCACCATCACGGCCCTATGCCTTCAGGCTTGAAACTTTGGGCTTGAACAATCTGGAACTGCATCACCTGCAGTCCAATTTAAGCATAGTACATAAAATTGTCTGCTACAATATCTCGCCTGTCAATGACTTCTTCATCTTCAATCACAATAATACATAAGCAAACAATCGATACAAACTCAAGGTAAACCGCTTCAAACTTGATTGCAGAAGATATGACTTCAGCAACAGAGTGGTCAATACCTGGAATGCTATTCTCAGCTGTTTTTCTGGGTAATCATAGATAAGGAACATGAGTCAGCAAACTAGAAAGGTTTGAAATACTTTTATTCTTCTATGCACAGCAATTGGCAAGAATGGGATAATCCCGATCCAGGTTAGCGCTGGGAGCATTTGCCTTCCACCATAATTTATTTTATTACCCCACACACCTAATTGCCTCTGTCCTATGCTAGATTCCCAATCTTCTCATTCCTAATATGGCTGTGCCTGGTTTCTTTTACTACTTGCATCCTAATGTGCTCACTTTCCTCTCACCGATTCCCACCTAATCCCCATTTCCCACTCCACAGTATATACCAAGGGAATTCCCCCCCTCCTCCCCTCCCAGAATCTGACATAAAGATTATCAGCACTTCGGGCTATGGGCTTCTCAATGTTTTGTGCAGGGATTCTCCCAGCTGTTGCTTCCCAGCTGGTTTTTATGATGTGATGGCTGCACTGTAAGTAGCTTCAGAGTTACCCCACCCAGCCTTTGCCTCCCAGCTGCATGATAGCTGCAATGTGATTCACGTCGGTCCTTGACAGATCACCTGTGTCAAGTGCTGATGCATACAGATCCCAACAGGTTTATCCAACTCCATTGCTACCACCTCAAACCCTCACAACTTCAACTTCAAATTGCCTACTGTGGATTAAAGGGGGCATGCATAACTACACCAGCATGCCTTCTGTCCCTGTCTTACAGTCTCCATTTATCTGTATTTACTTCCTTTGTTCATGTTTATGTTCATACCTATACTTGTTATCTTGTACATGTTTGACAAATAAATAAAATAAAAATTAAAAATAAATATAAATATAATTTTGAAGACAATGTTAAGCAAACAAGAAGCAAAACTGTAAATACTTGTGGGTGGCAAAGCATAGCATTCTGCTTTATATTTCTATTTAAATTAAATTGAATTATTCTCATCTACTTCTTTGTGTGAATATATCATTTTAAACAAATAAAACTCCCATGCAGTGCTTTCAAGAAGGTTCCAGATGTTAGTAGCTTTAGAAACTACAATTTAAGAGAAATTTTATCAATGGTGATTCAACATTTTCTGTTTTTATTTCATTTTTAAAGGAGAAGAATTGAAACTATGGATAACTCTAGCTATTAAGGAAAAAAATAGCTTGCCATAATGTAATATATCAAGTTACTTTGTACTTTATGATTAGCTTTCATAATATAAATAATCCCACCTTGACATCTGGAATTTTAAAGTCTTTCTACAATGCAGATTTTTATCACCACTAATGAATATTGTAGAAAAATATAACCTTTTGGATTTGTTCCTTTAACCTCTCTAACCTCCAGTTTTTCGTTCTAATCAAGTTGAAATCTGTGTTGTGGCTTCACTTATTTATAGTTTTACTGGTTTTGGTTGTTTAGTGACCCATTGTTTAAAGTCAGGGTTATTAGCATTGATGTATAATTCCCCCTCCCTCTAAACTTTCAAAAAGCCAATAATAATTTTAGTCATCAGTTTAAAGTGGACAGTTAGCATAGGAGGAAAAAAATCGTTTTTCCAGTTCACTACTTTCTTCAAAGCAGCTCTACAGGATTGCTAATTATTATCAGCCTCTCAGAGCAAATCATAGATTTCCTGAGTCTTCAAATCTGATGTGATTCTGATCCCCCCTCCCCCTTTTTTAGTACTGCAGTTGATTAGGTAACTGAAATTGCTTCTGGATGAGCTATTATCTTTTTTTTAATGCTCGTAGCTCCTATTGCAGCTTTGGGCAACTTTGAAATAAAGATTCACTTGCCTTTCATTTGCTCTTGATCACAACTGCCAGTGGCAGTTTTTAAGTACGTATTTCAAAAGTAGAAGGTTGCTTATACAATATGTGGCCTCATGTGACTTTGGTCCAAATGTTGCATTGTATTCAGCATGGTAAAAAAAAAAATGCAGGTGAAATTTGCTTAGATTTGAAATTCTTGCAAAAGAAAATATCTTTTGTTTCATTGATAGACATTTTATAGCATTCAGAAAATGACCAATAATACACCATGCCCCCAGTAACGTAAGTAATAATATGACAGCTCTAATATAGATGCATTTGAAATTCAAGATTCATTTAAAAGACTTCATACAGTTTTAATGTAGTTTTGTCTGAGGTGCAGAAATAGCAGATAGAATTTCTTAGTTATCTATATAAATAAATAAAATTTCTGATAACATTTCTGATAATTTGTGACTCTCTGGGAGAGTCACAGATTAAGGCTTAAAATAGGACCAGTAAATTTAATTATAGTATTTATCAATAAAGTGGGCATGTTATATCTGGGGTGAAAAAATCTAGATGACCATTAATAGCCTCAAGCAAAGAATTGGAGCTGTCTGAATCTGTGGATCTTCTTGAATTTTGCAGGCCAGAAAAGGTATGACTGTACCACTGCTATTATAAACAAACAAACAAATGAACAAACACATAAATAAAATAAAATTAGTGGGATTATATCTTGTTACAGATTTCTTATGCAAAACCTTTTCATAAATTGCAGATAAATTTTCACCTATGTATTACATAATGGATTTTATATTCTTTTCATAGGTTTTGAGATGTATTTCCAGCAACTGTTGGAAAATGTTCATGCATTAGAACTAGCCTGCTGAAATATCTGAGTTTTATGCACACAGTGGAATACTTACACCTCATCAATATACATATATGATTCTGAATTTTTTATCACCAAAGTCTCCTAGCCTAACTTAAGAACAACTATAAAATTCATTGAGATAATGATACGCAATAAGCAAGTTATCAGCCTCTTTTCTCTTGAGATTTTATTTTCCTCTTTCAGTTTCTTTCTAAATAATGTTTTTATTATTTGGTTTTCAAATAATATTTCTCATTTATCTAGCTACAAATAAATTATTGAGAATCTAATTGTAAACATTCAGTTCTGTAAGAAAGTATTCAGACTCTCCCCTTTTTTTAATTTCTAATTTTTGCATATCATTGCTATAATTATTAAAGCATCATGCAAGTCCTGCTGACATATAAAGAAATTGGAGTAAACAAAAAATAGCTAACCTTTGGGTTTTTTTCATTTATTTCATAATAAATCTTTTGTCTATCACCAAGCATTTAGGATATAGAGACCTCAGAAAAGCTTATTAAGCCTGCATTATTTTACATAAATAAAATAACTTGTCTATATATTTATAAATATATAAATTTGCACCTTCAAGTCATTGTTGACCGAATGACTGTTTGGATTAGTCCTTGCTGTTTTCTTTGCAACATTTTTTGAATGTGATATTGCCTTTTCCTAGGGCTAAGTGAGAGAGACTAACCCCAAAATACTAGTTTTGTGCCTAGAATGGGACTAGAATATTTATAGCCCCTTAGTTTCTAGACTAGTGCCTTAACTACTAATGTGTGTGAAATGAAATTCCAATAATTGAGTAATTGTATTAGGCATTTTGTTGTTTGCTTCTTTTCTTACTTTATGTTCTAGTTCTGTGCTGTACCTTTTGTTACCATCAGTTTCTAACAAGATTATTTTAAAAGTTATGTACCTTTAGTGTGTCCTTTGGTTTTATTATTTTAAGTTTTTCTCCTTAAATTAATCTCAGTTAAATGGATAATCTCTTTAATTTTCTTTTTTCCTGGACCCCGTTGTTTATTTATTTGCTTGGTAACTTTTTTAGTTGCCAAGCAATCATAAACTAGGGATCCTATACAGCACTAATCTTTTTACTAGCAGTTTCCCTCTCTTCAGTATACTGATTTTGTGGAACGTTAAAGTCTTAGATATCCTTCTAAGAGGAGAAACATACAAAATGGAGAAAGTTTAAAATTGAAAAAACTTATATACAAAACTACAAAGTATATTTCTACACAAGAAAGATATTTTATTTAAAATATGTTTTTGTTGTGTATACTTTAGGAAATTCAGGCTCTTCTAGAAGAGTCAAAGCTGTGTTTAAATTTTGTAGTAGAACAAGGAATTACGAGTCTGGAAGCACAAATTAAAGAAAGACGATAAATAATAACCAGGGGTGGGATTCTACCAGTTTGCACCGGTTCTATAGAACCAGTTGTTCACGTTCAAATTAGTTCAGAGAATTGGTAAAATGGCCCCCTGGCTGGCCCCATCCCTCTCCACCTGCTCCTCCGCTCTTGGAACTGGTTTTTGTTATTGCGCATGTGCAACATCGTGTGCACGCACAACATGCCTGCAGTCTGCTTTTGCCCACCAGGCCAGTCATTGTTGTCTACCTTTCGCTGTAGCAGAGCAAAAAGCTTACAAGTCCCCCTCCCTTCGAGAATCAGTTGAATCCTGCTTCTCTCTGCTGCCCAGGAGCCAAAGGAAGGGTGATTTGTAAAGTTTTTGCTCTGCCGGGAGTGGCTCTCTCAGCAAGACCAGGTGAGAGAAGTAGCCTGGAGCTGACACGAGCCTCTCCTGATCTGCCTGCTCAAAGGTAAGCCTGCAAATCATGCTAGTCCTTCCCCCACTGTCCCTGGGGCTCCCCTGGCCTCTCCCAGCCTATCTATCTGTCCCCCCAACATCCCTGGCCTTGGCTGGCTGGCTTCCCTGCCAGCACAGCCCCATCCTGCCGGCGCCGCTGGCTGGGGCCTACCTAGCTGTCTCCCCAATGTCCCCAGGCTCGGCTGGCTGGCTTTCCCACTGGCGTGGCCTCATCCTCCCAGCGCTGTTGGCTGGGGCCTATCTAGCTGCCCTCCAATGTCCCTGGGCTCGGCTGGCTGGCTAAGCCACCACACAGCGCTCTATCAGCTCTCCCTACCCTGTGGAAGACCGGTTGGATGGCAGATCTGGCTGCTACCAATAAGCAGTGTGTCACCACAGTGTCTCCACCACCTCTGCCTGCTTCTCCCAGAAGCAAAACGGGAGGCAGTCAAGTCCGCCACCTCTGCTGCCTGTGGAGATGCTTTTGGAGGGCTGGGGTGGTGTTCACACTTTAAAGCATGCTGCTTTAAAGCGTGCAACTATTGCTGCACACTTAAAGCAGCAGGGCCATGAGCAGCCCTCGCCGCAGCTATTGCAAACACATACACACACACACACACACACACACACACATACACATACCTGGTCTGGGACAAAGTGTGATCTTGCAAGCTCCAGTCTGCAGTGGGTGGCGGGAAAAGGAAGAAAGGGGGGGAGAAGGGGGTGGCATGCAACTGCAATGCAGCCTTGAGCAACCCCCATCCCGGCCATCTCTGTTCCACTCGGAAATGCTTTTGGAGGGCCGAGGTAGCAGGTTCTCATACTTAAAGCATGCATGCTGCTTTAAATACTGCCTGCTATTTTAAAGCCTGCCACTTTAAGCATGAGCACCCCTGCCTCAGCCCTCTGAAAGCATCTCCCAGTGGAGCTGTGACAGCTGGGGTGGGGAGTGCTCAGAGCCCCATTGGAAGGTCCCCTCATGCTTAAAGTGGCAGTCTTTAAAATGGAAGGCAGGTGTGTTGGGACTTTGCAATGGGACCGTTTTAAGCATGAGCACCCACTACCCCAGCCCTCTGGAAGCATCTCCCACTGGAGCAGCGATAGGCTGGGGTGGGGGGTGCTCAAAGCCCCATTGCAGTTGCACGCCACCCCCTCCTCCCTCCTTTCTTCTTTTTCCCACCACCCACTGCTGACTGGAGCTGTTTCAAGTCACAAGACTACGTGGGATGTTGTAACTGGTCATAAGTGTGTGTGTTTATGTGTATGTGTGTGTGTGTATGTGTGTGTATGGCTTCAAAACACCAAAAGCAGGCCAAGTAGCTCTGTGGAGGTCAGTCATAAATTAGAACACTTGCTAAGCAACTGGCCATTAAGCAAGGACCTGGTCATTAAGCAAGGACCACTTACATTGGGTTTGCCAGTCACATGGCCACCTGGCCATGCCCTCCAAGTCACAAGACCTCCTAGCCATGCTCACCCCAGTCACATGACCACTTAGCCATGCCCAGTCATCAAGCCATGCCCACCACAGTCACAAGACCACCAAGCCACACCCACAAATTAGGCCATGCCCACAGAACCAGTTGTTAAGAAATTTGAATCCCACCCCTGATAATAACTAAATAAAATACAGGCAATGCAGAGAATAATTATATATGTATTTTAATTCAGCTTAATTTTAAAACAACTAAGTAAACATTGGCAGGCTGAAATCGTACTCTGTTGATACAGAACTGATTCAAAAAATGAGATTGATAAATTATTAATGTTGGTTCCCTAGATTATCTTTATCAAAATTATAATTACCACTGGACTTTAATTTACCTGATCTGGGGAATATGGCAGGCACAACTGCAACCATGGAGGAGAATAGATCAGCTCTGGAGAAAAACACCTGACAGAAATATTAGTTTACATATCCTCAGTCATTCAATATAGTTTCAGAAACTGGTTGCAAAAACAAATCTTCTAATGGTACTTCATTCTAGTATATAATAAAATGTGTACATGAAAGAAATATTGTGCTAATATCATGGCCCCAAAAGCCAAAACAAAAATTTATGCCACCAGATAAAAACTGAATGCACCAATTATCACATTAAGCAAGAGGAAAACCTTCTATGCACCAATTCCACCCACGCTTTCTACAATTTTGTAAACAACAAACTAAAAGACTCAAGGTCCATCCCACCCCTGAAAGGACCTAATAGTAAAGACTGCAACGACGACACTATTAAAGCCAACCTCTTTAACACATTTTTTGGCTCAGTATTTGTAAACAGCAATGGATCATGCCCAGTATTTCCTAACCGAACCACAGAAAACTACAATGATCTAATACATATCGATTTTACAGAAGACAATGTAGAAAAAGCACTATGCAATCTAAAACCATCTCTATCTATTGGACTGGACGGAATATGTGTCTACTTCTTAAAAAAGCTACCCACTGCCATAGAAGAACCTCTAAGCATAATCTTTGAAAAACCTTTCAGGACCAGCTCCTTGCCAAAACTATGGTCATCCCCATCTTCAAAAAAGGAGAGCCCAGCCTAGTTGAAAATTACAGACCAGTCTCTTTATGCTGTGTCACCTGTAAAGTCATTGAATCAATTATTAACCAATCCATCATCTTCCACTTAGAAACAAACAACCTACTCTCTAATAAACAATTTGGTTTCAGGAAAAAACTATCATGTAATCTGCAACTCTTACAGTGCAAAAACATATGGACTACATAACTCGATCAGGGCAAAGCAATAGAGTAATCTGCATAGACTTCTGTAAAGCCTTTTATTCAGTGGTACACAACAAACTACTCCTAAAATTAAAATCTTACGGTATCTCTGGACACCTGCATAGCTGGATAGAAGCATTCCTGTCAAACAGACAACAAATGGTCAAAATGGGGAGCATCCTGTCAAATTCTGTACCTGTCAACAGTAGTGTCCCCCAAGGCAGTGTTCTAGGAGCAACTCTTTTCATACTCTGCATAAATGACCTCTGTGATCATATCAAGAGGAACTGTGTTCTCTTCGCTGATGATGTAAAGCTATTCAACACCACAGACAATACTGCTACCCTCCAAAAAGACCTTGACTATGTATCAGAATGGTCAAACAAATGGCAACTTCAAATCTCAACAAATAAATGCTCTGTCCTACATATTGGCAAAAAAAATCAGAAAATAAAATACAGGCAGAATAGTCAAGAGCTTGTTGATGATCCAAACTCTGTCAAGGATCTTGGAGTACTCATCTCAAATGACCTAAGTGCTAGAACCCACTGTAACTACATAGCCAAAAAGGTGTTAAGAGTTGTTAACCTAATCTTATGTAGCTTTTTCTCTGGTAATATTACACTAATAACTAGAGCATACAAAACATTTGCTAGAGCAATACTCGAATACAGCTCATCAGTCTGGAACCCACATTACGTATCTGATATTAACACAGTTGAGAAAGTCCAGAAATATTTTACAAGAAGAGTTCTTCACTCCTCTACTCATTGCAGAATACCATATGCCACCAGACTCGAAATTCTAGACCTTGAAAACCTAGAACTATGCCGCCTTCAGTCTGATCTAAGTATAGTATATAAAATCATACATTTCAATGTCCTACCTGTCAATAATTACTTCAGCTTCAACCATAACAACACAAGAGCAAACAATAGATACAAACTCAAGGTAAATCGCACCTAACTTGATTGCAGGAAATACGACTTCAGCAACAGAGTGGTTAATGTCTGGAATACTATACCTGACTCTGTGGTTTCTTCCCAAAACCCCAATAACTTTAACCTTAGACTTTCTACTATTGACCTCATCCCTTTCCTAAGCGGTCTGTAGGGGGCATGTAAAAGCGCACCAACGTGCCTACCGTCCCTGTCCTATTGTTTCTTTTATATATATTTTTCTTATATGTATCCATGTATTTATAACTATGTTTTTACTTATACCTATTATCTTGTAAGCAATTGACAAATAAAAATAAAAATAAATAAATAAAGTTTTTGTCAGTCAACAGTGATTACAGAGCCTACCATACAAATATCAAGTAAGAATACCCTACAAACTTCAAACAAAAACTTAACATACAACTTCCATCTGGCAATCACAAGGCCAGATGGCTGCCAAACTCCTCAAAGGAAACAACAGCTGTTTGTATTTGAGGATGTTATTTAATCAGCTGGCAGAACTATTCAGTCTGTTGCTGATACTACTGTAGCATATAAGAGTCTTCCATATCAAGAGCATTATTTTATTTAGAAGAGCAGGCACAGAAGATTATCACTTTTATTAAACAGTTGTAGCAGGTTTGTGAACTTTAATGCCTGCAGACATCAGTGTGCTGATGAATCAATAAGCAACCATGGGCAGCCATTACTGAACAAAAAACCATTCTTATTGGCAGAAGATCAGATTATCGTAGGTTGCTATGCTACATGTTGTGATAACTTCTCACGCACAGTGAGTGATTCATCACTTGTTTGATACTTTGGTTTCCTGTGATAAAACAGAAAGAATGCTCCTCTTCAGAAGTCTAAGCTCAGAGTCAAACATGCAAAATAATTTATTTTAGAGGAAAAGAATTCTATAAGTGAGTTCTCTGATAGGAAAAAAATATTTCCCCTCCCTTCTGTCCCTCTTTCTTTCTCTCTATACAACAAATTACTAATCAAAATAAACTACCATTCTTCTGCATTTAATTGACACCTTGAATCAGCTGGAACATGAAATGGAATGAAAGATTCGTACCTTTAAAACAGGAAGACTAAGAGCAGAAACCAATGCATGCTAATTAAGGAATATGTAACACTAATGTCAGCAGTGCTTAATATAGAGTAAATCTGTATAGGATTCTCAACATTCTGATTTTGATAAGTAACATCAGCTTATCCATGGGGATGTAAGTTTCTTGCTAAGAATAAATGACTGTAATCAGGAAACTGAAAGTGGCAGGAAGGACTGTGTGTGCACACATGGCTTTGATTTATTCTGGCCACAGTATTTCCTGGTGTTCAGCCTTTATTTATCTAGTCACAGGACATGGAAGGTGTATGTCAGCAGGTGTAACGGTTGCTGGATATTTTCCTACTGGTTGGTCACATTAAGAGAAGGGAGGAAAAGCAAGGGCATCAAATGACCATTTTACTTAATAGACCCTGCTGGTACTTATTCAGGACATCACAATTCCTCAGGAAGACAGATGTGAAATACTCTCAAGAATGGGTAAGAAACAACACGTAGGCAATAAGCAAAGGCCCTTTGCAGTAAGACAGATGGCATTTGAAAAGGGAATTTATGCTTATGTTCTATTAGTTTTCTCATCTTTTCATGGAATCTGGCATGGGTGCTATATTTTATTAAATTAGGGTGCATTAAAATGATTATAGTCTAATTCAGTCAAATGTGAATGAAAACTCTTTTTTGTCTTTCCATATATCCAATGGAATGTTTGGGATTGAAGGAAGAGAATAGCAATAGCACTTAGACTTATATATCGCTTCACAGTGTTTTATAGCCCACTCTAAGCAGTTTACAGACTCAGCATATTGCTCCCAACAATCTGGGTCCCATTTTATATATCCTTATTGTTATGCAGGAATGCATGAAACAACCTTTTAAAAGTGTTAATGAATAATTGTCTCAACCCCACCCCAAAGCAAGGGATTACATCGTTGTAAAAATAAAAAACAAGAAAAATGAACTCCTTTAGTTCAATTCCGGGTGCTCTTACAATAACATAAGATTGTGTGCCATCAGGGTTAGTTCTGATCCCCAGCAACCATATAGAAATATTGTCTCCAGAATCATCTGCACCCAACCTGATCCTTCAGGTCTTCTGAGAGTATGTCCACTGTCCTTGTAACTGAATTTATCTGCCTTACTGTTGGCTATCCTCATTTTCTTTTTTCCTTCTATTTTACCAGTCTTGCAAACTTCTCAAGAGAACTAGGTCTCTGCATAATGTATACAAATATAATAATTTTAGCCAAGTCCTTTGTGTTTCAAATAAGAACTGTGGATTGATTTGTTCTAACATCCATTTGTTTGTCGTCTTGGCTATTCATGATAATCTCAGGAGTTTTCTCCAATAGAAAATACTTGAAAATAAGCCAATGCTCTTCTTTATCTTTCTTTTTCAGATCCAATTTTCACTTTCATAGAATATTACAGGCAAAACATGGATACTTCTTATCTTTGTAGATATAGACAGGAGTGGGAGTCAAATTTCTTAACAACCGGTTCTGTGTGTGTGGCCTAATTTGTGAGTGACTTGGTGGTCATATGACTGTGAAGGATGTGGCTTGCTGACTGGGCCTGGCTTGGTGGTCATGTGACTGGGTGGCAATGGCTTGTATGTAAATATTATAAATATTGATGTAAATATTGATTTTTTTAATAAAAAAGAGCAACTTTTATCCAAAAGCAGGCAAAGCAAGCAGGCAGATTGAGTTGCTCACAGAATTACAGATTTGCTTAGAGATCTATCTATCTCCAATTGGCTACCTGAGTCTGTCACATAAAATTTGCTTGCAAGCAAATTCATAAAATTTGCTTGCAAGCAAACTCACAAAATTGATTCACAAAACACCATGTATGTAAATATTGAATTTTTTTATTTAAAAAGAGCAACTTTTACCCAAAAGCAGGCAAAGCAGGCAGGCAGATTGAGTTGCTCATAGAATCACAGATTCACTTAGAGATCTATCTATCTCCAATCGGCTAACTTGAATCTGCACTGCAAAGTAGAAGCTTCAGTCCTAAGGAAAGTTCAGCTCTGCTTTTAGATTAGCTAGAAAGCAAGAAATCCAAGGATTTCCTGCTTTCTAGCTAATCTAAATCTCCCAGCAGAGCAGAACAGCTGATGGTTGGGGAAAAAAGGAAAAATAGCAACTTACCAAACCAGGCAAGTTGGATGGCTCGCATGCCAGGTAAGGAGTGACTGGGCGGGGAGGAGCGGGGCCAGCCAGATGGAGTGATTTGCCAATTCTCTGAAGTACATGTGTGTGCAGCATTTGCAAGAAATCAGCTGTGCTGCCCGGACAGCTGACAAGTGCTGAGGGCGGGTGCGCAGAGCTTGAAAATCCTCTTGTTTCCTGCTTTTTCAACCTCAGCTGTGCCGCACAAAGCAGCTGAGGAGGAAAAAGTAAGGAATAAAGGACAGCTTAGAGCCCGCAAGGCGGATGGGCCAAACACCGAACCAGTTCAGTGTCAGCTGCTCTTCACAGCTACAGGTTCTATAGAACCGGGCCGAATCGGTAGCATCCCACCCCTGGATATAGATGCAAAATGGGACTGAAATATTTTCAAATTGATAGATTTATTGCTGATAGCTTCTGATTTTTAAAATAAGTTATCTACTACTTCAATCTCTTCATTATCTGTTCTAAGACTAGTAGTTGTACCTGATGTCATTAGTTTGATCTTATTATTTCACTGCATTTTTTGAATTTAATTTCTAAAACTTGCAGATTATTTGCACCTTCAGTTATTACAGTATTTTTATTAACATAGCACAGGTTAGTGAAGTTTTTTCCTCCAATTGTAAAATCATAGTATCTTTTTATATTCCTGCTTTCCTCAACACATATTCAGTATATAGGTTAAATAAATAAGAGAGAGAATGCAGCCATTTCTTTGTTGACCTGCAGCCAATTTGTTTCATCATGTTCCATTCAGACTGTGATTTCCTGACCAGTGAATAGGTTTCACTAGAGTACAATAAGCTATCCTGGGTTTCCCATGCTCCTAAGCACATTCCACATTTCACATGGTCACCTAAATTACAATAATCTACTATACTCAATGAAGTATATATTGGCTTGTCTCTCTTTTTGGCTGTCTCAACTACCTATTGCATATCAGCAATAATACTTCTTATTCCTTGGCATTTTCAAAAGCCAGTTTGAACATTTAGCACTGTCTTTCCTAAAGATTTTATTTTGCCTTGAATGGTCCTAAGCATTGTTTCATAGCTCATGCCATTGAAGATATTATACAATAGTTTGCACATTCTGTTAAGTTTGTGGTTTTGATCTCTTTCAGTATGTTGGCTAATGTAGTGTTTTAGAGACCTAGACTTAGAATAACTTTATTGTCAGTTTAAATGTACACTAATCAGCATACATTAAAATGAAATTTTGTTGCATACAGGTCTCCACCTCCAATATACACTACATAAACATGATAAAATAAATACATAAATATAAAATAATGAACATACCCATATATATTACATAAAAGGAGAAACAACATTGTCTAGTTTAGATGTATACATTTGCATGGCGAAAAAAATGAATCTTGTGAGTTGAGAATTTGATAGAATTTGGTTAGACTGGTTCTTTTCCTGTAGCTTGTCATATTTCTGTAGATATTCAATCAATTTCTATAGCCTTCTGATTTGGTAATGACCAGAGTGCTGAATTAATATCATCTTTGTATATTAGAGTACTTGTATAAGTAAGGAATATATTCTTATCTTGGATATTGTACAGAATTTCAGTATATTCTTTCTATCTTTGATCTTCTTGGAATCAATTAGTTTTTATACATTGCCATCCTTTAGTACACTAATTCATGACTGAATTAGATTTTCCTCTGAGATCCATCTGTGTTCGGATATTATTTTATATTTTTATTTTTCTATTTAATTTGTATAATTATTCAATCTGTTATTTCAATATTTTTGAGATATTGTATTTTGCATTAATTACTATACATTATTATTTTATCACTTTTTTATTGCCCATCGACCATATTAACAAATTTATGTTTTTAAAAATTTCAGTTTTAATTTCACACGAATTTACGAATCTTTCTTTTATCTTCCTTTTTTAAAAAATGGTGTATACATTTTTGTGATATGGCTCCCTCCACTACTATAGTCATTACCAACTGTAATTACTTACTTCTTTGATTTGATTCTTATTTATTTATTTATTTATTTATTTATTAATTACATTTATATACCGCCCTTCTCCCAAGGGACTCAGGGCGGTGAACAGCTCGTCTAAAAACCCCACAAATACAAAAGTTAAAAAGTAATTAAATGTAAAAGTAATTTATGTACATGTGAGCTTGCATATACATATATAATGATTAGTTGCTTCGTTGTTGAGGAATTCACAAAAGGTTTACAATTCACCTCTGTTCAACTTTTTTTTGTAAAAAATAAATAAAAGTGCCACCTTGTTTAAAAGATCTTGTCCATCCCTTGACCTATTATTACAATTAAGGGCATAAGTGTCCCCTATGGCATGCAGCTATTTATTAATTTAGGCTGGGGCATAACCTTATTTCAACAATTCAGACCCTGTTGAACTCTCAGCTAATATATTGTAGATGCTGCTGTCTGGTAAGTAGCCAGAAAATCCAATAATACTAAATAAAACAGTAAGAATACAAAAGGTACTAGGTGTTAAAATCATGTTGCATGAGTTTTACTGCTTTCAGAGACATTCAGACACTTTCAGGACCCAATTCAGGGTGCCATTATTAAAGCTTTTCATAAAGTTGAACCACAGTAAAAGAGTAACTTATTTTTGTTTTTATTTTGTTCATGTTTGTTCCTTTCCCATTCCTTAGTGGTTTCACTGAATTGGAAAGAACTTTCTACCAGTGCAAATGTATAGAACCATGATGGTGAACCTATGGCATGTGTGCCAGATGTGGTGCACAGTGTTCACTGTGGGCCATGCATGCCATTGCCAGCTGTTCTTCTGGTTTCCGGCACATGCATGCACACTGGCCAACTGTTCTTTGGGTTTCCAGTGCTTCGGTGTGCATGAAGACTAGCTGGCCTGTGCGCATATGCACACTGGCCAGATGGTCTTTGGTTTCTGGTGCTCCAGAGCACATGCATGTGTACATGTGTGTGTGCATTTCAGTTTGGGCACTCGGTGCCAAAAAGTTCGCCATCACTAATATAGAACTTACCACTATGAAGTAACACACATATTTCAAGAGGAGACTTCATTGAATTAATTGAGTTGATGTATATTAATGTAAATGCATACATTCATGATGCATGTTTGCTTTAGAAATATTCAATGGGTTGCTCAATCCATTGAACCATTGCTAGGAACAATTTATTATGATATAAATGAATATATTAACTAATATATTTAATCTATGCAGTATGAATTTATATGTTATAAATTCTGTACAGTGGTGTTTTGAAAAATATTGGAAAAATAATCTCTATTCATATTTATCCAAATTTTATGTACATTTTCCTTGATTTTTCAACATTTGAATCATTCAGAGAAGATAATCTATGCAAGAAGTGGGGGGTAGAATCCTAAAAGCTCTAAAGAAAAACAGCAAAGATTAAAAGTTGGAGAAACTTTTGTAAGGTAAAAATATTACAACTTTCCATAGCCATCCATTCATCATTCTTAAAAAGCCTTTAATACATTGACAAGAAAATCAACATGTTGCTATACAAAGTAGAGTTATCAGGCAAGAGAATTACTAGGCTTTTCTAGCATCGGCTGAATTCTGTGAAAAACCTGGAAGTCATAATCTTGATTAAGAAGAAAAGGTGTGGTTCTGTTGCTTCTTCATATCAGAAAGAAAGGATAGAATCCACTACTTTATGTACAATAACAAGGCAAGATGATGGTTAGTTTGGAAATAAATTGTTGATCAAAAGAAAACTGCCAATGTAAATATTTAGAACTTTTCCCCCCTCTACTGCCTGTGATGGCATGGTTTTGTTTGTAGCAAGATTTATTTCGCAGTGGCTCATATTTTGCATTCATTCTTCACAAAAATATTGTTTTCTTGTACAGAAGATCTGTTTGCTATTGTGTTAGCCTCAGCAAAGAAAGATGACAAGAATTAAATAGTATTTTGACATTAAAACACATCACTGCCTTTTTTAATGAGATTTCAGGGAACAATACCAGCTGAGGAAGGATTGCAGTTTAAATTGACTGAGTATATAAAGTGTTGTCATTACTTGTGCTGTTGCTGTTACTTTTTTATATACTTTATGACCTTGTTTTGCTGTATCTTTTTCTCCTTCTCAGAAATGATTTCCCCTTCTTCCTGTTGGAAGGATAACCACAATTATTAAATTGTGATCATTGCTTTAAATTAGAAAACATTTTTCTGTTGAGAACACAAAACTAGCAGCTACTCTCTGATTTGTTTGGTTCCCCCCACTGAATAAAGGTTGAATGCAGACCTTTATTATAGCTCTCCTTTTACAATAAATCATAGTTTAAAAACAACAGCAGCAGCTGAGTTCACACAACACCATAAGCTAAAACCAAACTAGTCACATGATGGCTTAACTTAATAAATGAATCTAGACACAAACACAGTGGAACCTTGGGTCTCAACCGTAATCCGTTCTAGGATTTTGGCCACAACCCGGTTTGGTCGTGATCAGAAGCACGGCCATCTGCACATGCACAGACAAAAAAAATGGCACCGAAAAGGAAATTGGTGTTGTAAGGGAAACTTTCCATGCTGATTTTGTTCACTACCCAATTTTTGAATCGTGACCTGATTCAAAAATCAGGTGGATTTTTTTTTGGGTGGTCATCACACAATTTGGTTGTGAACAGAAGTGTTCATGACCCGAGATTCCACTATAGTAGCATGCTGGGGTCTAATATAAGAAATGTTGTGAACCAGGCTGGTAGAAGTAATTAAGCTGAAAAATATTTTGTATTTGCTACTTTGGAGACATTTGTTAATTAGCTGACATCCTCAGAAGAAACATAAACATGACTATTCTAATAATCTTTTTCTTATCTCCTTTTTCTCATTTTTTATCACCTTTGTATAGAAAGCATGGGAAGAACAAATGGGAGAATGGAAGAGAAACATTACTTGGAAAAAACCAAACCAAATTTTACTGATATTAGTTGGCTATATAGAGGGCACAGCTAGTGTTAGGATTAGAATTTGTATAGAGGAATACTGTATGTGTGAAGTAAACAACCATATGGGAAGTTTACCCCCCCTTCCCCCATTTTTATTGATTATTATTTTACTTACACTACATCATTAAGAGTCAGTTTGATGCAATGGTTAAAGGCAACAGGCTAGAAATGGAGACACTATGAGTTTTAATCCCACTTTAGGTACAAAGCTACTTGGGTGACCCTTAGGCAAGTCATTCTCTCTTAGCTCTATGAGAATGGCAATGGTAATCCATAAAAAAGTCTTTCCCAGAAAAATCCAGGGCTACAGTACTCATAGCAGTCAAAAACTAACTCAAAGACTTGAAAAAAAATTTAAAAATGACAGATTCCTAAATCTAAATGGCATAAAATGGACAGGAAATGGACAGGAAAGAAGGTTATTACTAGGTATAGAAGCAAGAGATAGCATGGAATTGATAGCACTTAACTGACTGAATAAAAAGAAGAATCAAGATACAGCACAAGAAATTTAAGCTCCAGTAAGAAGTAGATATGAAGCAAAGTGATAGCACTATATCAATTAATCAGCAACAAGATCACTTGAACATTAAAGCATGTATTATCTCATAAGCAAAAGACAAAGATGAAAAAGAAAGGAGATCAAAACTGAATTTTCTAATGCTAGGAGTTTCCAATCCTGTATATGGCTTATAACCTGAATTTATGAATCATAAAGCAAGACACTGTAATCTAGTCCATAAATTATAAAATTTAAATAAAATTAGAAGTTTAAATAGAAATTGTGAAGTTGCTTTCTTACTATATTTTATATAAGCTGCTATAAATAGTTTTTTTTGTTTTTTTTTAATCTCTAATTTTAATGCTAATTATAACTCTTTGATTTTATTTTATTTATGAGTATGTTCATGTGTTTATTGTTATCAGTAAATATTTACTTAAGATTATATATTTACTTATATTTCTATGTCCACTTAGGAATATATATTATTCTTATTTGTGTCTGTCTGTCTGTTTATTTTTTAATAATCGCCATTATTGTCTCTCTGTCTATGTATGTATGTATGTATATATGTATGTATATATGTATGTATGTGTATGTCTTTTTTTTGGCTTGTTCTTAATTAGTTTAGACACTGATGAACCAAAGAAATTCAGCTGCTTTCATATACAAAGGAAATAAACATGAATATGAAATTTTATGATGTATGACATAAGATGCCCACGTCTTTCACAGATAATGAATGAGAATAAAATTGTGCTTAGATAAGAACCTTAATTTGCCCTCTTTTGCAGCAATTAGGTTTCTATAATAAGATAATACACTAATTCCACTTACAAAAAAATAAATGTTCAAATAAGACATTTATTGATGTAATCTGCTATCCTTGACATAACCTTGTTCTACTCATCCAGGGACAGAAAACTGAGGTCCCAGATCCTCAACAGAGAACATAATTCAGTAATGAATTTTTTCATTATATTTATGTCCCTGCTTTCCTCCAGAAGCTCATGATGATATACACAGTACTTTTCCCATCAAGTTTTCTGATAACCACAAACCTTTGAATTACTATATATAATAGCAAATAAACTCATCTGTTGACTTAGCCAACCCTTGGAATTTCAACCAAAATGCCACATATAAGCTGACCTTCAATTTCTTAACTGCAGTGATGGGAGGGAAACTGCAAACTGTTTATCTTTTTTTAAAAAAATATACGATTTTAAGGCCATCACAGGTTTAAAAAAAAAAAAAACCTTAGTTCTAGTCTTCAGACAAGCTGAACCCAATTTTGTGGTTGTGTTTTGAAATTTAAACTTCTCAGCTAACAACTGGTTGAAAATCATCTAATGAGCTCCCACAGCTAAGGGTAGAAAAACCAGCCCTCAAAGTTTTTCATGGTACTTTGGTCAAAAATTTGAGAGTTGTATTATCTGCTCATAGGTTTATGGAAGAATCTGTATAGGTGGATATAAGGGTGCCTTTTAAAAGCCAAGGATTTTAGCACAAAAAGCTTTTTGTAGGAAAGAAACAATAGGTAAAGAGAAAATGATCAACTTATTGAGAGTTATTGGAACATATGAATAGAAGATGAAATCAAAAGAACAAGCTGGCTGCAGAGAGATTTAGTTTGCAATGTTTCCACATACACATTTAAAAGAAAGATTCAAGATAGATAACAGGAGATTTGAAACTGAGTAACAGAGGACAGAATTTGTAGTTGAATTATGTACTGTACATGCTAAAATGTATAAATATTTACTGAAATTTGAAATGGAAATGAAATGGAAGTAGAACAAGTAAAAATATATGATAAAGTGGGCTAAGAATTTTGGACGTACTGTAGCATATTTATGGAGCAGAGAGGAAATATATGGTTAAAAGGGCTGAAATGTATATTATGTTTTAACTTAAATGAGATTATTTACAAGATAATGTACCACTGTTATATGAGTCAAGAAAAATTGTCTAGAATGTATACTTCAAATTTACATTGGAAATGTGGACAACATAAAGGGTCATTTTATCATTCCTGGTAGACATGTTTAGAAAGTCAGAAATGTTTTGGTTAAAATATACTCAATGATACAAAAAATTAATAATCTACCGAACTCAGAACTTTTTTGCTGGGTTTATAGACAATTAGTAAAAAGTGACAGGCAACTATTCTTACATATGATTTCTGCTGTGAGACTATTATATGCACAAAAATAAAAAGACTTTAAAATACCTCAATGGAGGAACAGTTGGTGAGCCTGATAGAACCTGCACAGATGCCAAAATTAACCTGTTTACTTAGAGAAAGAGCAACTACTATATTTATTAGTGACTGAAAATATCTTATGGATACTTGCTGAAAAAGAAAATGATGTAACCTTATAGAAGTAAAATATAAATGCATTTATAGCTGCTTTTAAGAAAATTGAAAACCACTCTTTGTGTGTGTGTGTGCGTGTGTGTGTGTGTGTGTATTCTTTTTTTCTTTGCATTATTTTATGTATTTCTTATTTTTGAATTTAATTTATATTTCCCTTTAATATTGAAATTAAATTAATTTGTATTTATTGTAACCCTACATGAAACAATCAGTTAACATATTGATTGCATTGTATAAGAATTTACCTGTAGTTGGGTACATTTTCAAGCCACCCTGAATGAATTGAATCTTAGCCATAAGATTAAGGCAATTCTATATATTACTTCTGTGATGATTGCAACATAACTATACATGTAACTGATTTGATGCTGCATTTGTCAGCATAACATATTACATAAATGGAGCACTGATCCAATTCAATAACCTCAACTGTTTTAACTTAGCAAATGGGAATTAAAATTTTTCAGGGAGTAGTAAATGTTTTTTTGCTGTTGTGAGGAGTAAAGAAATAAAAGAGAAATTTGGGATATAAGCATAAGGTTAAGCACAAAGGCCCAGATTATTCTCTGTTTTTCTTAAAAGCCCTCCTCCCCCACACTTTTATCACAAAATTAAAATATAAGAATTGTGAAGTCCTTGGTTCTCTCTGAGCTTGGTTGTTCTCTTGCATTAGCCAAATACAGTAGGTAACATCATCAATATTAGAATTACCTAGTTATGTAATAAAATATCTGCAAGAAAATAATCAAGCTCAGACAACATCAAGTACTCCACAGTTCAACCCTGTGCCACAAATATTCTCTTATAGCAAGATAAGAATTGCTCTAGGATTATTATAGGATTGAACCATATATAGAATTACAGATTCAAATTTGAATTTCCTGACAGTTGAAAATGGTTATAATTCCCCTTCCCTATTATATTAGAAATTTAAATCAATACATTTCTGATCCTAAATTCAGAAATGCTCTATTCATTTTAATTGCCTTTTCTTTCTAGGGAAGATTGGATTTAAGTAATAAACCTGCTAAAATGTACTTTCTTGCCCAAAAGAGTGAGAGATCTGATCACAAATATTGTCTCTCACATACTATTGGATCTTTATGCAATTAATTTCAGTAAGATGCATACACTGTGCTTTCTCTACCTTTGGGAGAACATGTGTAATTTTTCACTGATAAGGCAGCAAATTGCCAAAGTTCCTATTCATAATACTGGTATGATTCATTCTTCTGTCTGCATGTAGTCACATCTGCTGGGGCTAGAACAATTCCAATAAATACTTGCGAGAGTCTGTCTAGACTTCTTTTGCCAAGTTAATAAATCTGAAATTGGTGTTATTATTGCCAAATATTGAAAAATCAGCATCTTTTTCTGTATTACTAATATTTAAAAATGATTAATTAATTAGCTAAAAATTAAGAAAACACATACAAATCCAATTAAGAAATACATTATTCAATTTGGTCTCTATTTTTAAACCAAGTTTTAAAAAAAGATTTCCTAATGGATTATCCTTACCTTTACAATTTACAATGCTTTATCAGAGAAGCTGTAAAGGATATATTTAAAGCTATAAGTACTTATAAAAGTCTGGATGGATTTTAATGATAATGAATTTAGATGAGTTCTCCCAATGGTGGGATTCAATTTTTTTTACTACTGGTTCTATGACCGTAACTTGGTGGGTGTGGCAGGGGAAGGATACTGTAAAATCTCCAGTCAGAAGTGGTATTTGCTGGTTCTCTGAACTGCTCAAAATTTCCGCTACCAGTTCTCCAGAACTGGTCAGAACCTGCTGAATACCACCTCTGAGTTCTCTTTTGCAACCATAGCTCAGTCTTTTTATTTCAGCATGTAAATAAAAGGTTTCATTTAAAATTTAGTCCTCAATTGAGAAGGAGTTTGTATATATAGACATGAATTTCATCCATCTTAATCAACTATTAAACATAATATAAAAATAGAATCACGAGATTGTCCCTAAGAAAGACATTCTAGATATCTAGAAAAATTTAGCTCAGACGTATAAACAACCTGTGGCTTGAGCAACATGCAGGCATTTTTTTGAAAACTAGCACTCCATCAAATCCTGCTACTCTCCCTATTAGGGAGGATTGCTACTATTAAAATGAACATTCTTCCTAAACTTATTTATTTATTCCAAACAATACCAATAAAAATACATAAAAATTACTTTGTGGAACTTAATAGGATAACCACTAAATTTATTTGGCAAGGGAAGAAACCGAGAATAAAATTAAAGCCGATGCAAGATATGAAGAGCAGAGTGGGTATGGCACTCCCAAATTGGGAAATATATCATAGTGCAGCCTCCTTACTTTGGCTGAAAGAGTGGGTAAATCTGTTGAATAAAAGAATCTTATCTCTAGAAGGCCACGATTTACAGAGGGGGTGGCATGCATTTTTATGGGACATCGGAAAAACTAAACAGAATTATTTCCACAAACATATAATTAGAGACTCTTTATTGGCTACTTGGAATAAAATAAGAAAAAAACATTATTTAAAAATCCCAATTTGGATCTCAACGATGGAGGCGATGATACACCCAAACAATTTGGATCTTAATAAGATGATAAAATACAAGGACCTCCTAGATGCGCAAGGAACTTTAAAATCATGGCAAGACCTCCAAGAACAAGGGCTAAGAGTAGATTGGTGGGCTTATCTGCAAATTCAAAATAGATATAGACAAGATAAAAAAAACTTTGGAATCTACGGTAAGCTACAACAACTAGATAAAATCTTATTATGTCTTGATAAAAAAAATATAACCAAACTTTATAATTATCTCTTAGAGACAGAATTAGAAGAAGAAGTAGTCAAAGGTAACATGATAGCTTGGAGTAGAAATATAGGACGTAGTATTACATTATTAGAATGTGAAAAGGTCTGGATTAGGAATAATAAAATTACAAAATCAGCAACATATAAAGAAAATGCCTATAAAATGTTTTATAGATGGCATCT
Organism: Bungarus multicinctus; assembly: GCA_023653725.1. Taxonomy (NCBI): domain Eukaryota; kingdom Metazoa; phylum Chordata; class Lepidosauria; order Squamata; family Elapidae; genus Bungarus; species Bungarus multicinctus. Next base: position 55,368,179 of record CM042846.1, on the reverse strand, counting down.
CTCCCCTTCGAGAATAGCAAAGATGTCTCCTAACATGAATCCAAACTGTTGGAAGTGTAAAAAGAAACAAGGAACATTCTTTCACATGTGGCGGTCCTGCACTGAAGCCCAAAGATATTGGCGTAGAATTAAAAAATGGTTAGAGGAAATAACAATGGAACAAACTGAATTAAAACCAGAATTCTTTCTATTAGGAATTTTTAATAGACAATTTTCAAAAAAAGCCAAATATATAATATTACATATTCTCACTGCAGCTAGATTAATCTTTGCACAATGTTGGAAACAAGCTGATAAATATTGTTAAATTGAAAAAGTGGTAGCAATTATATATTCGTATTAAGATGTATTTGGAAATATGACACCAATAATGATAACAAATAAGGAATCACAGACTGTTGATAATGGAATAGTTTGTTTTTTATTTATTTATTTGTATGTATTTATGTATGTATGTATGTATGTATGTATGTATTTCTCTTCTCCTTTTTGTGTGTGTTGTGTATGTGCTTATCAGTTGGTTTAGTTGTATAATCAATAAAGTTTGTTATTAAAAAAAATAATCATAACAAAAATTAGTTTCTTCTTTAGGGATTCAATTTTGGGAATAAAAATTACAAAAAAATATTTTAATTTATTAGGTCTGCAGAATCTTATTCTAGGATTGTTTTTAATCTGTTGGAACATATTCATATAAGAAAAGAAAAACTTCTCATTCATTGTTGTTCATTGCCTGTAAAATTGTAATGCTTAAGCATCAGGTCACTGGACTCCTTGTCATGATCCAGAAAAGCAGACTCAAGACATGGCAATAAAGGAATAAAGTCTTTTTGGAAACTTCACCAGTTCTCTGCAATTGAGACCATCTTGCCCTTGAAACTTTGTTCCCAGTAAGAACTTTGTTCCCAGTAAGAACTTTAAACTCATGCTAGAGTTATGTTGGTTTACTTGACGGATTTCACTATTTAAAATTGTTTCATAGATTTAACTGCTTGATTTCTTCAGCTGCTTAAATAGATATGAAAAGTGGAAACATGGAACACAGTTTAAAAAAAACAAACACCTTGTATTACCTCCTTTCCCTCTAAAGCCAACCCATCTTTCTAGGTGCATAGCAGTCAGGATAAGCATAAAGTGATGCCATCAGAAGCATTGGTGTGGTGGTCCTGATAGAGAAGGAAGCATGAAAACAAAGAAATTTGGGAAAGTCTGGGTGAATATTGGCAGCAGAAGCTGAAGGCTTAGTGTCAGCAGCTGGGTGAAAGCATCTTCAATGAAATAATGCTGCAAAAGGAGGCCAAGAGAACACTGAGAGACACTTCAGAAAAAAATTGGCACTGAGGAACTCAGAAGCTTCCAATGAAATTAATCCTAATGCTCTGGCAAACCCTAATGCAAGCCCTAGAAAATCTCTAAGTATTGGCAACATTAGAAAGGAATTAGAATAAACCACTCAGAAGAATTAAAGATCCAACATAAGACCTCAAGAAACCAATCAGCAGAACAGCATATCAAAAATAGAAATTACTAAATCATCCCCTCCAGCCAGCCCCCCCTCCCCCCTCCCCCCCAAAAAAAAAGGCATAAGAAAAGCATAGCACCTGTTGGTCTTTTTCAGGACTGGAGAGATGGAGCTAAATAGAATTTAAAGGATAGGCATAAGACTTAGAAACTTAAGCATGAATTAATTGAAATTAAACACATAACTAGAACAATTGGTTAGTAAGTAATGGACATTGAACTGAGAACATAAGCAAATAACTATAGTTAAAATTTTATAGGTAAGATAGAATATAAGTAAAGGAAACTATAGTGAAAAGAAAGAAAGAAAAAAAAAGTAAAGGGTCTATTGAAGAAGAATCAGAACAAGTTTACTATGGTTCATTTACTAGGAAAACATTTGTAGCTTCTCTATAAATTGCACATATTCAACTGGGGGTTAAAATATATTGTATGTATGTGTGTTGTGTTGTGTTATTCCCCTCTCCCAATCCCCCCCAAATCTGTAATAATAAATTTTATTGACTTGCAACCTTAAATTAAATCAGAACTCTCTCTTGTGTTGCTGTAAGAGAGAAAAGAATAGGGCAAACTCTCAGAAATGACCCTTTTCTTAAATCTCTTTAACAATTTGTCTTCATTCCCAAGAAAGAAATGGAGCAAGAAATGATATGGGAGCGTAAGTCTGCCCTTGATCTTCTGTGATGCCTCTGGTCCAATTAGCCATTGCAAATCTATAAGAAGACAGCTGGAGGGAGACTTCTAGCTGGACTCCCTTGCCGACGGACTGAAATCTGCGATCATCTGCAGTTTCAGTTTGTGCTCTTCTGTCAGAGGGCCCCAATCAATCTGATTTGGGGCCAAAGCCACCCCATAGTAGTGGGCAAAGAAGGGGAGACTGCCAGCTGGGTCGAGGGGAGCCGCATCTCCCCTCCCTGGCTTGGCAATACTCCCTTTCCTGAAGACAGCTGTAGCAGTGGCCAATATGGCCACCCTGAAGATGTGAGTTGACTGGGATAAAATCATGCAGGAGCAGAGAAGAAGAGGACAGCATAGAAACCTGGAGAATTGGGTGCAACTTCTAAATAAAAGGTACGCCGGAATAAAATTAAAGAAAATTTTTTAAGAGAGTTAATTGAAGTGGTGAATGATGAAGTGAAGAAAGAAATTTTGACAGCTTAAAGCAGTTTTGAATCTTGAAAGGAAGAAGCTGGAAGAAGATTTCTGCTTATATGTGATGGCCCTGACACCAAAAGACATAATTTAAGCCATATTTGAATGTGTCAAGGGGAAAAAAAGAGTACTTGATACTTGGACTTATTGGGGCATTTGGAATTTTAAAAGTAATGCTAACTTCTATGATGAATTGAATAGATTACTTTTTACTATTAGAAAATAGTGAAATACAGATTATTGAAATGAGAGACTAGAGCTGACATTGTTTTGTTATGGCAAGATATGTATATTTTTTCAATGGAACTAGATACAGAGTCAAACAAAATAATTGTGAAAAAGAGGGAATTATGATAAGTATATTAGCTTATGTGTAATAAATGTGTAAATTATAGTTGAAATGAAATATGGAAATGGGGACTAGGGGAATAATATCAGTTTTTATGATGAATTAAATAGATTAATTTTTCTATTAAATTATATATATATTGTATGTAATTGAAGGAGAAACTTGCAGACCCTGAATTGAAAAGTATATATGCAATGTAGTAATTGATAGAAGAATATTAGTTTTAACATTAGGTAATAATCAAAACTAAATAATTAATGGGATTTAAAGGGAGATTAATTACATGATATATAAACTATAGGGGTTCAAATTGTTAATAGTAGAGGAAACCTTTTTGAAATGTTTGAATTGAAATCGAACTCATGGAATGATGAATTAAAGATTTGCGATGAAAGTGCAAACCTGACAGAGAAAACGATAAAGTATAATGAATATGATAATATGAGACTTATTTAAAGGTTAGGGGAATAGATCAAATAAATTGAAAAAATAAACAAAATAAGCTGGAGGAAAGCATACAATAAAAAGGGATAGTAAATATGAAAAGCAGTGGTGATATTTGAATTTAAATGTGAAAGTTGAGTATGAAATTAAAGTCATGTTTGTAATGGAAATGTTATACCTGGAACTATGCTGTTCACTGAAAAAAGATGTTCTTAATATGTTGAAAAATGAATAAAAAATTTTATTAAAAAAAAAGAAGCCAGCTGGAGAAGGAAAGAACAGCCAGAGACTGAAAAAAAAAAATTGGAACACCACCAAGTAATTCACCAATTCCTGATGTACAGAGACAGGTTTACATTTAATTGATGAAGCAGCAGGAGATTAACAGTAAGTAATTTAATGAGAAGCAACAGCACATCAAGTTAGGAACAAATTAGGTCATACTGTATAAACCCAACCTAGATTTTTTTTTCAAAATTTATTTGCATGCTGTATATTCCCAAGCATCTCTAAATGTAACTGTTCAATCATAAATTTCCTTCTTCCTATGCTTGCTAATGTACTGAAACTCAGAAAGAACAATCTGGATTTCTATAGAAAGCTAATCTCAAAGTATGGAAGCAGTGATTAAAAAAATGACATTCTGCAAATGTCAAACTCCTACAGCTGGAACCTAGAAGAAGTTAACCCCATTTAATCTGATTGGATGGTGAGATTAATACAGAGAAGAAACCTAGTCTGGACCGCTGTGATGTGTTAAGAATGATAGCCAGCACCTTGAATTATACAATGAATGGCAAGCAGTGTAGTTTCAAAAATACTGGGATCATTCAATTATTTTGAGATACTCTAATCACAACATGAGCTTGTTGTATTTTGTGCAATGTACATATTCTGAATGCTTTCCAAGGACAGTTACCACTCAAATCCAATCTCTTGCCACTTCAGCAGAATCTTCAACCACAATGTGCAGATTGAGAACTTATCACTAGAGAGTCCTATCTGCTTCCTCACAACTCAGAGAGTCAAACCAATCCCATATCGCTTCACAGGACAAAGCCCCAGTCACCTCCATATTATGGCAGCCATTTTGATGTACATAGGGTAAGGAATCTGTTGTCACACTTGCTGATCTGTTTTATTTGAATACCATCATTTGGAGATTGTTTTAAATTATTTATTTATTAATCAAATTTGTATAGCTGCCCATGTCATAAAAAGTGACTCTGGATATCATACAACATTGAATAAAGCAACAAGTACAAAAACAAAAAAAGTCCATATTCAAAGATAAATATTATTAAATATTATAAGTATTATAAGTTATAAGTATTATTAAAACAAGTATACATTAAATAAACATGAAAATCCTATGACATACTGCCAATGCTGTTAATGTGAAAGGAAACTACTGTATATTAATTAAAATGTATTTTTAAAACTATGTTGTTTCTAAAGTTTCTGTTCAGGCATGAACTGCTGTGATATAATCAATAATTCATAGTAGAAAAAAGGGAAAGAACTTTTAAGTTTTAACATCTCTGGTTCAAAACATATCAAAGTTGATAAATTACTTGAATTAATCGACTTTGTCAAATCAAATCCAATAAGGACAATTTATTACTCCAAGCAAGTGATGCACGTTTTTTCTTCCTAATTTATGTTCCTTCAATAAAGCCTAAAATTGGAGAGCATTAGAACACATGACTTATCAGACTATATTGTTAATAAGCAATATGATAAAATTATATGTCAGGTTCAATGGTTTGTTTGATATATTTTAGGCCTGAACTTTTGAAAATAAATATTATATACCGGAGCTCATGTAGACCAGTCCTATCTAATCCTCAGAAGGTCACATGATCCTATTTTTAAACTATCTCTGACAGCTTCTGACAACACAATGGAGAAACCAGCAGGGATTCTAAGCTATTCTGAGATGAAAATAACAAGGTACAACTTGTGATAAATAAAAAAATAAATGAAATAACATATTGTCAGCATAATTATATCATGTAGAAAGAGAATGGGGACCTCATGGTCAAGAGATAACACCAAATGTTGTTGGGATGAGACAAGGAAGAGGATGCCTTAAAAAAATGAGAATGAAAAGGTTGTATGTTTCCAGAATCACAAGAAAAAGTATAGAATGACAAGAAGAAAAGAAGGAGAAGGAAAGGGAAGATCAAGTTGAGGATATGGCAAACTGTTAGGCTAAGCCCAAGGATAATAAAGAGTAATTCGGCCAGAGTTCAATTCTTTATTTTCCTACTCATAATCGTATCTTGCCAGATCAAACCCTTATTACTCTTACCCTAAGAGATAGACCCTGGTATATTCTTTGTGGAAAGCTGATAAACCATCAGAAATTTTCTTCCAACCTGGCCTCACCCGCTTCCTGAATCTTGATATGGGGAGAGATTCAGAATAGCCACTCCTGGAATTCTTTAAGTGGATTTACATTATGCATGCAGAAAGCAAAATAATGAATGAAAAAGCAAAAGCACTGTTGATTTAATTATCTAGGTTGAAAGACTGAGAAAATTAGTGAAGGATATGAGGGAATCATGGAAAACCAAACACTTTACTAGAAGCCAAAATCACAAAACTACGTCTGATTTACCTTGGCCATGTCATGCATTCAAATTCATTGGGGAAATCAGCAATGCTAGCAATGGTTAGTGGAACAAGAAGAAGGAGCTAGCAAAGAACATGCTGGCTTGTTGCCAACAAAACTTTGGATGCAAAGATGAACATCCAAACTGAAAAAAGCTGTGCTTGACAGGATGGCATGGAGAGCCCTTGCCCATAAAATTGCCAAGAGTCAGTCATGACTGAATGGTTAAAACAATAACATGAGGGCAATCAGAGTTCTGGATGTGGGGCAGACCATTAATTGATGGTGTCCAGAGCAGATCTTGAAAAACATTGACAGAAAGAAGTGAAAAAAATTATAAGGAAGGTAGAATAACTTCAAAAAAAGAAAGATGTCTTGTAGCATCCTAAAGGAGGATAAAGCTGCTGCTAGATTGCTGGCAAAAGGGTATAATCTTTTCTCCCTGAGAGTTGCTGTTGTAGTTATTGCATTACTATTCAAGACCATCCAATCATCAAAATTCTGCCCAACTATGCATTGGCCTAATAGTTGGCAAACAAGAAGAAGCTTTGTTTTTTTCTCACTTATTAGAAACAAGATCCAACTTCAATTACTACTTTTGGTGCTGTTGTTAATGTAATATGTAGAATTGTGCCTCTTTGCAGCTCTAGTGTCTGGTTTAGTGGTTGGATTCATTTTTTTTTTACTACCGGTTCTGTGGGCATGGCTTGGTGGGCATGGCAGGGGAAGGATACTGTAAACTCTATAGTCAGAGGTGGTATTTTCTGGTTTTCCAAACTACTCAAAATTTCCACTACCGGTTCTCCAGAACTGGTCAGAACCTGCTGAATACTACCTCTGATCTGGTTGCAAAAAGTAAATAAAAGGTGAAGATCAGCATATGGCTTTAATACCAGTTTCAATCGGATTGAAATTGAAATTTTCTTCAGCTTCTGCTATGCTATTTTGTTATCAATAATTCATGCAAATAAAAATAGAACCACCAAGGCCACATCTAAGTTTCTATAATATGGGACAAAGTAGTCAAGGAGTACATCAATGAGGCAAGAAATTGAAGGGCGGGGAATTTAAGTACCATTCTGTATCTGAATGCTAACACTTAGTGCTGCTTTGGGGTTTTTAGCATGATTGCAGATAGAGGAATATGATGTTCTGGTTGACATCCAATACAAGTGATTTCTAGGGGAATTTAATGAGTTGTAATTTTTTAGTACCAGTTATTGAGCTACAGTATTGATTGAGAAAGAACGAGGGAGCAAATTCTCTGATTACAAGTTCTTTTTGTTCCAAATAGATGCAGGTCTTTTCAGTGTTTTTCATCTATCTTGGAAATAACCTTTTGCATTTACAGATGTGCTACAATTTATTTCTTTAGAGTAGGAAATGAATATTAAATATTACTTATGATATAATTGTAATAAGAATATATTGTTTATCAGGTAAGGAGGGTTAGGGTTAGAGTGACTTCCTCAGTTTTGCAGTCCTAAACAAAATTTTATTAATGTTATAGATGGTCTTTAATAGTCAGTGAAGTGATTGTTCATCATCATCACCAACAATCAACCCTCTCCAAAATTAAAATTAAAAAATGGACTAAAGCCTTGGCCTTACACCTTTGATTATGTTATCACAATCCTTTCCAAGGCTTATTACAAAATAGATATGCTCATATTTTGCCCATGTTTGTTCTATAGAATTAAGTTTATAACTTTTTTATTTTATGTTAAAGCATCTGTTCCACAATAGAAATGTGCAGAATTCAGTGGATGTTTATAATTAATTCTTCCTTTTAGATGTCTATCTATCTGTTTTTATTTTGAAAAGCTATCAGCGCCAATTATTTTAAGAGAAATGATCTCAAAATTGTATATGATTAACAAATTAAACAAATCCTGATGAGAGCCATAGATTTTTGCAATATGTAAAGCAGCATGTATTTTTAAATGCTGAAGTTTTTTAAACATTGCTATCCTTTGTCTGAACTGGGAACTACAGCTGATGGATTCCAAATAAATATGTTAGAACTTGAGACCAAATTTATGTTATTATTGTTCTGATATATCTATGAAATATGGCTAAAAATATAACTTGTTCCCCACTTGAGAGAAATAAGACATGAAGGTAAAGCAGAGTAATTGTTTGTAAGTGCTTGTAGTCTTCCATCATTTGAATCACACTGTTGTATTTTGTTTTATATTGAATTTCCATTTAATTTTATTAAAAGTTTGATATTTGCAACACGTTGTTGGACCACGTTTGGGCTAATTACAAATTTAAGCTGAATTAGTATTGATGATGTGTTTTACTTCTTGACAGATGGTGTAAACTGTAGAGGACAACTGGAAATCTATTTATAACTAGTTTATGTGGATAGACATAAACCATTGTAATGAATAAATGTAGTTTAATATTTTGGGGCCAAGCCAAAGGACAGTAATCAGTCTGGAAGAAAATCAATGAGTTGAGCATTGGTCTTGCTTCATCTTTTGTTTAACTTCTAATGGATGTCTCAGTTTATAATAGAAATGCAGTCTTTGCTTGAACTGACTGAAATATTTAGTTCAGAAAACAAATGTGTTTAGTTTCATCTTCAACTCTTGAGACTCATAATACTTTTATCTGTTTATAATCTTAAAAATCAGTTGAGCAAGAGACAATTAAAAAAAAATAACTCAGCAACATTAAATATTCATTCACTGGTGTCTTTAATTTCCCCCCTCTCATTACAGACAAATAGAAAAATAAGCAATTGATTTCTCTATGGATATTCAAATAAACACTCTTTTACTATATGGATGACAATGAAATGAGGTATGTAAAATTAGAAGATTGAGATGTTTAACTGAGTGCAGATTCAATCAAGGGTTGCTATTGGTCCGTTATTGTTTTAGGCTACCAAGAAGAAAGGAATTAAGGTTCTGCTGGATTAAATATTATTTACAAGACTGAATTCCAGCATAGCCATCTGAGTGCAACATCCATGAAAATGCAACTTTCATGTAGGGGCTTTGGTAGAAATAGGGAGAAACAGGCAACATTGGAAAAAGAAATATCATCTATTTTCACTGTTGCTGCCTTCAAGAGTGCTAACATATCTGTGTGTAATTTTGTTGATCAGTGAGGAAGATTAGTCCGTTGCTTGCTAACCAGTGTGAATACCCATTGTGATAACAGAGAAATTCTAGGCATTCTTTTAAGCATGATCCCTTCATGCTGCCAAATAACACTTTAAATAACTCAATTGCATCTTATGAAATAGCATACACACTGGAAGTGGGAAGGTTGTTGAAAAGTAAGCCTAGAGGGCAGACTTTATGAATAACCTGGGAGATTCAATTTGGATTATTTCAGTTCCCTAAGCCTAACCCTCATAGTAAGGATACTTGGCGTACTTCTAAATAAATGATATATGAACTAAAATTCCAATGAATAAATATTTAGATTGAATCTTGTTGAAAATAACACAGGGAGAAAGATCTACCTGCATAATTTGGGATAGGGGTGGGAAGAGATTTGGTTCTGGCTGCCATCTTAACTTTTTGACCCACCCTGCATGAAGCATAGCTTTTTCCAAATAAAGAAAAAAATCTCAAACAGCAGTTCAAAGAGATTTGATCTCCAGACAAAAATGAATTAGACACTGAATTTATATACTGTAAAAAGATACAGTAAATAAGAATACCAGGTATATTAGGTGCAAAACCAAATATGGATTTTCTTTTTTGTTTTGCTGTTTTACTGATGTAAAATGTCTTGCTGTTGTTTTAACAAAGGAACTAAATTGGCCTGTATCTTCCTAAGAATATGTACCTCAAGTGATATTAATTTCTAACCTAGTTCTGCGTGGATTATCAACCTGAACAACATGCAAAGATTTCCTTTTTTAATAGTAATTTTATTAGAATTAAAGAGATTAAAAACTAATACAAAGAAAAAAGAAGAAGAATAAAAAGAAAAAAATATATAAAAGTACAGGGAAAAAAATAGACAATAGGAAAGAAAGAAAAAAGAATATGGTAAATAAAAAGAAAAGAAATATATACATAAATGACATCACAAGTATAAACCATTTTAATAATTTATCACTTAATCTTAAAATACAACAAGTAATCTCTTCTTCCCATATCCCATCACTTATTGTAAATAAATCCATAAAGCTTCGTCATTGTCCTGATCACACCAATGGGTTTTCAGAGACAATGTATCTATTTTTACTTTGATCAAATAAGCCACATTTATTTTATAGATTTTACTTTAATAAATGAACTTTGTGTTCCTTCCTTTTACTTTTAACCATTTTGAACTTTAATCCCTTCAAATAATGTCCTATAATTTGATTTTTCTTTCTTTTTGTCCCTTCTCAGAAAATTCTTCAAAACTTTAAAAATACTGATAATACTGAAGCCCAGTATTATCTCAGAAGGTTTCAAAAGCCTAGCGTGACTTGGGAAAGTTTTGGAGGCTCTGTGTGGAGCAGAGGTGGTATTCAGCAGGTTCTGACCAGTTCTGGAGAATTGGTAGCGGAAATTTTGAGTAGTTCGGAGAACCAGCAGTAACCTTTCCCCAGGAGTGGGGAGGGAATGGAGATTTTACAGTATCCTTCTTCTGCCATGCCCACCAAGCCATGCCATGCCCACCAAGCTACACCATGCCCACCAAGCCATGCCCACAGAACCAGTAGTAAAACATTTTGAATCCCACCACTGTTTTGGAGCCTCAAATCCTTTCCAAGTCTCTTGACTTCTGAAGATTCCAGAAGCCTACCAGGATTTTTAGAAACCCTGCTATGGCTTTGCACATCACTGCAACATACCCCAGCTCACATATGGCCATGAGCCTGGCCTCCTTTATCCCAAAGGATTTCCATGCTCCACTTAATGATCTCGGGCTAGGCAATCACTTAATGGCTACAATTGGGAGTGTCAGGATTATGGTCATTGTGGTAGTTACATGGGTGCCTCAATTTACGATCACAATGATTTAAGAACAAATTTCTGGTCTCATCTGTTGAAAGAAGGCAAGGACTATTGGTAATCTTTAATTCCTTCATTCTGATGCAATTGTCGGCTCTGTTGATTTCAGTTTATCCATTTCTTCCTTAGGAGTCCCCACCCACACCCCAGATTTCTTTCTTTTGACCATAGGAAACTAATGCTTTTCTTGAGTCCTTTTCTACTGAATGCAGTAAACCCTGATTTGAGATTTTGAATGTTGCAGCAATGTTAGATTTATAGAATGTTAAAAGAAAGCCATTTGTGTTACATTAAAATGTGTTATTTTTTTATTCTTGTTAGAAAATATATATAACAAGATTTTAGCAGTATGACAACCTAAGCAGTTTTGATAGCAATACATTGATAAGCTAGTAAATTGATAGTCCCAAGCCTTCAATAAAACATTTCAAAAGAATCATTCAAGCTTAGCTTTTATTTAATCATTACGTCCTTCCTATATGTTGCACTGCTTTATATTTCCTTTCCAGCTTGACCTAAATGACATCTGCAGCAAATATTTATCAAAGACCAGATCAGAAAGAGACACAAACAGTGCCAGGAAGTCTGAGCAGCATCACATTTTTCTCCATGACAACCCAGATGAAACACTTGGCACACATTCATTAAAAAAGTAGGGGTTAAAAGCATAATGGTAAAAACATATATCTATCTGTGCCTCCATTTATCTATGCCTCCATCTGTCTGTCTGTCTTTCTATCTATACATCCATCCATCCATCCATCCATCCATCCATCCATCCATCCAGTGGTGGGATTCAAAAAATGTTTACTACTGGTTCTGTAGTAGGCTTGGCGGGTGTGGTTTGGCAGGCATGGCAAGGGAAGGATACTGTAAAAATTCTAGTCAGAAATGGTATTTGCCAGTTCTCTGAAATACTCAAAATTTCCGCTACCGGTTCTCCAGAACTGGTCAGAACCTGCTGAATACCACCTCTGCATCCATCCTTCCTTCCTTCCTTCCTTCCTTCCTTCCTTCCTTCCTTCCTTCCTTCCTTCCTTCCTTCCTTCCTTCCTTCCTTCCTTCCTTCCTTTCTTTCTTTCTTTCTTTCTTTCTTTCTTTCTTTCTTTCTTTCTTTCTTTCTATGTATCCATCTATCTATGCATTTATCTATGCTATCTGTCTGTCTGTCTGTCTGTCTGTCTGTCTGTCTATCTATCTATCTATCTATCTATCTATCTATCTATCTATCTATCTATCCATCCATCCATCCATCCATCCACCCACCTACGCACTCACTGACCCACCCACCCACCCTCCCGCCTATCTATCATCTATCATCTATCTATCTCTATCATCTGTCTGTTTGACTATCATCTATCATCTATCAATCTCTATCATCTGTCTGTTTGTCTATCTATCTATCTATCTATCTATCTATCTATCTATCTATCTATTTATCTTTCTATCATTTATCTATCTATCTATCTATCTATCTATCTATCTATCTATCTATCATCTATCTATCAGTCATAGGACTTCTGACTTAATTATCACAATTGGAAATTTCAGCTCAATCTCTAAATAATGCAATTAAAATAAATATCATGTGACCAACTGATGTTTCCAGTTTTGCTGTGACTGTTAATTGGCCACTGTTAAATGCAATGTCAAATGACCATAACCTCTGACTTACTATTGTCTTCCCCATTCTTTGTCAGAAACAAGCTGTGAAGGTCACAAACAGTGATTACATGACTTCAGGATGCCACAATTGTTATAAATTCAAAGACTGGTCATAAATCTACTTTTTCAGCACTGTTGTAATTTCAAAGGTTTGCTGACAGAAGCAATTGGTAAATGACAACTTCTTGTAATTTATAGCAACTTGCATTTCAAACAGAAATACTATAAAAAATATCAGATAACTGCAGAAGAATTATTTTTGCTAATCAATAATATCAAGTTTCAAAACTCTGAATCATCCTCTTTATTAAGTTTAATGGAAATGTCAATTGCAAAAAGTTCAGAAAAGAACCTGGCAAGATCCTGTAGGCTAATGACTAAATAGTAAAATGTGTATTTATCACCATTACTTTCTAAAAATATAATATATAAAACCTAATTTGGTTGACCTGCCAGATGAAGTGATACAAGGTTCAGCAGAACTAACAAGAATATTTTCTCTCTCAATTTCCCAGCTTGGGTCATCCAGCAAGCCAGTTAAGGTTGTTTTATTCCCAAAGTGTATCCTAAAGCTTGACTGCAATAGATCAAGGTTAAAACACAGTACTGAGGCTAAACAAAATGAAATAAAATAAGAAATTATAAATCAACAAGAACTCTGAAGGTTTTCTTGCATTTTTTGCATTCAGGATGTTAACTAGGATTTAGAGATAGTTTATTTAACATAGCTTGACCAATGGAGGTATTCTCCCCAATAAAACCCTTCTCCAACTTGCATGAGCAAACTCAATGGAGAAGCCAACAGAAAGTCATTCTGTTTCTCTGCTTAGCTGAGGAAATACCTCTGAAAAGACCTCTTCTTACAATTAGCTATTTTCCATGCCCAACAAATTCCTATCCAGATTGCTTCAAACTCAGCTATCAAAATGACTTAAAAGTAGAAGTTAAAAAAGTTTTACAAACTAGTGTTTTGTAATGGAAGTTCTACTTCTTTCCCACCAAAATTTAGGTAGTAAAATATAAAATATATCTCGTCCTTCAAATATTCATCTGAATATGTTTTGAACTAAAAACTAGGCAAACTGTCAGTGATTGGCTGGAAGACTGGCTCAAAAAATGGCCTGAAAACAGCCTAAAACACAGCCTGAAAATGGCTGAAAAACAAGGCTGTAAAGCAACCAAAATGGACTGAAAAACAGGCAGTGGCGGCCCACCTCTGCCTATCACCCATTGGGTCATTTCAGAGGTATTTCCTTAACTAAGAAGAGAAACTGAATAACTTCCTGTTGGCTTCCCCATTGAGTTTGCTCATGGAAAGTTTGGTACTTGACTAACTATTTAGTGAACATTTGAAGTTACAGCGGCACTGAAGAAAATGACTTATGACTGTTTTTCACACTTATGATCATTGTAGCATCCTTATGGTCACATTCAGATATTTGGCAACTCATATTTATGAGGAATGCAGTGTCCTGAGATCATGGGACCTTCTGACAAGCAAAGCCAATGGGAAAGCCAGATTCACTTAATAATAATGTTACTAACTTAATAATTGCAATGATTTACTTAACAACTGTGGCAAGAAAGGTTGTAAAATGGGACAAAACTCACTTAGCAAATTGTCATACTTAGCAACAGAGGTTTTGGGCTCAACTGTGGTGGTAAATCGAGGATTAACTGTAATCCATCTCCTGTTCAAGTGACCCATGCAATTGCCTGCCAATTGCTGGGGAAGAAACAACAAAGGGAATTATAGATCACAAGGAAAACACAAGGAATGGTAGTGGAATTCAAATTTTTTTTCTACCTGTCCTGTGGGCATGGCTTGGGGATGTGTGGCAGGGGAAGGACACTGTAAAATCTCCAGTCAGAGGTGGCATTTGCTGTTCTCCAAACTACTCAAAATTTCTGCTACCAGTCAGGGGTGGGATTCAAATTTTTTAACAACCGGATATGTGGGCATGGCTTAGTTGGCGGGCATGGCTTGGTGGTCATGTGACTGGCTGGGCGTGGCCAACTCAACATCACTCACATCGAGGAACGCATCTCCTCGCCTGGCCTCTCATGACTGTGGGAATGCGCAACAGTCGTAAGTGTGAAAAATGGTCAGAAGTCACTTTTTTCAGTGCCATTGTAACTGTGAATAGTCACTCCACACAAGGAAAGTACCAGCAAAGGTGGGGAAAAAACTCCAGAGACGTTTCTGAGACAGGAAGTCTAGTCCTGCCAAGAATGTAATAAGAGTTAACGGAGAGGCAGTTTCTGTAAGCAACACCAGAATGTTTCCTTCCTGCCTTCCTTACAGGATTAGGCCAGTAATTTCTTCTAACAACCGGTTCTCTGAACTGCTTAGAATGTTAACAACCGGTTCTACCGAATAGGTGCGAACCTGTAGAATCCCACCCCTGCTACCAGTTCTCCAGAACTGGTTGGAACCAGCTGAATATCACTTGGTGTTTACCCACTGACCAGCAGTGTCCTCTAGCGAGCCAGCCCTACCTTGCCAGGAGGCATCTGAGTTATTCCCCCAGACATTTAGTATTTATTGCTGTTACCACTTATCTTCCAGGGAGCATCTCACCTGACATTCTTCCCTAGTCCCAGTGACAGTAAATAGAAATGCCACAATCTTTACTGCCTTTCTGGGAGTAGTAAAAATGGTTTGTGTGTGAAATAATTTATATCATGCATTCTCCAGACCCTGTAGCATGAAGTTTAGAGAGTTCAGTTTTTCTTTGGGTGATAGACCAATTGCACCAGAGATAAATGTCTGAGCTCTTATTAATGATTACAAAAACCTTTTGGTTTTAAATATTAAAATGTAGCCATGCAATATTGAAAAACAAAATTCAGAGCTGCCTAATTCACTGAGAAAATACTGTCTGTAACTTTGTTAACACACAAAAGGAAAATATAGTGTACCCATCAAATGAATTAATTCAAAACATCCAAGACCATAAAATGAAGGCTGGTCTTCTTCCATTCTTAAAAAATCCACTATAATTCTATCTATAGAATAGAATCCCAGTATTATTCTGCGTCTTCAATTTTAAGCATAAATTCTTTACATATCATTAATCTGCATTAGGCATTAAAAGCTAAAATACACAATTAATTGAGTACAAACTTCCTTTTGCCATAATGTTTTCCAAGCTTTGGCTTGCACTTAACATTTTTTGCTCACCAATATTCAAAAGCCCATGAATCAAACTATGTTCTTTCTCAATCCCAGTCAGGTTGATAAAAGGAAAAAAACAAGCCTTACATGGACATCCTACTTATATGCAAGAACATCTCATTTAAAATAAAACACACACACACACACACTCTCTGTGACCAGAGGTCAAGAACTTCAGTATATTAAAATACAGCTGCATTTTTCAGTGTAATATGAATTGTTGTCAGCTAAGAATTCAAGTTTATGTCAATTTATTTATTTGATGTTTCATAACTTAAGTAGAACTTTTAGAGAATGTAAAAGAGTCAACAATTTCTAACACTTACAAGCATAAACCTTATAATTTTAATAATCAGGAATTATATTTTCAATTAAAATTTTTAATTCCTACTTATTTCCTTTGCTTCCTTAGTTAAGCTACTGCAAAATTAAATTTTGAACATAGAAAATTAATTAAAAAAACATTGTTATGTTTTCAGTAAACAGTTCACCATGTTTGTCTGCAGTACGTTACCTGCGTAACTATGGAGCTGACAAGAGCTCCTCCGCACTCACCCACTCAGCCCTAAGGGCTTCTTTACGGAAGAAGCATGAGCTTGCGAGAGATTATAGCACACGTGAAAGCACGCGGCACTCTCTTGGATCTGGGGACTTTCCCCTAGGCGGCGAGGAAGCCCAGAGGAACAAATCCTCTGCAAGTAGCCTTAGAGAGCAGGTCTTCAGAATGCTACCTATGAAGGAAGTCTTTGTATTTCTATTAAGAACCAAATCTCACTAAGTTTTCTTGGATATAGAATAGCAACCTTGCATGATAATGTTGATGGTGATGATAATGATGATTTGACTGAATGTTTAAAATTGCCTATAAATGAAAAATCACTGATGAACCACTTACAAGGATCAGTATGATTCAGTAATTGAATTAGGAGCAATCACATTTCATAAAATGTTTGGACTGTCTTTAATATAGATTCTATCTGTAGACTGTGTCCATTTTTAAAAAATATTTATTAGAGACACATTTATTCTTTCTGGGGGGAAAATCAGTGCTATCAGTTAATTATTACTAACCAAATTTCTCTTTGGAAATTTTAGTGGGTTTCACTTATACTGACTCTTCAATGCCGTTACATATAAAGTCAGTTCCAAACATGTTCTTATATCTCGTAAAAGTTAATTGAACATGACATTGTAAACCATTGCAAGGAAAAAGCAGGACTAAAAGTGGCCGCTCCTTAAAACATATGCTTGAACAGATGGCTTTAGCTCTTTGGAAATCAATGCTTTAGGAATAGATGCCTGAGTGCCTCTAAGTACATGTTATGTTTGTATGTAGGCAAGTACCTGAGAAAGAAGCCCTATGTTGTTCAGGCTTCTATGGTCACTGGCATTTAAAAGAATCATTTTACTATTTGAAATATTTCTTGGCTAAATTGCATAATTGTCAGTGACTACTGGAGCAATTAAAGGCAAGTTTTAAAAAGGTTTTACATCAAACTGACACTTTCTTGGATGCCTGAGAAATAGAATATAGTATGAACTAAATGAAACCTAACATTGTAATTATTTATTTGTTATTATTTAAGAAAATTCTTGAAATTTTTATTCCTTTTTTCCTTCTTCATCCATTCTTTCTCTTCTTCAGCCCTTATCTTCCCCTTCCATCCTTCTTTCTTCTTTCTTTCTTTCCTCCTTTTTTTCCTCCCTTCCTTCCCTCCTTCCTTCTCTCACTTCCTCCCTCCCTCCCTCTATTCCTTATACCACTCATCTCACAAATTCTGGATGGCTTACAAAATAGTTCATTCTAAACTTTTACCAGCATAGTATATAAACACGTTCAATGAAAGCAAAATGTGCCACAAAAGCTATATACCAAAATAGTAAAATAGCATAATACCAAATTATTATGAATATGGTAAACAGGACAGCACATAAATTGCCTTTAAAATGTCTGTACAATTTAAAATTTTGGAGAACGTAACACTGTTTTGAAGCAGATGGCAGAATTTGCCACTGGCCTTTCATCCCATCGTTGATAAATATGGAAATATAAAATGCTACTATCCAGTTCTTTAATTCAAGAGCAATGGATGGTGAAAACTGCAGATGGTCCTTCTGGGGGTGGGGGGAGGGTGGATTGACTTACTTTTTGTTTTGATATATTACTCAGACTTTAACTGGGTCACAAGCTTTAAAGTTCTTTTAGTTTTGGAAGCAATGACTCCCCACCAATATAAGTAATTAAGCCTTTATTCCAAGGCAGTATAAGAAAGACACAAATGCCAAAATGTACAGGAATCAAACACAGAATAAAGAATACATTTCAATAAGAAAAAGAAAGAAAAACCTAATGCCTTTTTGTTTGTCAGGGAACTCAAAGAAATCAGGGCAGGTGAACCCTTCAAAGCCAGCAAACATACAATCCTCTCCCAGGTAAGTCCGCATTGTTATTACATAACATGGACGTTTTTTACCAAGTCTGAACCACAATTAAGCACACCTGTTTTTTCAATGACCTTACAGTACCGGATTTTACCAAGAATAAAGAAGACCAGCCTATCAGTTGACACAGAAAGAACATTATTTGTTGTGCCTTTAATTTTGGTTCTAATGTTGGGTGTCCAACATTTTGATATTGATTATCAATATATTGATAAGCTTGTTAATCAATACAATTTAAAGATCTAAATGTACTTTTGAATTATGTGTAAAATGTGGAATTTATTATTTTATGATTGATGAATCTTAACACCATTTCAGTCACAGTGGTTTCTAAGCAACATATAAATGCACAGTATTAATAACTACATGAAGAATTGTGATTTATCAAGCAAGGATGTTGGAAAGTCAGTGCAACCCTAGATTTAATATTGTCTGTTCCTGATATGTGTTCATTTTCTCTTTATGAACTGGCTTTCTTATAGATGTAATGGCTGATTCTATGTAGTCAGAGTTTGATTATATATTTCAAGATTAGGTTGAATTATTTGTTACATATAATGATATGTTTTCACTGTTTCCCTTTTATTCTGATTTCTTTTCTTTTCTTTCCTTTCTTCTTAGCAAATGCACACTTTGGAAGCTATGGTAGTAATAATTTTTTCCAGAGTTCAAAACTTAATACAAATGGAAGATTTCCTGTTTAGCAATGATAAAAACTGTTTGGGGATATCTTGCATGAATTGGATGTGGATAAATGTTTAAAAGTATCATGAATTCTATTCCACAAACTACAGCAATCCTATTTGCTACCTATAAAGATTTATATTAATATGATAACTACTTCTTACAGCTCAGTGGTGGGATTCAATTTTTTTACTACTGGTTCTGTGGCGTGGCTTGGTGAGTGTGGCAAGGGAAGGATACTATAAAATGTCCAGTCACAGGTGGTATTTACTGGTTCTCTGAACTACTCAAAATTTCTGCTACTGGTTCTCCAGAACTGATCAGAACCTACTAAATACCACCTCTGTTTCAGCCTAAGAACTAGTATTAAAAGAAGATGCATTGAAATGAAGAAATGCCACAAGGTCAAAGCCATTTCCATTAGCTTGATAAACTGTTGAGTTGGTGCAAACCTAAATTAGCCAAGTGTCAATTGTTTTATACTAAGGTTCAAGAACTTATGTTTCTGATGCAGCAGCATAGGAATTGTAAGAACCTTGAAAAACAATATGCACTTGTCTTTTTTTGAAATAGAACATTTAAGTCATATATCTTTTGAAAATTAGACACTAGCCAATGCATTTCCTGTTTCATTATCTTATATACAAAAACACTAAGCAGTACAAGACTGATATTAAGAGGCATTGCTTTTATATATATTAAGTTATAAATGCTATTTCATTAAAATGTTCATTAAATGTATTCCAATAACATTGATTTATACAAAATAAGAACGCTGGAGTATTTTTGTCCATGTTAATGTTAAAATTATTATATCTTTCATTATTGTATTTAATTAAGGAGCAATAAGAAAATCTGAAATAAAATTTATATTACTGAAAAAACAGATTATTACAAATAGATTGGGGAAGGAAGGTCTTCTTGGATTCGCCATTCCTGCATTGCTGAACAGGTGGAAGCTGCAGCCAGGAAGATCTTTGTAGTTTGAACTGGTGTACCAGTTGCACTATTTAAAAATTCAGGGGGCCTTCAGACAGTCACTCAAGCTCTGGTCACCTAACACTCTAAGTGGGGCTACCCTTGAAGATCACCCCAGAAGTTTTAGCTGGTCCAGAATGCAGTGGTACAGTGGTGATGAGCATAACATAATATACCCATGTAATTTCTCTTCTTCATGAACTGCACTGGTTTCCAGTTTCTTTATAGGTGCAATTCAAGATGCTGGTCCCTGTCCATAAAACCCTACACAGAATAGGGCTTGGTTACTTGAATATTGGCCTCTTACAGTATCTGTCCAAGCAAAATTAGCATGCTCTGGGCTCCTTCAATTAAACAATACCTTCTATTGGAATTTTGGAAGCATATCTTTTCTGTACCAGCACCCATTATCTGGATTGAGTTTCTCTCCAAGATCCAAATTGTCCCAACCCTACTGGTATTTTGAAGGACCCTGAAGATGTGGCTCTTCATCCAGGCATTTGGTGAACATGATTGAAGGCACCCTCATTTTTCCCACCTAGATTTGTTATCTCAACCACTTTTAGGTTTTGGGTTTTTGGGTTTTGTTGTTGTTATTTATTTCCTTGACACACATGCCCACCATAACCATTACCACTTATCATCCTCTCCATCCACCCAACCATTATTACATAACATCCTCATGGGAAGACATTCCCTAGTTTTATGTTACATAAGATATGATTATCCCTGGAAAGGAAAAATGATATGGATGTAATTTTCTTTTATTATGTTCATATGCAGAGAATACCAACAGCTGTGTTGTGGATGTAATTTACTTTCATTAAGTTCACATGGAGAGAATACCAGCAGAGCTGTGTAAATGAAACTTTAAATCAACCCAAGGAGTCAAGGGCATTTAGAGGTTGTATCCCTTTCTTTCCAGAAAAGCAGGATACCAAATTAACATCAATGTAACTCCTTTATTGACCACAGAAACAGCAGCACCAGTTTGAGTTTGTTTTGCTTCCTCCCACTCCTCCAGCTATAAGACCTTCATCTTTTTCCAACAGTTAATTTGGGACTTAAAAAATTGAACAGCAGCACACATTGGCCTCATCCATCAGCCAAAGGCTAAAGACCAGATTCAAACTGGAATACAAGCAAGGAAAAATCCAACTAACCTTAAAATGTGTGTGTTAGCTTATGGCTCAGTCCTTTGTTCTGGGTTTAAATTCTTCTTCTTTACCTTTTTCAGTTTCATTTCCTGGTATGTCTTTGCCTACTAAAAATTGTAAGCTAAGTGAGCACCATTTTACAGGTAAATCTTTTCCAGCCTTCCTAAGATCATAGTTAGTCAGTCTTCACTAGCACCATGGATCTTTCAACATTACTTTAAGACTTGATATGATTTAGGAAGTGTACTAATTCAAAAGGACCATTTTTTTCAGAAAATTATTTTTAAAAAACATATGAAACCCTCATTCGCTATATTTTCCTTTTTGTTGCTTTCAGTTTAGGCATGGATACTATTATGAGCAGACAAGAAGTCATAAAATGAGAATCCAATGAAGAGCAAAAAGGAGGAAAAATAAATGGATAATCCAATGCAGATGACTCTTTTTCGCTAAACATCAAAATCCAAACATCTTCCTTCTTGCCATATAGGCAGATGTAATTTGTCCAGATATACACATGGACCATTAAAACTCAAATTGTGAGCAGCCAAATAAAATGAATGAATTGTTTAAGAACAGGATAAATAAATTTAAAAAGCCATCTATCTACTCTTGTGAGTTAATAGTTATTCTCTCTTTCATTGGGGAGTTGGGAGAGTTTAGTAGTAAAATTAGGTGGGGGGAGGAGCTTAAACAAATTTATTGATTGATAGATTATGTACCATCAATTTTTAATCCATTTTTTTTATCTCTATATAAATGAATTTTAGAAAATTGGTAATGCTTGAATTCTAAAAATCATGCAAGTTGATGTCTGATCTCTCTTTCAGGCTTAGGTATAACTCAGTGATGACAAAAGGTTTGCAGTAATGAGGCACATCAGTATTCAAGTCCCTCTCCAGACATTCATATTCTTGGGTTCCAAATGAGAATATAAATTTTACTCTAAAGAACTGGAGGGGAGAAAACAATCTGCATGCTGATTGAAGTTATGGTGCAAAGGAGTGGATGAGACAAAAAAGATGAAGGTATGTAAATAACACCAAGGTAGGAACCAAGACTTAAAATGTAATTTTTCATCTTAGTATCTTTTCTGACTCTATTATGTAGGTTCTCAGATACTCTAAAAAGCAGAAATTTCATAGATAAGACAAACCTATTTACCAGCTCATCCTGTGAATGACCCATCAACAGCAAATTCCATGCAAGTTCCACCACTGATACAACTTGTGAGAAAATTCTTTAAGTTGTGATATGAAAAATGTATAAATGATTCTTCTGAGAAATACATGCAATCTGAAGAGTTTCCACCAGCCTAGTCACTCTGCTGCTAGAAGTCACTTGGACTTTGTGTGTGGCACCACCTAAAGACAAATCTTCCAAGTTTTGGTCTTTACAACAATAAAGTATTTGTGAAGCAACTTGTTTCCTCTTGCTTTCTGATCTGAACTTCTTCATCTTGCATTTTGTTCCATATCCGAAGTTCTGATCTCACTCCAGTTTAAAACACTGGAGCTTAGTTTACAAGTGCAGTTTTTAAGATTAGTGAAACATGTAGACTTTAAGATGCTTAGTATTTGCTTATCTCTTTTCTCACTGTAGCTAAATAATTACGATCTATTACTTCTTTTTCTTTGTCATAGCATTTTATTTCTGGATATACAATTCATCTAATCAGTTAATAAATTTCTATACTAGCAACATGATATCATTTTAATGCAATTTGGTGACAGAACTGTTCTTTTTAAAGGGTTAGAAATGGGAAGTCATTTTCTCTATTAATCTGCCTCACAGAATATCTTATATTCCCCAAAACATTGAGATAAGGAATTTTGAAGGGATAAAATTCTATGTTCATCATTATTTGAAATTATTGTTTTCCAGGCCATATAAATTCATCCTAAACTCTAATAGCATGCTGAAATGTTTGTGATATTGTATAAGCATGGTCCCAACTGAGTTTACAAGTTTTCTTAAAGCTCTGTTTAAAATATTAATTCTTTGAAAATTATTTTTGTACAAAAATGAAATAATACTTGGGATACTAAACTGAATAAGATTGAAATTATATACATAATAACTTGATAAAATAAGCTTTGTTCAACAGAAATGGTAAAGAAAAACAAAATGAGATTGAATAATTTTGTATCACAGTCACTTCCCAACCATGTCATCCTTAATGTCACTTAATTTGTAGAAATCCTGAAATTAATGGAGGGCAATGAAATACTTCAACAAAATGGATTGACTTGTATTTTGCTTATTTTATCATATTATTTAAATAAGGCTGAGTTCTTTCATAGGTGTCCCTGCTGCTATTCCCAAAACTACTCTGTTGTAACTACTTCTTAGAACTGTGTTTAATCTTCTTCATTTTATTTAAAAAATTAGCAGATTAAGTATGCTATATGACTGCTTTTAACATTAAATTTATTGATGCTAATTTGCAAGGATTAACTTCATTATTTTGTAAGTAAATTTATTAACTTTTAAAATAGCAGGTGTATTTGTATCATAAACTTTATTTTACTTTTTACTTTTTAAGCTTTATTTCATAAGCATTTTAAAATACTACTGAGTATTTTTACAAATAAATATAAACAAAAGTTAATTAAGGAAAACTTTATCTACATTGCTTTTGCTAAAAGGTAAAACATAAAATATTTTAAATAAATAGGAAAAATATTTACTTAACGGGAGTTTACTTTTTCATTTGCAATAGTATACATTAAAATATTTTGTGGTTTACAATACAACTAACACCAAATTAGTATAATATTACAATATTAATAAAATCACTACAAGCTTTTGCTTAGATGGTAGAAAGAAACCATTAAAAACCAATTACAAATCTTGCATCAATGTTATATAAAGTGTTTATTTTATGGTAAGAATGGGTACTAATTTCCATAATTGGCCTCAGTACAACTCCAAACTGACATAGCCAAAAGGAACAACAACAACAACAAAACAGCATTATGAAATACAAAATTCAGTGCCATAAATGTTCAATGTCAACTTTGTTTTTGTGAGCAAAACTACTTATAAAAAATTGAAATAAATTTCTAGAGCCATTAAGGAGTAGCATTGTATAGAAGTACCTGATATTTTATCTACTTTTGTTGTAAAATTCTATCACAACGTGAAAAAGATTTGAAAGCACGATTTATGGGGGCAGTCAAACAGAGATATGTGCTTCTCTTCCTTGGTACTTACACAATCCACAAAATGCTTCAATAAATGTCCAGAGTGAAAATGCTTTATTCTGACTCCCTTAGAGAAAATTCAGATACATCAATTAGGTAATTTTTATTGACATTTCTTACATCTTTGAGATTAACTGGCACAGCCAAACCATTTGTAGACTGGATTAAAGAGTTTTCTTAATACTTGAAGGAAAACCGACATATTATAAGGCATCATTTGAAGCCAATTTTGAGTAGCATGTTAGATATTGACTCATGGATGGAAATAATTACTGCAATTATTCTACTCTTCCTGAAAGGTTCAAAGAGTTCTACACACACACATACACACACAGAAAGAGAGAGAGAGAGATGAGGAAGGGGAGGGGGAGGGGGATACTTGGCCATGATGATTTAGGATTAATGGAGGTTCAGTAGCATTTGGAACAGTAAACAGTTGAACACCATTCTGCTTTGTTATCTTCAGGGACATAATACACTATACATTCAATGCTGATCAAATCAGGAATGTTTTTCAATTGCCTTTAATCATGGGAATTTCAACAAAGTGGACTGTACAAAATATAACTACAGTAGAAATAAAACTTTGTGTAAAAAATGAATTAACCATAAAATATATACAGCTTAAAATGACAGCGATACTGCAGTGGTTGACAGCTTTTCATAATTTAATAATAAATTAATTTGTATCCATAAATTATAAAGAAAACAATGTAAATATCATAGAGAGTGTGAAAATGGAACCCGTAATAAATTAACTAGAATAGGAAATAAATATTGATATTAAAAATAATTTATTTATACTTGTTCCAGTTCTCATCTAAGAAAATTAAATAAATTGTCATAGAATCAATTATTTTAATATATACCAAGGATAGCATTTGTTGTTAACAGTTTATAGGATAAATAGCTTCTGGCACCCAAATCAATGGTGGGATTCAAAATTTTTACTACCAGTTCTGTGGGCATGGCTTAGTGGGCGTGGCAGAGGAAGGATACTGTAAAATCTCCAATCAGAGATGCTGGTTCTCTGAACTACTCAAAATTTCCACTACCAGTTCTCCAGAACTGGTCGGAACCTGCTGAATACCATCTCTGACCCAAATCAATGCAATTTAACATTAAACTATGACACTGGTAACCAATTTTGTAATTTGACTTTGCCAGCTGTCAATAACAACTATCACAGTAGATAAAAGAATTGTTTGAACAGAAGGTCCGAATAGCGATTAGCAATTTCATCTTAAATTAATATAAACTGTTGCTGTGCGGTAAGCATGTAAACACATGTACACACAAATACACACTCCTTTCTCTTTATCAGTAATCAAGCAAAGAAACCCTCTCCAAAACAATATGCTATTTACAGCTATTCTGCATTTATAACAGAAGAAACTGTTATAACTAAGTCTCCTGGGCATTCCAAGACAACCAAAACTGTTTGCACATAGCATGCGTAGTGAACTATAATTCACAGGCAGTGCTGTATTATTGCTCTGGCATGAAGACATACTTAGCAGTGGTTCTGTCCCTTGCTGGTCTGTGCTTCTTCAACATTCACTTATACTTTTTTATTGGTGCATTGTTTCTTTGCATCAACAATTACATTGTCACTGATTTTTTCCTTGTATGAAATCTGGAGCAAAATATGGAATTATTCTACTGGTAAATTATTCTGCTGGTAAAAACCATGGAATTATTCATTGCCTTTTGAAACAATAGCTAAAAGTTCAAAAAGTCTCATTACTTCATCTACTAGGATGAAAACTTATGAGTAGTGAAATTATGCTCTTTCTGAGTTTTGTGTTATTTTATTTTGTTTTATCATGAAAGCCAACTGGTCATTTCAGAGCATCACAGATTTTAGTGTTCTTTTTTTTGATACTATCCATCAATAGTAATACTTAAAGTATATATTAACTTAATAATAGGCTTATATGTAAAAAGATGTGGTTCCAGTTACCAATCGCATGGATCAAAGGATCCATCTTCACTGTACCACTTTTCCAATTAGAAATTCCTTCTGAAATCTAATAAGGAGATACATGGTTGATCAAATCTATCATGACAGCTTTTTGAATGTCAGTAGTGATAATGATCAGTGGTCCCTATCACAGTTTTGTCAAGTGAAATTTAATTCTTGAAGTTTGAAAATGAACAAGGTGCTTAGCTAGTAATGACTTTTAAACTTGTTTTCATACATTAAACAGGAATTGGAATGTATCATATACATAAAGCAGATTATTTGTAAGAACAAGCAGCCCTAGACCAGACATACATATTCACTTCCTAGATAAAGCATTTGGCTGCTAGTGAACTCGGGACATATTCAGACAAACAAAGTCTATTTCAATATAGTTGCAGGACCTAGATTTGGTTAGGATTTCATATTCTTCTTTTGACACCTGAAGGATCCTTACTCTTACTTCGTTGCTTTTCTTGATTTTGCAATAGTTTTCAGCAGCTTTAACCATAATAGCTTAAATATGTGGCCATTTAACCTGATGAATGCACCAAGTTAAAGATGTTACTGTAACCATGTTCTGTTCTTATTGAGATTGTCCATTCACAAAAGATGGTATTGGAAAACCATATGAGAATTAAGCCTAGGCAGTGGGAACCCTTAATGTTCTTTCATTTCTTCATGCTCTTTATTCTATGAACTGCTGGGAGAGCTTATCCAATTAGAGAACTGTTCTATGAAGTTATCAGAATGCAGATGGTATTTCCATTTAATTCTTTGTCATCATATTTGGATAAAGCAAATTCTTAATTACTAACCTTGTTAGATCTATTCATTTTTAAACTTATCCTTTTACTTCAATACGCATGTATCATGATCCTATGCATAGATTCTACACAGTGCCAATAAAATTATAAAGGTAGTCCTCGGCTTACAACACTTCATCTATTCAAAGTTGCAACAGTAATGAAAAAATTAATGTATCACTGTTTTTCATACTTATGACCATTGCAGCATCCCTGTTGTCACATGATCAAAATCCAGATCTTGGCAACTGACGCCTGTTTATGAGACTCATGTAATCACTTTTTGCCACTTTCTTGACAAGAAAAATCAGTGGCGAAGCCAGATTCATGTAATAACCAGGTGATTAACTTAACAGCAGTGATACACTTAACAATTGTGGCAAGAAAGGTCATAAAATGGGACAAAAATCACCTAACAAATATCTCACTTAGCAAATGTCTAAGTGAGACATTCACTTAACAAATATCTCACTTGTGGTTATAAGTGGAGGACTACTGTATTGTGATTTATTGTCTAATGGCTTGTTGTAGTTAATATGTATTGCAAGCTCACTGGGCAGCACAGTTATTAAGCAATATTATAGTAGGCAAGCAGGCAGATAGGGAGAAATTCATTTTTATATTTAAAAAAGTAGTTTTTGTGTGTGTGTGCTTTATTTGTGAGTATGCAATAAGAAAAATTAGATCAAAGATGGAGCTGCCCTTTCCATTAAATATAGAAAGCATGTGTTTTAAAATTCTTCATTTTTAGAATAAGCTGGATAAGAATAGGTATGCATATGACAAGCTTTAATGAGGCTCCTTTTGTGGACAGCATCGTACATTATTAGATATTCATTCACTGATTCATGAGTGACTCATACATTGAGAAAAGACATTTCAATAAACAATGAATCATATCCTTTTATTCTCTCAACTCTTTGCCTTCATGCTATCAAATATAATTAGATGCTCTTTTTGACATTTCAAAATGGTACATTCTCTATCAACAGAAAATTTACCTGCCTTTTCAATCTGTAAATTACTATTTCTATTTTCTTCTTTATATTTATAGGCAACAGTTGTTCTGTCATAGTCCTTGGTAGAATCAGGACTCTGAGGGACAGGAGGAACAGCCGACAGGGAATGGAGGTATGGCTCCAGAGGTTGGGGAGGAGGCTGGGGAAGGGCAGAGGCTAGCTGGACAGTCAGAGAAAGAATCAGACCCATCCCTATTCATCCTAGGACATGCAGAAGGAACAGAGAATTTGGCTTATGAGAGAGGAAGCGGCCATGGTCCCCTCATTGGTTGCAGCTGGGGAGAATAGTATATAAGAGAGACGGTTAAAACACAGTGTTGCCAGAAGCAAAGCATTTTTTATTTTGGGCTGAAGTTATCCTGGTTGGTGTACTTCCAACAGACTGCCTTGTTATTTCCTTGAAGTTGGTAATTACTTATCCTGGTCCGTTGTGGAATTTCCTTCATTGTAGTTTGTATTGGGTTTTTTATTTCATCTCTATCTGCTCATTATGTTCGGACTGTATTGCTTTCTTTTAAAGACTATTTTTGAATAAGTTTTATCTCCAACTGAGAATTATTGAACAGTAGGGCCAAGCTGGAGGCATTAAAGGACATTTATTTACGTTTTGGATTTTGTTACATTTGTGTTATACTCTGGGTCATCACACTTTCCAGCAGTTTGAGTACAGAGAACAGTGTCCATCTGTTCACTTTCTACTGCCTTATTTCAAAGGTGCATCAAAGGAGTAGTATGAGAAAACAGAATTGATAATATTTGGTTAAAGTGGTAGAGGGAGAGGTCATTTGTTGGTGTTTGCTTCTTTGTACCCAGGTCCAGGAAATTGGGACATAAACAGCATCGAATTCATTTCAAATAAAGGAGAGGTTAGCTTTGTATGGTATGGTATGTATGGTATTTAGGTTTCTTTGGGTATTTTCTTAATATTTCTTATATTCTTAATATTTATGCTTTTATTATAGTAACGTTTTGACAGAATCTCATCAGCCATCCTCAGGCTTGTGTATTGGGTTCTTTTTAATCTTGTGTGTCAGGCTTGGCAGCCATTTTTTGTTTGAAATATATATGTGTGTGTGTGTGTGTGTGTGTGTGTGTGTGTTAGGTTGTTGAGCTGATAAATAATTAAACAAGGGAGACTAGTAATACTTCCCAGGTTCGAATCCCAGGAAGGGTATGGCTAGCTGACGAGTAGCTCGAAATAGATCTATACTAGTCTCTCTTGTTTAATTATTTATCAGCTCAAAAACCTAATACACATATAACAAAAGACAACAAAACAAATAACTTTCTGTCTGGATGGTCTCTGGTGATGAGCCAAAAGACAGAAAAGGACAGCAGTATGCTTCCTCCCTTGATTGGGGCTTACCAGGGTGTTGTAACACAAGTATATATATATATATATATATATATATATAGATTTTCACGGGTACAGGTATACAAATCTTGGTGTGTTCGGGTCTTTTCCTGTGTAAGATTGAGACTATCTGGGCAACGTTTGCACAAGCACAAAGCCGAAAGCACCAGCCTGAAGATGGCGAGTGAGATCTCGTCGAAACATTGTCCAGTTAGTCTCAATCTTACACGGGAAAAGACCTGAACACACCAAGACCTGCATATATGTATGTGTATTTGTATATGTATGTATGTATATATATATATACCGTGTTTCTCCAACAATGCACCCCCAAATAGGAAGACCCAGCATGTTTTCTAGGCATGAAATTAAATGAAATGAAATTAAGCACCTCCCCCAAATTTAGCCCTAGTTTACAACATGCAAAATTGGGGGGGAGGGCAGCGGGGGGGAATTTGCCTTTAACACTGCCCCATGGGCAGCCATGCCTCGTCACCAGCCGCTCCTAACGGCCGATCATGACCGAGCGTGGAGTCCTTCCTACCCCTGCCAAGTGCCTTTGCTGCAGACTCGGGTATGGTGCTAGTTGCAGGCCGGGTCAGCAGGTGGGTAGTAAGGTTTTTGAGCTGATAATTTTTAAATAATAAATAAGGGAGACTAGGATAGATCTATTTCGAGCTAGTTAGCTCTCTTCAGCTAGCCATACCCTTACTGGGATTCGAACCAGGGAAGTATTACATGTGAGGCAGTTGTAATTGCCACTACACCATCTGGCTCTATCCTTATCAGCTGAGGCAGGGGAATAAGTATATACTTTGTATTACAACACCATGGCTAGCTGAAGAGAGCTAACTAGCTCGAAATAGATCTATCCTAGTCTCCCTTATTTATTATTTAAAAATTATCAGCTCAAAAACCTTACATATATATATATATATATATATATGTCACTGCCTAGGATTGAACTCTCAACCTTCTGTGTGGGAGGCAAGTGTCTTCACCTCTAGGCCTCCATGCCATTCAGTGAAATATCTATTTTTAATCATTAGAAAGTATGATAAAATATGTCAAGATATGCCATTGAAAGGGCCCTGTTCTTTAGATAAGTGTCATTTTTTTAAATCATCCAAAAGCCTTTCTGTAAATCTGAAAAATCTATTTTTTAAAAAAATATGTGTTAGGTCTTTTTTGTAACCAAAATAAAAAAAAAAGTTCATGAAACCCTTGAAGAATAAATGTATAGAGTAGCATAGTTTTTTAAAGTGTTTTAATAGGGCCAAGACAAAATCTTTTTCACTTACATTTTATTAAAATGAAATATAATTAATACAATTATTATCCAGTCATAGACAGAACTTAATTCAAAAAGACTTCCCATTTATACTCTGAGCTAGAGGGAAAAAATTTTATAGTTTAGCAATCAATGCTGGGCAAATGTGCATGGCCATATTGATAATTACAAATGTCAGTGGCAACTTTCAGGTAGCAGAAGCAGTTAGAAAAATCAATCCCAAATCCCAGTTGTCAGCCAATGAACTATAAAAATACAGATGCAAATTACAGGACATATGCATTTGAATAATCAATCACACTTTTTTTAAAAAAATAGTATAGGTTCTCAATGATCAGAGCAGACTACTTTTCAGATTGCAGGGTTAATCTTGGCAGCTGGAACTTTGGATTTTTATTGCACAACATGCTGTGATGTGTTCATCATTCTTAGTTCTGCTTTATGGTTTCTCAGTCCTGGAGTGACAGGTGAAGTGGAAGAATGAATGAGTTTGTAGGCTACCTTTGCATTCCATTTGAACAGTCCAAGTCCCCCATGTCATGCTTTGAATTATTAAAATGATTTTGGCAGCCCATTAAAGTGTCATAAATGGTGATATATGTGCTACAACGAGAAACCCTAACATTGTCTTGGTTCTGCAAGTAAATGTACTTTATAAAATTCATCACAATGTTGTATCATTTTTCCCAACCCTGCAGAATGCTGGGGGGTGGGGGGGTGAGGGGAAGCTACATAAATGGAGATCAGGATTCTATCCACTAATCAAATTTCTGTCAAAATCATAACTATTTGAAAGCTCAAGGACATCATGTATGCAATTTCTCCAATGCACAGTATAAGTGCACTCACAAATACAAACTAAGTCAAGGAGAGAAGAAAGACACAAATAGGTAATATGTATGCTGGTTAGACTTTCATACATATACACACAAACACATCAAGCCTCAGAGGAAGGAGGAGAACCAGCACAATGCAATGCCAGAAGGATACAATGATCAATGAGGGGTCAAGAACAGCCAGTATAGATGCACTACCTCTATCCTTCTCCTGCCAGAGATCATCCATGAGTGTATTCAATGCCATATCTGTTGTAAATTCTAATCTAAATCCTAACTGAAAGAGGTCTAAATAATCTACCTCATCCAGGATTCTCTGAAGCTGCCATGTGACCATTCTCTTCACCTCCTTCCCTAGAATGATTGTACAGTAAATGTCATTTCATAAGATGCTATGGGCCTAGAAATAGTGCAGAGAAAAGCAACAAACCTAATAAGGGATCTCGAGATTAAACCAAGAAAGGGAACTAAATATGTTTAGCTTATTGAAGAGAAGGTTTAGGGGAGTCCTGATTGAAGCCTTGCAATACTTGAAGTGTCGTCACAAGTGTTGAAGTATTGAATTAATTGAAGCATTAATTTATTCTCCATAGCAAGGCAGGATAAGAAACAATAGGTGAAAGGTTATAAGAGAGAGAT
The DNA here is from genome assembly GCA_023653725.1 of Bungarus multicinctus. Classification (NCBI taxonomy): domain Eukaryota; kingdom Metazoa; phylum Chordata; class Lepidosauria; order Squamata; family Elapidae; genus Bungarus; species Bungarus multicinctus. The sequence continues at coordinate 55,335,905 of CM042846.1, read as the reverse complement.
CCAACCTGAATTTCCTGACAGCGGGAGCAATTAATCTTGGAGCTGTGGGTGCTTCATCTCTGCAGGTATTCAAGAAAAGATTGGATAACAATTTGCCTGGGGTGGGTATAAAGATTTCTACCTTGGGCAGGGAGTTGGACTAGAAGACCTCACCTATGATTCTATGATAAAGTAATAAGCATAATAATAGACAAATATCTCAATTTTAATTATACCAAATAGTGCCTTAATGGCCTATATTATTATGCATGTATTGCAAACAGTTTATTTCATTGTCTTCCAAATAGTTTCATCAAGTTTCTAAATTAATGTATTTTTCTCATTACTTAATTTAGATAACTATATTCATATCTATTTAATGCAAAATCCGTCCATGTTCTAGAGAATGAAATGATTGCTAAGTGGTGAGTTGAATCTCTTCCTTTGTCTGTTGCATTCTGATAATCTGTCCCATGTTACTCGAAAATGTGTATTAAAATGGAACAAGCCATAGAAAGACATGGCTATATTATAGAGCCATCAGGACTGACAAGAAGTCCTCTCTAGACAAGGAGAAGGAACAATCAGAAACAGCTATAACTGTCCATCAGTGGAGTTGCTAAGAAAGATAGTGATGACTGCATCTTCTTTGAGGGGATTGTTGGAAGTTTATTGATTGATTGATTGGTTTTATTTGCTGCCTATCTTGTAGCAAATGATTCTGGGCAACAAACTCAACACTTTTGAAGGAAGCAAGTTAGAAATGATTGGCCTGAATGATCTGCTGACTAGTTTATATGATATACACAAAGCAGCATTCTAATCTACAAGGGGCCATATTCTATAAAAACAATACTGAAACTAGATATTAGGTCTGAACAGAGACTGCACAGAGGTTGAATTTAAGACTTGGGAAAAGTCCAGCACATTGATTATGTGGATAATCCATTCTAAATTGTTCATTGGTTCTAGCATAAAATTCTGAAAAATGGAGCTGCATCCTACCATGGGGAAACCTTACATGCCTGAACTATTTTGCTTGTTATCAGAATGGGATGAAATCTGAGGAAAAAGTAGGCCCATGTGGGAGATAAAGCATACAAAAATTTGTGGCAATATGAACAGGATTTTTTCCACAGTTCTCTTTTTTTTTTTGAGTGCCCATAACTTTTTTGTTTGGGGACAGAATATAATTAGATCTGCAATCAAAAGAGACTGTTTGCATAAGAGATTGACTGCAAGGTATTTCTGAAAAGGGAAAAAAGATGTAATAAATGATGGTGGTCTTTTCTATAAAATAAATTAATTTCTATACCAGTCAACTATCTAAGACAATTCACAGAACAAATAATCAAAGTAATAAATCTGTCTAAGCCACTCAATATGTTGTAAAAGAGAAAAGTACCATGTAGCCATAATAGCAATATAGTATTAAAAGTAAAATGATTGATATATTTCAACACATGGTCTTGCCATTCATCGAAAATGCTGTTATTCAGACAATCAATGATAGTCTTGTCTCAAGAATTGTTCTAATCCATCCATCCATATACATTTTTTTTTTGCAAATATTGTCTGAGGGGTTTCTTTCTTTTAGTGCAGCTAAATATCTGTATTCCACAATAGGGGTCTCAAACTTGCAATGACACAATGTCAGGTGACATATCATAACTTTCTTCCCTTTTGCTAAAATGGAGGTATGGGTGGACAGCATGTGATGCATCTGGCCCATGGGCCGCGAGTTTGACACCCGTGCTCCAGAATAATGAATCAGAATTGAAGCTTTGCTAGAATTTTGAACTGGGGCATGGAAAATTGAGGTGTCTCTTCTTGTTTCTGCAAATTCTAAATGATATATCTCATTTATTCTGATCACGTACAGAATTTTGACGTTACTTGAAAGTCAACTAAATATTTATGTTTACATGTAACTGAAGAACACTGTGTTTGTTTGAAGTGCATTTAAAATTGACCAATACTATATAGGCTGTGGCTCTGTTAACATATATCACAATGGCACTCTGTTTCTTCCATTGTGATGCTGCCATGGTGCCCACAAAAATAATCTATCAGGTTCATGACACTAGCTTGGGATTTTACTGGTTTTCATTTTTCAGCATGGATGATTCACAAAAAACTGTGACTTCCCAACAAAAGTGGATCAGTTAGTAAGTATTTTATTACTGAATCAATTCTGTTAACTTTGCAAACAAAATAGCCATTTAGGAATCCATTTCTCCTTAAAAAGATTGTCCTATTCTGGGCTTTTGTTTTTCTGTTTTGTCAGTATAGTATCTGAATTATGGACGAACAATAAGAGATTTTGATTATAAAGGCTGAAAATTATACAGATCATAATGATGGATGAAAACTTAATTCTCACTGAGATAACAAAAAATGGGTGGAGAAGACAGGTTCTAGCCTAGCCTTCTTCTTGACATGTTTGTGTGCAATGTAAGAATAACTGGTTGTATAAGAATGCATTTAATCACAGGAGCATGGGCCTTTTGACTTCAGTGACTACTGCATAAGCCCAGTATTAAAAGTATGTATCATCTAGATACAATATGTTGTACATAATGTGCCAATATAGGTGCTACTTTGCAAGCCTGTTAAATTATTCCTACATTTCTTTGCTTAAGGAATCACTGTGTTATATTTTTGGATCTTACACAAAGTAATTTTTTATGGGAAGACTGCTACTCTGAAATTACTTCATAGGACAACAGATACAATTAAAATGTTGAATTTGCTAAAAGTAGATAATTATAAGGAAGTAATTTGGTCCTTGGATGGAATAATGGATACTCTTGCTGTTCAGAACAGAAATACTAATACTTGGCAGTTTTCTTATTAGTGCCTTTTTTGCTCTGCAACTCATTTCCTCCTCCTCATCTAATTTTTATTTCCATTTCTCCTAGCTCAGCTGACTACAATGTTTGATATATTTAAGATAAAGACATTGAAATATTATGATCATGCTGTAGTTGTCCAATAAAAAAGGCAATGATGAAATCTGAATCATATCACAACATCAACCTCAGTCATTCATATTTGTGACTTAATGTCAGAAGGAAGAGCAAGGCATGTAATTGCATCAGAACATGTAATGCAGTTTGTCAATTCTTCCCTTGCCTCAAATCTATGATACATTTTTTTATTAAGGATATTACTAAAACCATCAGTTAAAGTAGTAAAAGAATGTGAAGTATATACAAAGTGTGAGAAAAGAAATAAAAAGAAATAGAAGAGAATGTAGGAGATGACCAGACAAAGGCCAGTGTCTACATAAGATCTAAGTCCAACCCACTTGAATTCTATTAATTCTTATCTAATGCCAGTTTTCTTCGATTATTAATAGTTCAGATGCTTAAGCTTGCAATAACCCTTTATATTCATTTGAACTTCCTGGACTTCTGATTTTTCCCACACTTGACATTAATCTGAACTACTCCCTTCTTCACCAACATTGTCACAGACTCTGGAATACCCAAGCCATGGCTTCAGAACCCAGAGATTTAGTAACAGTGACAAGCTAGACACACTTTCTCTTATAAAGTGCCAAGACAGCATGGAACATGAAATGAGGAGTTTAGCAGCCAGTCTTCACCAACAGATTCAGCAAGTACAGATCCTGACTCAACAAGGGTTTCCACAGCAACCAACCATCTGCCTGACTTGCCCAGGCACAACTGCTGGTTGCTGTTGCACCCATCCCAAAGACTACCAGCGGTCTACCACAGAGATTCACCAGAGAGTCTGATAAGAACATTCATAGCTCAGTGCAAAGAATTCATCGGCACCAAACCAGGGGAGTTTCTGATAGACAGTTCAAGAGTCTCCCTCATCCTCAATCTTTTAATCAATTCCACTGCCAGAATGGGCATTTCATTGAAAGCAGTTGACCCCATCCTACATAATTTCTCAAACTTCTTCACCCAGCATTTTGGAGACACTATTTATATGGAAACTGCCAAACAACACATCTATCATCTTCACATAGGCAAAAATGCCATGAGCACATATGTTGAAGAATTCAAGCTGCATGCAGTCAATCTTGATTGGATGGAGCCAGCACTAAGATCACAGTTCAAAAGTGGGCTCAACAAGACCACATAGATAAACAATTGATCCAAAAGGTATTCCCCACACTCTACAGGACCTCTGCCTAGCTTCTATAACATCTGAGACTTGACTCACAGAAATTCACTTTTCTGCAGTCCCACCCAGCCACTTCAACAGTAGTCCCAGCCAGTCACTTTGACCTGTCACTATTTTGAGACTTTCTGCCCTCTTGGACTTGGGTGCCAAAAAGCTGGTGCAGATTGAAGCTGCCAGACAGGCTCCTGGAACCACAGAAATTACAATGATGCAGGGAACTTACCATTTGTTCTAGTGTGGAGAACCTAGACACAAGCATAAGCCTCCCAGAAGAGGCAATAGGAATGTGTCTACTCCCCACCTGGACTCCAAGCCTCAAGGCCAGGGAAATGTCAAATACCTCCCATCCACAAGCTCACAAAGAGGGCCTGCCAAGCCCTGAATGGGGCTCAGTTGCTTCCTTGCTCAGGTATGTTAGCAAAATTTTATTCTTTCCTAACATTTAGTGTTGGTCAGGAAGCAACTATCCCCTGTTTTGATAGATTCTGGGGCAACTGCTGACTTCATAAGCCTACCCATAGTCCAGAAACATAAGATCCCCATTGTCCCTTTGAAGTCTCCATTGGCAGTGATAACTATTGATGGCCAAATTTTCACTCATGCCACAGTGCCTTTGCAATTAGCAATAAATCAGCATCCTGAAAAGTTAACCCTCTTAGTAGCTGACCACATCAATCTTCCACTGGTGCTGAGGGCCACTTGGTTGCAACGCCATTACCCTACCATTAGATGGGAGAACCAGTTTATTACCTTTGATAGTCCTCAATACCTTTCTCACTGCAACCATCTCTACAAAACACTCACCAGCCCCCTTGATTGTTAACAGATTCCCAAGTCAGTACATAAACTTTGCTGATATTTCGGGGGAAGAAACTTCAGTATTTCCACTGCACAGAGACTGCGATTGTGCCATAAATTTGGTCCCTGGTGCCAAGATTCCCACCAAGAGACAATATCAAATGTCTATTAATTAGAAACTCTGAAACAATATTTGGACTCTAATTTGCAAAAGGGATTCATATGACCCGTCCAGTTATTGCCTTAGTCCCCAACTTTTTCATACCCAAGAAGCAAGATCCCAGCAGGCCTGATAATAGTAGGGACCCCCACTGACAGTGATCCATAATTACAAAGCTTTGAACTCAGTGACAGTAAGGGACCATTATCCATTGCCATTAATTCCAGCCTTCTTAGATGGACTGCAGAAAGCAAGCATTTTTACAAGATTGGACCTTCAGAATGCTTTGGTTGAATTGGGATCAAAGTGGACCACAAATACTTAATTGGCTTTGGCATCAGATATGGCAAACTTGGGGACACAGTAGTCCTCTTCGGCTCTTTAATGCAGGGGCTGTATTTTCATATTTATGAACAAAGTTTTTTCAGACCTCATAGATAAATTTGTAGTGCTCTATCAGAACAACATTTTGGTCTACTCTGAGTATGAGGCTTAACACACAGACTACATGTACACAATTCTCCGTACACTAAGAGATAACCATCTTTTTGCCAAACCAGAAAAATTTGCCTAGACTTCTTGGGTTTCCACAAAAGGTATCCTGACGGACCTTCAGAAGGTCCAAGCTGTCCTACTCTGCTTTGACTACTAATAGTTCAGATTCTTGTAGAGAGCATAAGTTTCCATCAAACCTTTACATTTATCTGAATTGCCTGGACTTCTAATTTTCATACACTTTTTTTTTATTTGATTTGTCAATCACTTACAAGATAATAGATATAAGTATAAGCATGAGTAAGAATACAGGAAATAGGTATGAATAAATCACTTGACAGAAAGCATATGTACTCAAGGTTAAATTATGGAGTTGTTGTTGTGGATTGTGGATTTCTGAGCTTGGTTGTTTGCTTGCAAATATTTCATTACCCAAGTAGATAACAACATCCATGCAAGTGAATGTGGGTTTTGTTCTCTGTTCATATACAACAGTTTGCCCTGGCAGGAGTGTGATTTTCTTCTGTTATTCCTGCTATTAATGTCTGTTTAGTACCAAACAACACCAGACAAAACAAACTGCATTATCATTTTTTAAAAAAATATACATGTAGGCAAAGAAATAGGCCAATGAAACAGATTAACATTGAAATGATGCTTGGAAAATATCTGTCCAAAATAGAGAATTCACTTGACAATATTCTAAATGTTCGTGGAATATTTAAGCCTATATTTTATGGAAAGTTCCTTGCACAAGCCTACCAACAATTACTGCTAGACAATGAAATAGCAGAAGCCCAGACAATTGTAATGCACAGAGGGGCATTCAAATGCAAGTGATTACAATTCAGAGTCACTGTAGCCCCGGGGCTGTTCCAGAGTCTCATGGAACGCCTACTACAAGGGTTAAAAGGGGTGGTGCCCTACTTCGATGATGTCCTTATATCAGCAAAGGATAAAGGACAGTTGCGAGAGTGCCTAAGCAAAGTACTAACCCGATTTCAAAGAAGTGGGGTAAAAGTAAAAAAGGAAAAATGCCAACTAGCAGCAAACAAAGTAGATTCCTGGGCTACCTGATAGTCAGTGAAGGGATCCACCCGCTGAGAGCAAAATTAAAGCCATCAAAGAAGCCCCCAGGCCAACAAACAAAACAGACTTGAAAGCCTTCTTGGGACTCATTAACTTTTACAATACATATTTTACCACAGAAGGTGACAGTCACGGAGCCATTACACAGACTGTTTGATAAGAAGCCTGGGAAGAAGGCAGTGTTCCGAGGAATCAAAAACATAATCACATCAGACCACGTACTAATCCAGTACAGTGAGACCTCACCACTAATACTAACCTGCGACACATCATCATTCGGGGTCGGCACAATAATCAGCCACATATTACCAGATGGAAAAGAAGCTCCCATAGCCTTTTATTCAAAGACATTATCCAAACCAGAATGAAATTTTAGCCAACCTGATAAAGAAGCACTAGCCACAGTCACTGGAATCAAGCGATTCCAGGAATACATCTATGGAAGGAAGTTTACCCTAGTCACTGATCACAAGCCACTACTGGGGACCATTGCAGGGAACAGAGACACCCCAAACATTCTGTCACCTAGGATGACGTGTTGGACAGAGTTCCTAGCTGCCTATGACTATGATTTAATTATACCAGCCAGGAAAGGACATAGATCATGCCAATATACTCAGTCGATGCCCCCTACCCAACCTGGACAAGGATCCGGCACCAGCCACAACCACACTCCTGATAAAGCACCCGTGACAGCGGCCAACATCGCAAGATCAACCACAAAGGATAAAACTCTGACACGAATATTGAACTGGGTGGGGAAGAGTTGGCCAGAGACAGAGGCAGCTGAAGACACCAAACCATTCAGAAACAGACAAATTGAGTTAACGATTCTGAAAGGATGTGTACTTTGGGGGGATCGGGTGGTAATCCCTGAGGAGCTAATGGAGGACATACTGGAAATGTTGTATGTGGGGATAGTTAAAATGAAATCTCTGGTGAGGACCTACGTGTGGTGGCCAGAGATGGACAAGGAGATAGGGGCCTGGGTATCAACCTACAAAATCTGCCAAGAATCCAGACCGGCACTGCCCATAGCACCCACCCATGAATGGGAAACACCCCAGGGACCTTGGGTAAATATCGATTTTGCCAGGCCAGTAAAGGGACAAACATTTCTAATACTGGTGGACGCATACTCCAAATGGCTGGAGGTCAGCATCATGCAGTCCACCACAACAGAGGCTGTAATTAAAAATCTTAGGAAACTATTTGCAACACACAGTCTGCGAGACATAATTGTATCTGACAATGGGCCACAGTTCATGGCCACCTAATCTGAAGTGTTCCTAGCACAAAATGGTATATGACATGCCTTATTAGCACCGGGTCACCCTTCGATGAACAGACAAGCAGAATGCATGGTAAGATCCATGAAGGAAACCCTCCACAAACTAAGGCCAGGGAACACATAGACTAAAATAGACAAACTATTAAGCATACAACACATAACACCCAGCACAACAACTAACAAGAGCCCTGCTAAATTATTAATGGGAAGGAAGCTGAGATCACCATTAGATAGACCACACCCCCTTTATAACCCAGACACACCTGTCAATTTGTCCAGCAGATGCTGGACATTCCCAAGCGGGTGACCCAGTATATGCAAAAAACCTAACAGAGGAACCCCTTTGGATACCCTACGAGAATGTCCCAGGTAACTGGGCTCTGATCATACAGGGTTGAAACAATTGACGGGCGGAGTTGGAGGAGACACATAGAACAACTGAGGGCCTGAGGGACATGGGGGGGAAGAGAAACCCCAGACACAATCAGGGAAGAAGGGTGGTTGGTTCGTGGGAGCAGGAATTTAAATAGCTGTCACTGGTTGAAGCCACGGACAGTTCTGCTGTAAAAGGAGCTGCTGCAGCTGCAGTTCTCAGTTCTGTAAGAACGAATAAGAATGAGCTGAGCTTCCTGCATCTTTCTTACCCACAATTTAACAATTACCAATCAGTTTTTTCCTGTAGTAGTAGTGGTTGTGGTATCATTAAGAGGGTTTGATGACATAAAGATTTTTCTACAGAATTTTTATCTGTCATTCAGAATACTTTAAAGGGATCCTGAATATATAACAGAGAATTTTTCATTCATTAAAATGTATGCCAATAATATCATTGGACATTATTTTCTGTTTTTCTTAATAAACAAAAATAATGAGAAGTCTAACTGCATCTTGATTCTGAATTTTTTCCTGCTGGATTGGTACTTTTTGCTGCTACAATTTGATATGATTGATTTAGTAAAAAGATTTTAAATATTTAGTAATGTATAACAAGGTTTATATTCCAATTATTTTGGAAAGAGTCTTTATCTGATAAAAAAAGTAGGGAGATTGGTAACATTGAAGTATAAAAAGGTTGTTTTCCCCAGTTAGCAGACGATTATATCTGATGGAACTTCCAACCCATAATCACCTTCATTATTTAAGGTAAAATAAACACTAGTTTATCTTGGCCAGACTATATGAGAGTCTTATATCATCATGGTGACATCTGCCCGATTCATGAAATATATGACATGCTTCTCCACCTAAGCTCCTGATGGTATTTTCACTCATTATTTCAATATTTTTCCCTAAAATGCATTTGTGACAGTTATTCTAGGAGATTGCAGTTTCTGTTTACTGAAAAGTGAAATGTATTTTGAGCTTGTGGGAGCTCTTAGAGTAGCTTTGAATAGGGAAATTGAATGCTGAATTGATCTGCTTTTGAAAATTTAAGTTGGTGAGAAATGGATGCCATTATATAGAGATGTATTTAGGGAGGATAAGAAGGTCAGTCAAAAAGAAAGAAGAAGAAAGAAAAGAATGAGGTAACTAAGGGTGGGGGGTTACACTGAATGGGGAGAAAATATCCACAGTCATTGTGACATTTCTCCTTGGTAAACAAATTGGCCAATATATGTAAAGAGAAAGGGAATTGTTTCCCTGCAGATTGTGTCTAACTCTAGAGCAGATTGCTTATCTCTGTTTCTTGGCCAAGGAAGTCAGCCTTGTCCAAAGACAATTTCCGTGGTCATGTGGCCAGCATGGCTATATGCCAAAGATGCATGGAACACTGTTACATTCCCACCAAAGCGATACCTATTAGCCTACCTGCATTTGCATATTTTTGAATTGATAGTGGGCAGAAGCTGGGGCAAGTTATGGCAACTTGTCCCTTACACAGAGCTCATGTCTTGAACCTGGGCTCTCTGACAAGCTCAGCATCTTTAACCGCTGAGCCATCGCACCTACCCAATATATGCATTTATTTATAATTTGCCTTTATTCTACATAGTGCTTATTCATATATGTAGTGTCTACACTCTTATCAAAGGAGAGAGAAACCTGGACAAGTAGCATCAACTGGAATCCTAATATCCACATTGATATATTACCTCAAATAATTCTTATCCCTCACTTAGAATCTTATGCATTTGCATGTGTCCTGTGATTGCACTAGTATTCTTTTCTGTTCATCAGCAGAAGATACCTGAGCAGCAATTGCTGCTATTGGAGCAAATCTAGCATTTTGGACTGACTTGCCTTAAGCTAATTTAAGATGTATATCCCCAGTGGATGCACCAACCTCAGAAGGCAACAGAATGTGTTTCAATTACTCATACATCAGATTGCTGATGGAAAATTCCAATACAGTTGATTTTTTAATATATTTATCAGCTCTGGCATAAATTGCCTACATATATCCACAGTTCACCACATTGTTTTCTCAGAAAGGTGAACAGGGTGGAATTTGAATGTGTTTAGCTGTCATCCCATTCAAGGGAGGCTTAATATAAGTTAGTACAGGAGAGCATTAACACAGAAAGTCAAGTCATATGGAACACAATTATGTTCATCTTAATCCATCTCCTTATCATAATTATGTTCTATGTGTTACTTTGACTTGACTTTCTACATGACTATATATTTTTGCTCCATGTACTGCTCCTCCTCCCACTGTACTTGGATGAATGCAATTTGCCAATGCAAGGGTGGATCAAAGAAACCAGTCCTACATTTGAATCATTGAAAAATCAAGGGTGACAAGTCTTAGTGATGTCTCAACACCTGCACTAAATCTGCAGGTGTAAAAATTGCTGATGGCCAGTCATGTTCCCTGTCCATCAAGATGAAAAATTATAGGAAGATGTTAGGAGCTGGAATACATTCAGTCCTCTTTTTATTATTTGGCAGAACAATGCATTAGATTCTGAAAAACAATTTTCAGTTAGTCTAGATCTCAGCGTTATTGCATTTTTACTTTCTTTAAAGAAGACAGACATTGTCACATGCTTTCTTTAGCTTCTGGAACTAGTATTCCACAATATAATCATTCATTAGAGTCAGGAATTCAGCTATTGATCACAGGATCTCTTTTCTCATATCCTTCCAACTGCACTATGCCTGTCTTTGATATTATATATGCTGGTCTGGAATGAAATGACCTATTTTTCTTTCTAGTGTGGCTTTTTTTGCAAAAGAAAAGGTTATTCTAACACAATTTTTCATTAATATGATAATTGATTGTGTACTAGAAGTACTTGCAGAGTACCTCTACTCTTACAGAGGTACTTCTACTCTTGGGTTTGATCATATGTCTTTTTATATTTTGTCTCATGTCAATCCAAGTACCAGAATCAGCAACAAAGTAGATCCTTACCATTTCAGTGGAAAAGAAAGATAGTGTCAGATCTCTGTAAGAATCAGATCCCAAGCCTTTACCTTTTCCAACCAGGTTGTGATGGTGGCATTAGAGAATGGGACTCAGATGCAAATGTGTGTGGTCCACATTGAGGAAGATTCGGGTTCCAGAATAACATAGAATAATAAGACAAAGGAGAGACAAGTATTCAAGAATTGGGACAATCTATTAATGATCACTGAACAGAAAGAGAAATGTAAATAATTCCCCTATATCCCAAGATGCCCCTCTCAATCCTACAATGCTGCTTTGTGGTGGTTGTGGTGGGAAAATTCTGGGAGGTGTAAGCAAAGAATATATTGGGAGTAGATGTCAAGAGTATATATTTCCAGGAGGGTCACCCAACCCAGTTGCCCATTTAAAGCAATCAGGCATCTACATTGGTCAGTAGCAATATAGGAAGATATTGAGTGTATATTGATCACTTTAATAGTAATGGAAAAGGCATAATTTTATACTATGTGGGAGAAGGCAATGGTAAATCTGTATTTTATCAAGATTACCATACAGTTGGTCAAGATAAAGTGATTGAGGATATAATGCCAGATGATGGGTCACTCAGGTTAATATGCTACTGGGGAATATCTGAGGATCTTTTGGAATAATAATGTTTATAAGGGATAAAAACAGAATTACAGTGGGAACAAGGGAATGCTAGTCACACAAACATGGCAAAGTTTAATACATTGAAAATGAACTAAATTGATTATGTATTGATATATTAGGATGAAAGTGGATATCCTCCATTAGAAGATCATAACATTTTCTGCATAGGACAAACACACACACACACGAGTAAATAACAGGACCTTTATACTGAGGAAGGTTATAGCAAAGATAATACTTAGACAAAATGCAACCAGTGACTAAATAGAAACAGTTAAATTTCAACAAAGAACTAGAAATGAAACAGAAAAATGGCTTATTATTCTCTTCCAAACCAATGAATTTTTGTCATTGCTAATATATTCTTCAAAGAACTAAAATGATTCCCATATACATGGCCATCATGAGATGAGCACACAGAAATCAAATTAATTATATCATTGGTACAAGAGCTCATTTATAATAGCAATGTGGCCATGGGGTATTGTGAAACAGATCATATTCTGTTCATGTGGAAGATCCAAGTCAAACTAAAGTAGAAGAATGCTGACTGATTGCTATGAATAATATAAACAGCATTTTCAAGAACTTCAGGAATTGTTTTGAAATCCTGAACCTCATTGGTAGGGAATGAAAAGAACTGTGGAACGAAATAAAAGAAGTTATTTAGAAGGACTGTAAAAAGAGACTGCATAGACCAAGAACAGGAGAAGGCAAACTGAATGTCAGAACAAAGAGGTGGCCACCAAAAATTACCAACAAGAAAAGTCAAAGCTAAGAAAATCAAAGATCCCAAGAAAGATGAAAGGGTTTTAGAGAACAGTTAGAATAGATAAGAAACAATATTACAACAGCTATTATAAAGACATCAAAAATGGGAAAATACAGAAAACAAATGAGTAAGTGTTCCATGTGATCTCAACTTCAAACTGATATGGTAAAAGTTGTCAATGCACAAATAATAATTGATACTACTGTGATAAATATGGGAAAAATATAGTGTACTGAAATGCTGTATAGATGTAACCATCCAAGATACCTTAGAAGATACTCCATATTTAAAAGAACATCAGTACTAGAAGATGACATGAGTCCTACTTTAGAAAGAATATTTATTTATTTATTTATTGAATTTCTATACCGCCCCCTCTCCCAAAAAGGGACTCAGGGCGGTGCACAGCCAACTAAAAACAGACAATATATACAATTAAAAACAGATTAAACAATTAAATCAAGTCCGAAATACAATTTAAAATATAAAACTAATAGATTTAAAATTTAGAAATTTTTTAAAATTTAAAAACCTAGTTAATTAAAACCCCAGAAAACCGTTACTGGGCCAGGCCGGCCTGTTGAAAAAACAGGGTCTTTACTGCGTGCCGGAAGGTCTGAATGTCGGTAATGGCCCGTATCTCCGTGGGCAAATCATTCCACAGGGAGGGGGCCCCCACAGAGAAAGCCCGCATCCTCAGGGCCGCCAACTGGCAACGATCAGGTGGCGGAACCCCAAGGAGGCCAACCCTGTGGGAGCGCACTGGGCGGCAGGATGCTGTTGATGGCAGCAGGCGGTCCCGTAAGTACCCAGGTCCCAAGCCATGGAGCGCTTTGAAAACGATCAATACCACCTTGAATCGGATCCGGAAGGCCACAGGAAGCCAATGCAGCCTGCAGAGAAGCGGTGTTACATGGGAGCTCCGAGGGGCTCCCAAGATCACCCGTGCGGCCGCATTCTGGACCAACTGTGGACACTCTTCAAGGGGAGCCCCATGTAGTGAGCATTGCAATAGTCCAAGAGGGAGATGACGAGGGCGGAAGTGACTGTGCAAAGTGTGTCCAGATCCAGAAAGGGCTGCAACTGGTAAATCAGACGAATCTGACAAAAGGCCCCCCTGGCGACGGCTGTAATGTGATCTTCTAAAGACAGCTGTATGTCCAGGACGACACCTAGATTGCGAGCCCTTTCCATGGGGGTCAAAATTTCTCCCCCACGGCCAGCGACAGAACAAGCTGGCTGTATCTGGGCGCAGGAAACCACAGCCACTCGGTTTTGGTCGGGTTGAGACAAAGCCTGTTAAGACCCAACCAACTCCGCACGGCCTCCAGGCACCGGGTCATCACTTCGAGGGCTTCGTTGGGGTGGCCCGGGGTAGAGATGTACAGCTGAGTGTCATCAGCGTACTGATGGAACTCTACCCCGAAACCACGGATGATCTCACCCAGCGGCTTTCACATAAATGTTGAACAGCAGGGGCGAGAGCACAGACCCCTGAGGCACCCTCACATAATAGGGGCCTCAGGGTCGACCTCTGCCCCCCTGTCAACACAAATTGTGAACAGTCAGAGAGGAAGGAGGAGAACCACCGTAAAACGGTGCCTCCCACTCCCAACCTCCCCAACCATCGCAATAGGATACTGTGGTCGACAGTATCAAAAGCCACTGAGAGATCTAACAGGACCAGGACAGAGGAACAACCACTGTCCTGGGCCCTCCAGAGATCATCCACCAACACGACCAACGCCGTCTCCGTGCTGTGCCCGGGCCTGAAACCCGATTGGAGGGGGTCTAGATATACCGCTTCATCCAGGTACTGAGGGAGCTGACGTCCCACCACACTCTCAACAACCTTCGCAACAAAGCGGAGGTTGGAGACCGGACGATAATTCGACAATAATGCTGGATCCAGGGACGGTTTCTTGAGGAGGGGCCGCACCACCGCCTTTTTCAAGGCGGCGGGTAAAAGCCCCTCTCTCAAGGAAGCGTTAATAATCCCTTGGAACCAGCCTCGTGTCACCTCCCAAATGGCCAAGACCAGCCAGGAGGGGCATGGGTCCAATAAACAAATGGTGGCATTAAGTCCCCCTCAGTATCCTGTCCACGTCCTCCAGAGTAACAGGATCGAACTCATCCCAAATGACCTCCCCGAAATCCACCTCCACCCTCCCGCCCGGAGATGCCCAGTCAGAGTCCAACTCATCCCGGATCTGAGTGATTTTGTCCTGCAGAAACCTAGAAAAATCCTCAGCCCATTCCTGTATTGATGCTTTTGATATTTTGAAGAAGAATATTGATGCTTTTGAAGAGGTCAAAACCAAGAGATTCAAAGATCTCAAAAATGTTGAAAGAACTTTAGAGACCCATCCGAGACACCTTAGGACAGTGGTCCCCACACTTGGCAACTTTAAGACTTGTGGACTTCAGCTGGCTGGAGAATTCTGGGAGTTGAAGTCCACAAGTCTTAAAGTTGCCAAGTTTGGAGACCTCTGCCGTAGAAGATACTCCATATTCACAACCTTAGAAGAAACTCCACATTTACAAGAATCTCAGTGTTAGAAGATGAAATGAGATCAGTACTCTAGAAAGAATATTGATGCTTTTAAAAAGAATATTGATGCTTTGATATTTTGAAGAAGAATGTTGATGCTTTTGAAGAGGTCAAAGCCAAGAAAATCACATACATGAAGAAAGATGAAACAAAAACTCAGTATTAGAAGATGAAATGAGGTAAGTACACTAGAAAGAATATTGATGCTTTTGAACTTTGACGTTGGAAAAGACCCTTGAGAATATTATGGATAGCCAAAGGAGGCGGGGAAACAAATGGATTATAAAAAAACCCTCTATGTAAGATTTTCATTGACTAGTGATCAAATTTATCACATTTTACTATGTTATGTGAACATTCAGCCCACTAAATAAGTTCATAATCTTCAGGAAAGATCAAAGGAAAGAAAAAAGAAGAAGATTGCCTGCAGTAAAAATGGTTCAGCTCAGTGATGATCAGTGCACTGTTAGGACACCTAAAAGGTTAGTTTGTGACAAATCATCCTGGAGAAAGTCTGTTATATGGTCATAAAAGTTGACACCAACATAATGGTGCTTAATTAATCAATCAATCAACCATAATAAATAAACCAGCCCTTAAATTAAGGAAATATAATCTTAAAATAAATCTCAGCTAGTATGATATAATGCTTTTAGATTTTGAGGAAATCCCCCTCCTCTCCATCTACAACGATAGTCAATTTTCACAATGTGTTTTCATAAAAGATACTTCTCTGCCAATAAAACTAAAAGGCATGAATGTCATATAAATGCTGATGATGATTTATGTCCTGTCAAATAGTGCCTGAAAAATTAATGTGATCATATGAAGTTCAAGAAGGTTATTTTTATAGTCTTGCAAGTTCAGCCCTAACAATTTGTAATGGCAAGCTCTGTGATTTTCTTACTCTATTTCTTAGGCTTTGTTCCACATTTTGTCAATTCTTTTCCTATTAAGAAACAGTCAGTCCCTGTAACCTGACAATTGGTTCTGTTTTACTTTCAGTTTTGATTATATGTTCCCAAACTTATTGAAAATATGGTTTTTTGCCATTCTGTACAGGTCTGTCTATTTGATCATATTTCATGAAAATGTCTGGGTTTCTTCAATGTTCATATGTTTTGCCAATTCTGCTGCTAATCTAGCTAGTAATGAAATCTGATGCCTACATGCTTTCAGGCATAGCTCTTAGCAAGGAAAGGAAAAAGCTGGGTCCTTTAGGAATGCTGCAAACCATCTATGCAAACCTGTGACAATTATAAAGTAAATCAATGCAGAGAAAGAAACGGTTAAATTTTGATGTCCTTCTGCTATCTACTTACTATATTCATACTAAGATTAACATAAAATACTTTTTACAAAATAGGACTCTTAATCCAGAGTACATACATTGTTTTGAATTACTCATTTTCAAGGATCAATAGAATTTTATATTATTGTAGAAATCCTTGTACACAGCAATGAAGATACTTCTCCATTCATCCAAAGGATGTCAAGGTAAGTACAATCATTTAATCACAATGCCAATGTTCTGTTTCGTAGCACTATATTTGTTAGATTTCCTTCCCCCAACTCCCACACCTGTACCATGTCAGCAAACAGCAAATCAATTTAAATGATCTAGCCCTTTTCTTGCTTCAAATGTCCACCTAAAAAGGCAACAGTCAAAGAAGAGAACCACTTTTGGGGGAATCCTATGCAATAAAGCAGACCTGGGGGAATAGCCCATCCATTCCTTAATGGTCTATAAGATTAGATGTTTCAGATGGCTCTAGATATTAAAGCAAGGATATTAAAGCAAGATAAAAACATTACAGACAAATCCCACATCATTATTTGAGAAGGGAATCTTAAAGAATCTACAAATTTGTGCCGTAGATCTTAGCCATTAGTGTAATGCTTTCTGGACAAATGTTCATTGCAAAATGTGCTTTCTAAAATATCCATGTGCCCTGCTTTCATTATACCATAGGAATGCATGCCACCCCAATTGCAAATCATGTCCTACCAATGTTAGCAGTCTAACATTTTTCAATACAATCCATTCTTTCATCCACATCAATATTGCTGCCTGGTAGTATAATTCCCAATTGGGCAGTCCAAAACCTCCTCTCATTCTTGCCTCCTGCAACAATTTTATCTTAATTCTTGTCTCTTTCCCTTGCCAAATAAATTTCAACATCATTTTATTTAAATCCTCAAAGTATTTTTTCCTCAGTCTTATTGGAATCATCTGGAATAAATATAATATTTTTGGCAATATGTTCATTTTGATCATCGCTATTCTCCCTGTTAAGGATAGTTGTAAATTTTTCCATTTGTCCAAATCTGTCGCAATCTGTTGTTGCAATCTATCATAATTGTCCTCTTTAAGAGTTCCACATCTAGCTGTCATTTGTATCCCTAAGTATTTCACTTTTTTGTGATTGGATATTAAGTTTGTCCATTAATCTTTTATTTTATTTTTCTATCATATTTTTCACCATTTTTTTGCTTTTTCCTTGTTTACTTTCAGTCCTGCAACCTCGCCATATTCTTCTATTTTTTCGATCAACTTAGGACCTATTTCCAGTGGTTCTTCCAATATAAAGACCAAATCATCTGCGAATGCTTGTAAGTTATACTCTTCCCTTTTTATTTTCATTCCCTTTATTTCTTCATTTTTCCTAATATTTTTATTCAATATTTCCAAAGTCAGTACAAACAACAGTGGAGATAGCGGGCAACCTTGTCTAGTGCAAAATGTGCTTTCTGTTTCACTACCATCTGAGAATCTATGAGCCAGCAGTGTGCAGCAGCAACCAAAAAAGCTAATGCAATCCTAAATTGTATTAACAGAGGGATACAGTCAAGATCAAGGGAAGTACTAATACCACTCTATAAAGTCTTAATAAGACCACACCTAGAGTACTACATCCAGTTTTGTTCATCACATTACCAAAAAGATGTTGAGACTCTAGAAAAAATACAGAGAAGAGCAACCAGGATGATTAGGGGACTGGAGGCTAAATCATATGAAGAACGGTTACAGGAACTGGGCATGGCTAGTCTAGTGAAGAGAAGGACCAGGGGAGACATGATAGCAGTGTTCCAATATTTGAGGGGCTGCCACAGGGAGGAAGGGGTCAAGCTATTTTCTAAAGCACCTGTAGGCCAGACAATGAATAATGGATGGAAACTGAGCAAGAGAGATTTAACCTGGAAATAAGGAGAAACTTTCTGACAGTGAGAACAATCAACCAGTGGAACAGCTTGCCCTTGGAAGTTGTGGGAGCGCCATCACTTGAGATTGGACTGCCATTTCTCAGAAATGGTGTAGGGTCTCCCGCTTGGGTGGGGGGTTGGACTAGATGACCTACAAGGTCTGTTCCAACTCTGATTATCTGTTAATCTGTTAAACCTGAATATATTCACCAATGCAAAGCAAGGATAAGAAATATTGTTTGATTCTTACTCATATCTCATTTGCTATATTTCACTATAACTTGGGTTCAGATACTATCTCCCTGATTTGAAATCACACACCTATTTTCCAGTGGTGCTTAAAAATCTTTTTTTTTTTCAAGTGAGGTGAGGGGATTTGGGATTTTTTTTTTTTTGGGGGGTGGGGGGAGAATGTTTTTCTTTTAATGACAAAAATGTCCATCTATTCATGCAGGTCTGATTTTAATCTAGGGCTAACTAAATAACATTGGATAATCTTTTATGCATCTCGTAGTCTACTTCTTTGGTATGACACAAGAAGATTGGAATTATCTGTCTTTATTTTGAACTAACAGCAATTTAATTCTCCTTATTGCTTAAAGGCTAGGAAAGCCTGAGGTTGCTGCTTCTTATGCAGTAGTAGTTTAGTGTTCCTTCTAACACAGTGTGCATGCTCTTCAAAAAATACCAATATGACATGTGTGACACTACCAGCAAGAGAAGAATGTATATTTCCTATGGAAGTATTGGAAGCTACCTAAGTTTGATTTGGTGAACTTCTGTTACTCAGACTCAGCAGCTCATAACAACATAGAATGTTCTGCATAATGCAGAACTGAGATTATTTTAAGTGCAAAAAGAGTGTATAAGTAATCTCTTTCATGAATTTCATTGTAGGTTAGATTCATGCATGAAGTGCTTACTTATTTCTTTCCACTTATACTGAAAGGTATTTTAATATTTCCATACAATTCTTTCTGATTAAATTTTAAATAAGAAATGATTATAGGTCAAATCATACAAGGGGGATGCAATCCTACAGAGCAATTGTTTGAATGTTTTAATTTTGGAATATAGTTCCAATGTACTTTTCTCAAAATTGTCTTGGAAAAGTGCATGCAGTTTAGAAAGTTCAGATTAATTATCCAGTACTGCAATTCCCAAGGTCTTTACTTTAGAAAGAGGACAACACAGTCCTGATTCAAACTACTTCATTTGACTAATATATTTAAATTAAATCCACAATTGATATGAAAAGTCCAATAATTTCTCTCTTCCTTCAAATAGAAACATTTCAAAAGCAACAAATTAATTATACTGAGAGATAAAATACATGTTGTCTAATTTTTAATCCACTTTCTCAAATATATATACACAGTAACAAAATGCAAGCTAGAATTATGAACCATATTGACCATTGTGTATGCAACAGAAAGTATTTGAAGTTTTGTTTACAGATCATCTTTAACTTACAACAATTTATTCAGTGACCTTTTGAAATTGTGATGGCACTGAAGAAAAGGGCTTATACCCTTGCCCATTCCTGTGGCTGCTGTAGTATCTCTGTGGCCACATGATACAAATTTGGGCATTTATAGCAACTTGTCCACACCTATGTCCCACTGCAGGGGCTCTGCAATTCCTGCTACCCATTTATGTCACTCTCCATTTTGTTTCCCAGCACTAACATCTCCACCTCAGAAGGCCCCCTCCCTCCCCTCTTCCTCCTTCCCTTCCTGCCTTTCTTTCTTTCTTTCTTTCTTTCTTTCTTTCTTTCTTTCTTTCTTTCTTTCTTTCTTTCTTTCTTTCTTTCTTTCTTTCTTTCTTTCTTTCTTTCTTCCTTCCTTCCTTTCTTTTTTCTTTCTTTTTCTTTCTCAGAACCTCTCTATAAAAGGTTCCAGATCTAGGAGACTTTCTTTCTTTCTTTCCTAAAGCCACTCAGGTGTGATTGAATGTCCTTAAATCTGCTGGTGAGTAATCTGTAAACACAATAAGAGCAGAGAAATACATTTCACTGCTCTTATCTGCACAAGATAATCCTTAATAAACACTCTTATCTATGCTCACATTCACCCTTCTATATTGCTTTCTAATGCCCGGGCAGCCAGCTCAAGAATTTACTGAGTGTTGTGTATTTATGTGAAACTTTTCCCCTAATGTTTAATGATGATGATGACTGGGAAATTAAAAGAAAGAAAGGGAAGCTGCTATGGATAAAATCTTTCCCAATATGGCTCTGAGAAAGAGAGAGAAAGGAAGCAGAATACCTTATTTATTTTTTATTTATTTATTTTTGTCAATTGCTTACAAGATAATAGGTATAAGTAAAAACATAGTTATGAATACATGGATACATATAAGAAAAATTAAAAAATAAAAGAAACAATAGGACAGGGACGGTAGGCACGACTGATACGCTTATTCACACCCCTTACAGACCTCTTAGGAAAGGGGTGAGGTCAATAGTAGACAGTCTAAGGTTAAAGTTTTTGAGGTTTGGGGACTTGAAATTTAGACCTAGAAAACCTAGAACTATACTGCCTTCGGTCCGATCTAAGTATAATATATAAAATTATACATTGCAATGTCCTACCTGTCAATGAATACTTCAGCTTCAACCACAACAATACAAGAGCACACAATAGATACAAACTCAAGGTAAACCGCACCGAACTTGATTGCAGTAAATATGACTTCAGCAACAGAGTGGTCAGTGTGTGGAATACTCTACTTGACTCTGTGGTTTCTTCCCCAAACCCCAAAATCTTTAACCTTAGACTTTCTACTATTGACCTCACCCCTTTCCTAAAAGTTCTGTAGGGAGTGTGCATAAGTGCACCAACGTGCCTACTGTCCCTGTTCTATTGTTTCTTTTTTTTCTTATTTGTATCCATTTCATGTATTCATAAACATGCTTATACTTATACCTGTTATCTAATACTTGCTTGACAAATAAATAAAATAAAGGAAGGAAGGAAGGAAGGAAGGAAGGAAGGAAGGAAGGAAGGAAGGAAGGAAGGAAGGAAGGAAGGAAGGAAGGAAGGAAGGGAAGAAGACACTGAAGTTGAAGCATGGCTAAGGTAAAGAAAGAAAAGAAAAGATTTCAGCCCCAACTGAGACTTCCCAGGGCTGATGAGCTGAGGAGCAGGCCAAGGTCATGGTAGTCTTCCATCCACTTAACTACTTGCAAGATTGCTCAATGACTGCAACTGGGGGTGCTGTCTTGGTTTATGACTGCTTTGCTCAAAGATCAAGTTTCAGTCCAAATAACTATCTGTTTGCTCTTGAATTATGGTTCTGGAAGATACATTTATCATGTCCTAATCATTAAGCATTTTGCTGTTTTTCAGTCAAATTACAACTAAGATGGCATGGAACCAATGGATTAGCTATTGCTGTTCTGCTTCAGCCTGATTCCAATCAAGTTTATGCTGTTTCCCTCTCATACTATCTATTGTGGAAGGGAGCTAAGATAAAATTTCCCTTGTTAGCTTTCTTGGAGTTCTTTGATTGTCTTACAGTATCTTCTGAACTGCCTACTCTGAACTTATTATGTCAGTGGTTTCAGCTAATTCAACCAGTAGCCCAGTTATCAATCGTTTTCTAGAACCATTGAAGTTTTTATTTCAGTGCTAGACAACTGGTCTACTGATACATAGGTTTCAAATATTACGTTTGGTTTTCAATATCTATATAACTTTACTATGTGGATGCTTTTTGAGCTCTAAAATATAGATATTATAGTTACAAATAAACTGCTAACATACAGTGCATCTTCCCTTTTCCCTCTTGCTCAAGGAAAATGGTGAATTGGTAGTTGAGGTCAGTGATGAGCTGATTATAAATTGAGGCTTAGGACAGGACAGGAAAGGGCAGGACAGACAGGATGCTTAAGATAAGAGTCATTGAGACTGGGTAGCATGGAAATTTAAATAATAATCCCTCAGTAATTATGAGGGTTGTACATTCTGAGGAAGATGAGAGTGATGCCAGAGGTTTAACTATTATGGACAGGTTTCATCAGAAGAACCAGTGTCTCTCCCATAAAAAACATGGTGAAACATAACTTACAGAAACCCATACTGGATCAGTTATCACCCAGGTCAACAAAGATCATGCTAGGTAAACAGGTACCTGAACATCTGGTAACAAGTGGCCTATATTGCAGGACTTGTGTTTGTTAACTGAGAAGTCAGCAGCTGCAAGAATTCTGGAAGAAAAGTTGGTTACTTGTTGCAAATATACAAAGACTGGGGGAAAATTATTGGAATTACAAATCCAATCCAATGAGAAGAAGATAGCCAAAAAAAAAAAAATCAGAAAAACATCTAAAATCAGAAATAAAAATGTTCAGTTTAACGTAACAGAGACATCATGATATCCAGAATTAATATCTGCTAGTGAAGGTTTGCTATCAATCCTGCCTTTGTGAAAGGTTCTGTAGCAATTAACCATCAGCTGGCCACCTTCTTAAAAGCACCACAAAATAAGAGCCACCTTCAAATCAGTGCAGATTTCCTGTGATGAAGATTTTACTTCATCAAGAAATGACAGAATTTCCTAAAAGCAGAGCTCTAGCAGACATGTTTTCTTCCAGCTACATGGTCAATTTACTTCATCCTGCCAAAGTCATAATAACATACGGTCTCTGTTGCTCTTGATAACTATTGGTAGCTACTTCCCTGTGCATAATTTTTATTTGCATTTGAGTGTGAACACAGATTGCTATATGCTTGTGCTTTGTTACTGCACTTTGTTTGTATATATATATGCATAGAATTCCTCGTGCATCACTGTTGGCTGTTTATATCCTTTCATATCCTGAATAAAGCAGTGTCCAAAAAGGTGTCTGATAGTTATTTATCTAAATAAGCTTTGATATTTAGCTGAAATCATTACTTACATTTTATCTTCTTTTTTATCTAATGATTTATAATGAACATAAATAGTCTTGTTCTCATGCCAAAGCATTTTTTTAAAATCACCAGCTATTCATCTTAATCATATGAGTGCAAACCCATTGGATTTAATAGCATTACTGAGTGAAATGCTTATATGCTGGATTTGAACCCACACATTTTGTTCTGTAAAACATCAGGACAATGTCTATATTCAAGATAAAATTATAATGAGATAACAAGACGTCATTCTAAACTAGCACTTAATACACTGTTTATATCTTCTTCTGGAATATATTCTTTTGTTTCAAGAGACTTGAGTACCTGAAAATCAGTATTTTAAGGAATGTAAATTCTGGTCATTCCTTGTAGTCCCTGGAGCAGGATGGAGATTTCATACAAGTTTGAGCATTTATATCTGTCAGTCACAGCATTGATATCATTCTACTAGATCCACTTGAGGGTTTGTACAAGCAGTCATCCTTCAATTTTTCCCATTTATATAATACCTAACATTACTCACTATTACTCAAATTTATACCAATAGTCACTGTTTGTGTTCCTCTCTGCCTATGTTGTCATAGCTAGAAATGTCAACACCAGATTAGGACTGAATGACAATGTATTATACTCCAAATTCTGTAATTCACTTTTTTGATTGTACTGCAATTTCTAAAAGCATACATCCTTTCTGATTAACTTTTATATTGATCATCATCCAGAAAATTGTCACATTTGCACTGAGTTGGATTTTTAAAATCTTTTCGTCTTCCCTTTTGGCATTTATGTTTTTTTCCCCATATGAAGACAAATCAAGGGGCCTAACACGTAAGGAATAGATGGTTCAAGTGAAAGATCAATTAGCTCAATTGTTTTCTATTGAAGGGGCATCTAAACTATAATGAGCTATCTTGAAAGGAAGGATTTGTGATTCTAATCTATTGCTATGCAACCAGCTGATACAACTTATTCAACAAATTTTATCTAGCTGCCAGGAATCCACCATTTCGGAGCAATTTTATCACATGTGCACAAATGTTACGTGTTTAAGAAACAACTGATTATTTGCTTTGGGAAATATAAAAATTGCTATTTACTCCTTTCAATGAAAGATTTGTAGGTCTCAAATCATAATATAAATAATTATAGGTAGTCCTTGACTTAAAGCCATTCATTTAGTGATTGTTCAAAGTTACAACAGTCCTGAAAAAGTGACTTATGACCATTTTTCATGTTTATGACCATTTCAATATCCCTCTGGTCACATGATTAAAATTTGGATACTTGGCAACTGGCTCATATTTATAACTGTTGCAATGTCCCAGGGTCATATGTCAAGCAAAGTCAATGGGGAAAGCCAGGTTCACTTATACACATTAACTTACTAATGTAATATCTACAATGACTCATGTTTATGGAGATTCTAAATCATCCAGGTCATGGTTGTCCCAAAAACATCTTTGAGACTATAGTGATTCACTTAACAACTGTGGCAAGAAATGGGACAAAACTCACTTAACAACTGTCTTGATTAGCAAAAGAAATATTGAATTGAAATTGTGCTCATAAGTCAAAAACCACCAGTATTACAAATTAACAGAAGCAGGCACTGAAAGACACATATGGTCAATTGATAATTGCCTCCAGATCCATGTACTCAGCTTGATTTTCACAAGTTATAACATTTTGGTTGGCATTTTCCACCCTTTTCTCTCTATTTCTCATTTATGCTTCCACTTTGGTGGACCATTATAAAACCCTATACCTTCAGGGAAGGGTTATCTTATCTAAATGCAGGTTTAAATTATGGGAAATGTCTGATTCCCTCATGGCCTAGATTTCAAGAGCACTGACTTCAGCAAGTTAAGAGAAAAAGTAGGAAGGGATCTATGAGGGGAAATCCTGAAAGAAGAAATAGTTCAAAAGACTTGGAAAATTCTGAAAATTGATGATAATTAAGGCCCAATTACAATACCAAAGAGAAAAAAAGAGGGAGGAAACAAATGAAATAGGTGTGATTTATTTATTTAATTATTTATTTATTTATCAATTACTTACAAGATAATTGGTATAAATAAAACATAGTTATGAATACATGGATACATATAAGAAAAATAAAATATAAAATATAAAAGAAACAATAGGACCGGGACGGTAGGCACGTTGGTGCACTTATGCATGCCCCCTACAGACCTCTTAGGAAAGGGGTGAGGTCAATAGTAGACAGTCTAAGGTTAAAGTTTTTGGGGTTTGGGGAAGAAACCACAGAATCAGGTAGAGTATTCCAGACATTGACCACTCTGTTGCTGAAGTATTTCCTGCAATCAAGTTTGGTGCGATTAACTTTGAGTTTGTATCTATTGTTTGCTCTTGTGCTGTTATGGTTGAAGCTGAAGTATTCATTGACAGGTAGGACATTACAATGTATGATTTTATATACTATACTTAGATCAGACTGAAGGCGGCATAGTTCTAGGTTTTCAAGGTATAGAATTTCGAGTCTGGTGGCATATGGTATTCTGCAATGAATAGAGGAGTGAAGAACTCTTCTTGTAAAATATTTCTGGACTTTCTCAACTGTGTTAATATCAGATACATAATGTGGGTTCCAGACTGATGAGCTGTATTCGAGTATTGGTCTAGCAAATGTTTTGTATGCTCTAGTTATTAGTGTAATATTACCAGAGAAAAAGCTACGTAAGATTAGGTTAACAACTCTTAGCGCCTTTTTGGCTATGTAGTTACAGTGGGCTCTAGCACTTAGGTTATTTGAGATGAGTACTCCAAGATCCTTTACAGAGTTTGGGTCATCAACAAGATCTTGACTATTCAGCCTGTATTTTATTTTCTGATTTTTTTTGCCAATATGTAGGACAGACATTTATTTATTGAGATCTGAAGTTGCCATTTGTTTGACCATTCTGATACATAGTCAAGGTCTTTTTGAAGGGGAAGCGGTATTTTCTGTGGTGTTGAATAGCTTTACATCATCAGAGAAGAGTATGCAGTTGCTCTTGATATTATCACAGAGGTCATTTATGTAGAGTATGAAGAGAGTTGGTCCTTGAACACTGCCTTGGGGGACACCACTGTTGACAGGTATAGAATTTGATAGGACTCTCCCAATTTTGACCATTTGTTGTCTGTTTGACAGGAATGCTTCTATCCAGTTATGCAGGTGTCCAGAGATACCATAAGATTTTAGTTTTAGGAGTAGTTTGTCATGTACCACTGAATCAAAGGCTTTACAGAAGTCTATGTAGATTGAGTCTATTGCTTTGCCCTGATCGAGTTGTGTAGTCCATATGTTTTTGCAATGTAAGAGTTGCAGATTACATGATAGTTTTTTCCTAAAACCAAATTGTTTATTAGAGAGTAGGTTGTTTGTTTCTAAGTGGAGGATGATGGATAGGTTAATAATTGATTCCATGACTTTACAGGTGACGTAGCATAAAGAGATTGGTCTGTAATTTTCAACTAGGCTGGGGTCTCCCTTTTGAAGATGGGGATGACCGTGGTTTGTGACCATAGTTTTGGCAAGGAATTGGTCCTGAAAGATTTTTCAAAGATTATGCTTAGAGGTTCAGCTATGGCAGTGGATAGCTTTTTTAATAAATAGGCATATATTCCATCCGGTCCAATAGATAGAGATGGTTTTAGATTGCATAGTGCTTTTTCAACATTGTGTTCTGTAAAATCAATATGTATTAGATCATTGTAGTTGTCTGTGGTTTGACTAGGAAATACTGGGCATGATCCATTGCTGTTTACAAATACTGAGCCAAAGAATGTATTAAAGAGGTTGGCTTTAATAGTATCATCATTGCAGTCTTTATCATTAGGTCCATTCAGGGGTGGGATGGACCTTGAGTCTTTTAGTTTGTTGTTTATAAAATTGTAGAAAGCACGGGTGGAATTGGTGCGTAGAAGGTTTTCTTCTTGTTTAATGTGATAATTGGTGCATTCAGTTTTTATCTGGTGGCATAAATTTTTGTATCTGCTTTTGAAGTTGGCAACATGACCAGATTTGTTTTTCCGCCAAAGTGATTTCTTTTTGGATTGAAGCTTCCTTATTGTTTTGGGTAATTTGTTTTTTCTGGTTTTGGGAGTTGTTAATGGTATATATAGTTTGATGATTCTTTTGACTTCAAGTAAAAATATGTTGTAATGGTCTTCTACAGTATTGCATCCAGAGAATAGAAATTGCCAATCAAGGGATGAGAGATCATTGATCATTGATGATACCAAAATTTTCTGATAAATTGAGGCGGGGGGAGTTTTAAAATCAAATATTACAAATAACAAAGGCAAAATAGAACTAAATCCTACAAAGACTGATTAAAGGAGATTATTATGTTTAGCCTGAAGAAGAGAAGGAAAAACAGAAGTCTTCTATTATATGAATGGATGTCACAGAACAAAAGATATGAATTTATTCTCCAGAGAAAGGTCAATTAAGTAATACCACTTTACAGGACCCAGGAAGCTGGCCTACTCTATTGTACTGTAGTGTGCTTATTATTTTGTGCAATCCTGTTAGGCAGTTTTAATCATTAATAGGACAGAATAGAATGTTACATTTTGTCAATGGGATTATGCCAAGGGAACAGTTGTTTGAGCTGAATTTGTTGTGTGCTCCACAGGGCAGTATTTAATTCATGATCAACTTTATTAAAATGGACTGATTAAATTAGGCTTGAATTTAGAAGTCCACTGCAATGGAATATTCTATCATAATGAAGAAAAATCAGTTTTTGAAGTATGCAATTTGGTATACTACGTTTCAGAAAATGAGGAATGTGAAAGAAGCCATCTGCTTTGAAACACTAATTGTGAGCAGATGTGCTAAGTCACACTGTACCAGAAAGATAAGGTGAAAATAGCCATATTTGTCAGTATAATGAGTAAACAAACATAGATTTTTCCAAACCTAAGCAAAGCAAATAGAAAATATAGATTGATCCACAGAAGTGAGTTTTGGATTGAACAACACATCTAGACTGCATTATAATACCATTGTTCCCAAAAGAAGAAAAATGCAGAGATTATTTCCTGGATCTAATCTAGCATGATATATTCTCTAATGCCCAGGGGTGGAATTCAAATTTCTTAACAACCGGTTCAGTGGGCATGGCCTAATTTGTGAGTATGGCTTGATGGTCATGTGACTGTCTGGGCATGGCTTGTATGTAAATATTGTAAATATTTATGTAAATATTGAATTTTCTATTTAAAAAACTTTTACCCAAAATCAGGCAAAACAGGCAGGCAGATTGAGTTGCTCACAGAATCACAGATTCACTTAGAGATCTATCTATCTACAATCTGCTACCTGAGTCTGCACTGAAAAATAGAAGCTTTCATCCTAAGGAAGGTTCAGTTCTGCTTTTAGATTAGCTAAAAAGTATGAAATCCAACCATTTCCTGCTTTCTAGCTAATCTAAATCTTGTGGCACAGTAGAACAGCTGATGGTCGGGGGAAAAAAGGAAAAATAGCAACTTAGCAGACACGTTTGATAGCATGCATGCCAGGTAAGGAGTGAGTGGCGGGGAGGGAAAGGGCCAGCCAGTGGCGCAATTTGCCAGTTCTCCTAACTGGGCAGAATCATAACAACTGGTGCTATAGAACCAGCCCGACCAGGTGGAATCCCATCCCTTCTAATATCCAATTTTAGTGCATGCATGGACACATGTACACACACAAGCACAAATACACACACACACACACACACACACACACACACAGGGAACCAGAACTTAATTGTACTGATGAAGACCATATTTCTTTGAACAATTTTTATTAAAGTATGTGAGAAACATTACGCTATATCATACACAGGAATAACCTATACTTGAGGAAAACTGGATTCATTCCATATTGTTACAGGAGGTTTGCATCTTCTTTTCTTTCCTACCGAGATACTGATATCAATGCTTGGAAATGAAATATGGATATAGTAAATTCAATCTGATGATAGCTATTTCAAATTACCTTATCATTCTTCACATATATTCTCATTCTATTTCCTTTCCACTGACTGAACATTGTTTCCAAATGTGAGTATAGTGCATTTAAACAAATGTGACACACCAAGGGACGAACCATGTGCCTTTTGGATAATAGATAAAGTGGATGTCATATATCTTGTCCATTTCCTTCTCTTTTTTGCACACAATTGGATTGATAACTTTTGATGAAGAGAGTCTGAGACACTTCATACATGAGGTAGAAAATCAGAATTGGACTACAATCCATATTAGCAACAAAGCAGAATGATAAATTGAAATAATTGGCACATTACTCCTTTTTAATTATATTTCTGAAAAATATTTTGCTTGAGGTGATACTCATCATCAGCAAAAAGAAAAATGAAAGTGGTTTCTTTTTTCTTTTTTGCTTCTAATCATATATGAATCTCTCCAGTTACTGTTCTGCAACATTAACAAATATTTATTTGATGGGCTTTAGCTATAGATGGACTCTAATTCACTTCTATAATTTACATATTCACATTGTGCATGTCTTGCTCACATTGTTTCTTGACCTTTCATTTCCCCTGCATCTTGTTCTTTTCTAGAAAATGTTTCATTTAAACAAAAATGTATATTCAACAATTCATGAATAAATGAATACTCAAACATTATTCAACAAATGTCACAAACTTTTATCAGCTGTTGTAATTATGCCTAGGACAGCACACAAATTAAAAATGCATGAAAATTCATGATGATTTTGTAACAGGTTCATATCCATCCATATGCTGAAAATGTGGAGGTTGGATGGGATCTTTTTGCTCTAACATGAAATATTTATGAACTTTTTATTTGAGGACAAAGGTATGTTTACCACACAATAAATAATGTATTAATGGTAGAGGTCACACTGTTAACATGCTGCAACATCATGCCTATAGTTTACTTTCATTTTAGTGCATTTGATTTGTTTTATCAGGTTCTGATACGTACATAGCATTATGAGATAAAGTTCTCAAAGAAAAGCTACATGGTTTTTTCATATCATGTTTGATGCAAATTATGGTGAAACTAATTAAAAAATGAGCCTAACTGTATTCCAATGAAAGCAAAATAATGTAATCTCTTCCTTCCTTCCTTCCTTCCTTCCTTCCTTCCTTCCTTCCTTCCTTCCTTCCTTCCTTCCTTCCTTCCTTCCTTCCTTCCTTCTTTATTTACTTACTTACTTACTTACTTACTTACTTACTTACTTACTTACTTACTTACTTCTTTCCTTCTGATTGAAAGATACTTGTGGTAAAGGAGAAGGAAGAGGAAAATGGTCATTGCTCAATTTCAATAGGCCTAAAATTCCCCAGAATTTTGGGAAGAGGATGCAAGATTGGATTTCAATGTAAGAGCAGTGATAGTGCAGTGGTTAGAATGCTGCTCACAGCTTGGAATTTGATCCTGACAGGGCTCAAGATTGTTGGGGGCAATATGTTGACATTGTAAACTGCCCAGAAAGTGCTCTAAAGCACTGTGAAGTGGCATATAAGTCTAAGTGATATTGTTATTGCTACTAATGTAGAACTATTATTTATTTATTTATTTATTTGATCATATTTCTATACCGCTCCCTCTCCGCAAAAGGGACTCGGGGCGGTGTACAGCCTAGTAAATACATTAAAATACAAAAATACAAGATTAAATAGAGTTTAAAACCGAATTAAATATAAATATAGCTGTATCCCGAAAGTTTAAAAATAGTTAAAATTTTAAAAACCCTATTAACTTAAAACCCCTTTAACCCTAGTAACTGTATAAGAAAAAAATAAATAAACATAAATTATCTATGTACACTTCATACAACCATTTAAAGGTTGCATGCAAATAGAATAAACTGGTCATGTAGCAGATTTCACTGAAGCTCAGATAGTGATACAAAGTAAGATAAATTGAAATAGATTTTTTTGTTTCAGCACCACTAGCAAAGGAAACTCTGTTCCCTCCCAAACGTATTACTATATTAGCCCATAAGGACATTTTTACTGATGCTTAGGCAAACTCTTTTCTTTGTCATTTAAATCCATTGTTTCTTGTCATGTCTTCTGAAACAAGTCTATCCATTCTTCTATGACATCCCTATTTGAAAAATACTATTAAGCCTCCTTGCACTTTTCTTCTCCTGGAAAAATTTACTGAATATGTCCCTGTTTCTGAGCTTTTCATATCATGTTTCTTTCACTCACTTGCTGTGGTTGTCCTGAAAGGGAATCCCATTGTTAGTTATTGAATTTATTTATTTATTTATTTTAATTTCAAAGGAGAAATGATTATGGAAACTGCTGAATAAATGGTCAGATTTGGCTAGCTTTGAAGTATGCACTTTGATGGAACAGAAGTGACAGTACAATTTTACTGTCTCTTCTCAAAGAGTAAAATATCTCGTATTAACCTCCTGAAAATTGGGAACAAATTGTAGATGGAAAGAAAGATTGATTCTTGTTAAACAGTATAATCAACTTTCTTTATAACTCGTGCTAGGCATGCAGCCTTATGCTTTCAATATAGAAAGCAATATTAAGTTATTCTTAAATTGATTGTCTGCTATGATTATTGCATGAACTTGAAGCCTTGAAAGGAACTTTAAAGCATCTTGTACATGAAGCTGGAGAATCTCAGCTGGCAACCCTGAAACCATTCCTAGCAGTGCATGTGCTGACAGTAACATTCATTCATGCAAACATGATCCTCAAATTTAGAATAGTTGCTATCCTGAAGGGATTTCAGTTAAGCTGACTTTCTCATTGATGTCATGTTCAATTACTGTTCTCAAACAATTGTTCAGAGGAAATCTGGACTTGACTCCAACTGCTGTGGCAAACAGCTTGTAGTAGAGCTCACATCCAATTTTATCTCAGTTTGGCTTTTCAACTCTTTATTTTTACTTGAAATAAAAGAATAGAAGTTTCTTATGTTTACCTCTGTTATTTTATTTATTTCATTTTACATTATTTCATCATTTTAACAATAATGGTTCTCATTTCTCTCCTTACTATTTTCAGTTTTGGCCTACCACACAGTTCAACAGCTTGTATGTTCTGTTGATTTTGGATTGAATTTGGTCATAAAACTAACCTCCTCTCCTTCTGCATAAATGTGGAACATAAACTATAATTGGATTACAATCATATTAAAGTGCTTTGTCCAGTTGTCTTCTCCCTATATACAATGACTGCATTTCAAATGATCCATTTGTTAAAATACTGAAGTTTGCAGATGATACAACAGTGATTGGTCTCATTCAAGAAAACGATGAATCCTCATACAGACAGAAGGTTGTACAACTTGTCTCGTGGTATAATTGGAACAATCTGGAACTGAACATACTCAAAACTGTAGAAATGGTGGTAGACTTTAAGAGAAACCCTCCCATACTACCACTTCTTACAATACTAGACAACACAGTATCAACAGTAGAGACCTTCAAATTTCTAATTTCTATCATATCACAAGACCTAAAGTGGATGCCTAACATGAAAAATATCATCAAAAAAGCACAACAAATAATGTTCTTTCTGCTCAAACTCAAACTGGCCAAGGACCTGCTGATCCAGTTCTATAGAGGAATTATTGAGTCTGTCATCTGCACCTCTATAACTGTCTGATTTGGTTCTGCTATCCAACAGGACAGACACAGAATTCAGAGGATAATTAGCACTGCAGAAAAAACAATTACTACCAACCTGCCTTCAATCGAGGACCTGTATACTGCACGAATCAAAAAGAAGGCTGTGAAAATATTTACAGACCCTTCACATCCCGGACATAAACTGTTTCAACTCCTACCCTCAAAAAGACACTATAGAGCACTGCACACCAGAGCAACTAAACACAAGGACAGTTTTTTCCCTAACGCCATCACTCTGCTAAACAAATAGTTCTCTCAACACTGTTCAACTACTTATGAAGTCTGCACTACTATTATTATTAATCTTCTTATCACTCCTTATCGCTCATCCCCTCCCACTGTATGATTATAACTTTGTTGCTTGTATCCTTACAATTTATATTGACTGTTTCTTAGTATGATTTGATTACCTATTGTACCCTATGACTATTATTAAGTGTTGTACCTTATGATTCTTGACTCTTGATGAATGTATCTTTTCTTTTATGTACACTGAGAACATTTGCAACAAGACAAATTCTTTGTGTGTCCAACCACACTTGGCAAATAAGGAATTCTATTCTATTCTATTCTTTCCACAAAGTCTAATTGATATTATTTTGTCATGGATTTTATTGTGCCCAAGTAGTGCATCTCCTATATCTTTCTACAATGAAAACAAAACAGACAGACAAACAAAACTTCTTTTTGGTTTTTAGTATCCTAACTAGAACTTATTATGATCTTCTGACTAGAAGTGTCCAAATACAGTCCATTTTAATTCACTGATGCCTTTAAAGGGTCAATGTGCTCATTTAGTCTCAACCCATGCTGAACTTTCTCATGTTCATGCTTCTTATGTTCCACTATAATTTTCTCTTTGCAGCTTTAGATTTTCTGTCTCTGTGACAAAATAAACAGTGAGTCATTTGGAAGGCTTTAATACAGCCTTGCAATAAACACCATTAGTAAAGATCCTCAGCTCTTCCTCAGTAGCATGTTGAGAGGCTTATTATTTAGCACACTTTCAGCAATCAATTGATATTATCTATCCTTGTGGTTTTGTTGGTAAAGAACAGAAGTGGTTTACCAATTTCTTATCCAACACAGTATTAAATTATGCTTTTGCTATTGTCACTTATCTCCAGCACCTTCCTCATCACTATTGTTTAATTTAAGTGCCTGATTGCTTTAGCTGGGCTAAAGGTATGACTCTAATACCTTGGGATACCCTGCTGGAAGTCTATACCATTTGGTATATGTTCTTGGCATTCTTCTGATTTTAGGGTAGGAGTCCATCAGACTGCTTTTAATAATTAGATATTGACAAGATCATGCAAAAAAAAGGTTTTTAAAATTTAATACAAGGGGTGGTATCAAAATAAACTGTTCTTTAAAAAGAAAAAAAAAGTATTCCTGTCAAGATGGAATTTATGATTGTTATTAGACTTCATTATTCTGTCTTTCCTTTCCTGTATTCTTCAGTTCCACAAACAAGTTCATTTATATGCCAAAATGTTTTAAACTAAAAATTGACACTGTAAAGCATATAAAACATACAAAATGAATATACCACTAACTGAATATTTTTACTGAGTCAGCTTTTACATCTTTATCCAGATTATTATAGCATTCAAATAAGTTTTCTTAGTTGTTTTCTGAGTTACTAATGATACTTTACTGAATTAATTACAATCCACTGTTTGCTGCAATTTATACTGTGGGAGTTTACCTCAAACAAGAAAATAAATTAAGTTGTATTTTCCCTTTTCTTTTTGTCTTAACTTTAATTTTAATATTATTTCATTACATTCAACCTTTCTTTTTTCCAATTACAATGTCTTAATATAATTGAATTACATGAGTTTTCTGCACTTTTAAAAGTAGATAGTCACTGTATAAAAACAAGCTGGGGAGTTATGTCAACATGAAGAAATGAACAACAGACACAGTAAAAATAGCGCTCGCTTGAAAGTACTAATTTAAAGAACTAATTTTGATCCTGGAAAATAATTGCAATATTTACAGCATGACTTGAATTAACAATTTGTTGTATTAAATGGTTCAATTTAATTTAAGTATGCAGAATATATATTTATGGAACTGCCATTCATTTACAATCATTAAAACATGTGGTCATTGTTTTTTTTTTAAACTGGCCCAAACATTGTAGCTTATTTCTGATTAAATATATTTCTATTTCTTACCTACCTACTGGATTTTACTAATCAACTGTATAGCATATTGTAATAATCATATTGTTCAAGATATGTACTTGTACAAGATATGTACTAGGTGTGCTTTTGAAGCAACTCAAACCCTGCCCTCAAAGTGCACCAGTGCTGGAAGCTGTAACAGAATCAATATTTTTTGGACTAATACTTAGAAGGGCCAAAGTGTGGAAGAGAAATTTTTCCATTTCACCTTTTTCTGGAAGGTAAATCCATATCGATTCCAGTTACGACATAGAGTACAAAATGTCTTTTTCAGCTTTTCTTATATCAGACATTACAGTGTCAGGAAGAGCCAAGCTGATAATGATACTACCTTACTTGTTTCAAAGTTTCAGCAGTCTTCTTTAGCTTTGATATATGATTTGGGGAGAGACTGTCCTCAGAATGTGGGTTTTTAGCTTTTTAAACATAATGCCATTCTCAAAAATGTAAAATGTGTAATATTATGAAGTACAACCCACCCATTAATAAGTCATTTATAAGGCTGTCTAGATATCCTTTGAGAAAGTTTTGGCAAGTCATGAAGAGATAAGCAATACCTTCTCAACAACTCTCAGCAAGCCTGCTGGCCAGGGAATTCTGAGAATTGAATCCACAGATATTAAATAAAGAAACATTGGTCTGGAGTCAACAGCTAGCCACTCAAACTATCAAACAAGTCGAAACCAGACTATGACTCAGAAGTACCCAGATAAACAACTCTAATCCTAATCTCCATCACACAGATGGTACTTAACTATAGCCCAGCAACAACAGCCAGCTAATCAAACAGTCCAAAATCAGACCATGACTCAGAAATATCTGAACAAACAACATTCGGTCTACTTTGCATCTCACAAAAAGGTATTTAAAGACCTGTGTTCTGACAGACAAGCACAACTCAAAACGCACTGATGATGTCTCCTTGAATGGTGATGAAATGTTTGCAACCAAATTGCCAAGCCAACAGCCTAAATTGGTCTGGAGTATCTGTTGCTTCTTTTTCAGTACTTTTCAGTATAACCACAACTGAGCCCAAAATTTCTGTTGCTAAGTGAAACAATCTTTAAGTGAATTTTGCCCCTATTTTAATGATTTTCTTGCCATAGTTGCTATAGTTGTTAAGTCAGAAAGTGAATCTGGATTCTCCCTTGATTTTGCTTGCAGAAGGTCACAGAAGCTGATAACATAATCCAAGGACATTATAGCAATCATTATTCTGATCCAAACCCTTGTCCAATAGAACAAACATGAACCAAAGGGAACAGAAACATTTTAATAATTCTTACAAATCCCTGATTAAAAGGCTGCTACAAATTAATTAAATTTGATAAGCACGAGCCTCGTCGAAACTGTGTGAAGCTGCCAAAAATAATAGTTAAGGTTACCTTAGAAATATTTTGCAACACAAAAGTCTTCAAATACCAACTAAGACACTGCAATGTCCAAGACTTGAGTTTCAAAACGTCTTTGCTTCCTGCAAAGAATGTCTGATTCACAGCTGGCTTTTATCTTCTTGAAGGAGAGGCCATTACCTTGCAACCTTACTCCTGAATTGCTCGTGCTGCAGCAGCTGCTCTTTCCTGTGAGCAGCCCTGCGCTCACATGCACTTGGCACAGGCTCCTTGGCTACCTCCTCATCGCTGCTGCCAGTCCCCACAATCTCTGAAAGCAGCAGTCCACTCTCTAATGATCCTGGACCCTCATCTGAGTCCTCGCTCTCCTCAGCTGTCTGCACCTGCTGCTGGCTAACCACAACACTCATATGAGTCTGTTGCCAAGTGTCAGAATTTTGATCACATGATCATGGGGATCTGCAATGGTCAACAGTATGACAAATGGACATAAATCACTTTTTTCAGTATCATTGTAATTTTGAACGGTCACTAAATGAACTGTTCTAAGTCAAGGACTACCAGTTTTTTTGTAATGATAACTAGTTTCCCAGTTTTTATACTTCCTTATTCATGACATTGCTGGTTTACATCCTCTACATTTCTGCCTAGGAAGTATATCTATTCACATGTTTTACTAATCTGCATATTTTCATCTTGTTTTTAATGTTACATGAAAACTCTCCTGTAGCTTATCATTTAAATATATCTTGACAAAAATGCCTCCATTATTTACTTTCTTTTTTAGCCAAAGCATTTTATTTTATTTTATTTGGTTTGTCAATTGTTTACAAGACAATAGGTATAAGTATAAACATAGTTATGAATATATGGATACATATAAGAAAAATAAAAGAAACAATAGGACAGGGATGGTAGGCATGTTGGTGCGTTTATGCATGCCCCCTGCAGATGTCTTAGGAAAGGGGTGAGGTCAATAGTACATAGTCTAAGGTTAAAGTTTTTGAGGTTTAAGAAATCACAGAGTCAGGTAGAGTATTCCAGACATTGACCACTCTGTTGCTGAAATCATATTTCCTGCAATTAAGTTTGGTGCGGTTTACCTTGAGTTTGTATCTATTGTGTGTTCTTGTATTGTTATGGTTGAAGCTGAAATATTCATTGACAGGTAGGACATTGCAATGTATGATTTTATATACTATACTTAGATCGGACTGAAGGAGGCATAGTTCTAGATTTTCTAGGTCTAGAATTTCAAGTCTGGTGGTGAAAATGAGAATAAACAATTGCTTAGCAATTTGATGAGAAGCTGATGGGAAGACAAAGTAGGTCTTTGAGCCAATCTAAAATATTTTTGTGAGGGGCAGAGAGGAAAAACTCTTCAGGGGTTGTTTAAATGTGCACCATAGAATAAAGAACACATTCCTGTGGTCCTTTATTTTGTTCTTTATTGTAAATTTCAAGTCTAAAACAGATTCTTTAGATTACACAGGAGCAGGGGTAGGATTCAAAATTTTTAATAACCGGTTCTGTGGGTATGGCTTAGGTGGTGGGTGTGGCTTGGTGATCATGTGACTGGGAGGACATGGCTTGGTGATCATGTTATTGGCTGGGTGTGGCCAAGTCAATATCACTCACATCGAGGCACGCATCTCCTCACTTGGCCGCTCACGACTGTGGGGATGCTGCAACAGTCGTAAGTGTGAATAATGGTCATAAGTAACTTTTTTCAGTGCCATTGTAACTTTAAATGGTCACTCCAGACAAGCAAAGTACCATTTAAGGAGGGGAAAAAAAACTCTAGAGAAGTTCCTGAGACAGGAAATCTAGTCCTGCCAAGAATGTAATAAGGGTTAAGAGAGAGGCAGTTTCTGTAAGCGACACCAGACTGTTTCCTTCCTGCCGTCCTTACAGGATTAGGCCAGTAATTTCTTCTAACTGGTTCTCTGAACTGCTTACAATGTTAACAACCGGTTTTAGAGAATAGGTGCAAACCTGTAAAATCCCGTCCCTGCACAGCAGTGTACATTAAGATATTGCATGTGGAATCTGAGAATTATGAATAAATTGGCAACTCAGCATTTTCTCAGGGTTAGGTTAAGTGCAAAAGAAGATCATTAAACGAAAAAAGAAAAAAAAACCAGCATTATATAAAACCTATAGCTTTTGTGTTTCTCAATGGTACACCTACATGTTTATATTTTTTTTTAAGAAATATATCCTAAAGTTTTAGGAAATATGAAGGATTGCATCCACACCATGGAATCCTTTTGCTGATGTTTCCCTCGAACCGATTGTAAATGTCATATAGCTTATGATATTGGAGATAATATTCAGGTAGTCCTGAACTTATGACTGGTCATTTAACAATGGTTCAAAGTTTGATGGCCTCAGAAAAAGTTATGATCTGTATTCAAATGATCTGTCACATCATTTCTGCAGTCATGTGGTCACAGTTCAGGTACTTGTCAACTTTCATATCTGTTTATTTGTTTGTAACCTTCAATGAAATGATGCATTATAGGGCAATAGTTTTTGAACCAAAATGGGCCTCAGTTTTGAACTTCAAATTGTGATGACCTGGGGCATGGCACAAAGGCAACACAGTCAGATAATCAGTAGGAATCCTTTTATTAGCTCCAACTTTGCCTCCAATGTCCTGGTTACCTTCTTGGCTAGAGAAAAACTCTCCCAGGCTGCAGAGAATCAAGTCCAAAACATTGCCAACAAAAACTGTAACTATAAGTCAATCAAGGCAAGATGAGGTAATTAGTCCGGCAGGTCAAGAGAAGGAATTCCAGTTGGGAGGATGCCAGGAACGCAGATAACCAAAGTCAACACAAGATAAACTCATGTTTGTTCCCAGCAGCCATCTCTCTCAACTTGCATCTCTTTTAAACTCTCTTCCCAGGTGTGCCTAATGAAGGGAATCAGGGGCCTTTCCTTCCCCATAAGCCATGCAACCCACATTGATCTCTTCTCCATTCCTCCCTGCATGACCTAGGATGAAGAGGGGGTGGGCCTGTATCTCCCTCTGAACTCCCTATTCCTTGTTCTACCTCTCTCCTGCTCTGCCCAGTCAGACTTTGCCCTTCCCCAGTTTCCTCCACAGGCAATAGAGCCACACTCCTACTCCCTGTCAGGTGTTTGCCTTCCTCCTTGGATTCAGACTCCGACAGGGGCATGACACTTGGGCTAACTTGCAGAATCTATTACTTCCATTGGATGAAAGTTGGAAAAATTGTGGCTGTTTCAATACCACCATCCTGCAGCAATTCCATATTGCCATGGTCAGCTGCACTCATATTATTGTCATTTATAATGCTGCCTGATAGCTTCCCACAAGTCAGTGGGAAAACCAGAAGGAAGTTGCAAGTCCAAGGCCAGTAGGCAAGTGAATGGCTGCTGCCAGGTGCAAAAGGAAGTAAGGGATGCATTAAAGGTGCAACAATAAATAATTAGCAGTAATTACTTTTAATTACTAGTAATAAGCAGGCATATACAATGGAATGAAGGCTATTGTCGAGCACTTAGCATGGTGCTCCATAGACTGTAAGCTGCCCTGAGTCTCCAGAGAAGGGCGGCATATAAATGCAAATTAAAAAAAAAACTCAGGGGTGCAGGAGAGGTGTGGTGAGGGTTAGAGAAAGTCTATAAGTATGCAGTGTGAGTAACAGAGGTTGTTATATGAGTCAGTAAGTGTGCAGGAGTACGTAAATGGTCTATGCGGCACTGACACAGATGGTTTGTTTTCAATCTAGTGGCCATTTTGAGTAAATTATTATCCCAGGCCAACTTGCAGAGCCAGGTCATTAGGCCCTTACAGAAGGATAGGATGATGGGGGCAAACCTCTCCCCAGCAGTAAGATATTCTGAAGGGCAAGCACTATGGCAGACAAGACTCTTCTGGATCCTATCAGCCAAAATTCTTTGACCAATTGGATCTGCAGTAGGCCTTCTCTGCCAGCACAGGTTGGGTGGGCCTGCTCTAGCATGTTGAGACAATTCATCAAGCAGGGGGTTGGGTTAGAAGATCTCCAAAGTCTCTTCCAACTCTGTTATTATGCTTATATTTTTTTACTTTCTTACATTGCCTCCAATCCAGGTGTAGGATGCTACCAGTTCTAAAGAACCTGTAGCTCTGAAGAGCAGCAGATACAGAACCAGTTTGGTGTCTGCTGCTCTGTTTGGCCCAGCCGCCCACCCAAGCTCTTAGTTGTCCTTTATTTCCAGCTTTTTCAACCTCAGCTGCTTTGCATGGCACAGCTGAGGTTGAAAAAGCAGAAAGAAGAGGAATTTGAAAGTTTACCCACATGCAGCGCTTGTCAGCTGTCTGAGCGGCATAGCTGAGGTTTTTTGGAAATGGTCTACATATGCGTGCAAAATGCGCTTTCACCAGGTGTGGGATTCTACCTGCTGGAGAACTGACAAATCGCACCACTGGCTGTGCTCACCCTGCCCATTCATCCTTACCTGGTATGTGCACCTTCAAACTTGCCTGCTAAGTTACTATTTTTCCTTTTTCCCCCTGACCATCAGCTGTTTTGTTGTGCTGTGAGATTTAGATTAGCTAGAAAGCAGGAAATGATTGCATTTCTTGCTTTCTAGCTAATCTAAAAGCAGAACTGAATTTTCCTTAGGACTGAAGCTTCTATTTTTCAGTGCAGAAAAAGGTAACCAATTGTAGATAGATAGTTCTCTAAGTGAATCTGTGATCTGTGAGCAAATCAACCTGCCTGCCTGCTTTGCCTGATTTTGGGTAAAAGTTGTTCTTTTTTTACAAAAATTTCAATATTTACATAAATATTTATAATATTTACATACAAGCCATGCCCAGCCAGTCACAGGGCCATCAAGCCACACCCACAAATTAGGCCACACCCAGAGAACCAGTTAAGAAATTTGAATCCTATCCCTGCTCTAATCGAAGCATGTTGAAATGCTGATCTCTGGAAGGAAGAACTACTGGAGACAAAGTATCAAAGATAAGAATATAACAAGAGAATGATTTAGAGCTAAGAAAAATATAGACTTTTAGAAATTCTGCTTTATCTTATGCGCCAGGTTTCAAGGAGTTGTAACACTTGCTCTGTCAATCATATTAACAGAGTTGAAAGACTGTCCTATGAAAATCCAACTCAAAGTGCCAAAAAACTGGAGGTTCAATACAAAAAGTAAAAGTAAAAAGAATTGGAGTCAATAAAAATTGGGGGCATTTGAGAATCTTTGAAGAAACTGATATTTCTAGGAAACAAAATTCTATTCAACAAGAGAAATTTACTATCTAATTTTCAACATTTATGAACCATTTCAAATATGTCTTCACTTTTCATTTTCCAGCCAATGAAAATTCAATAGGTATAAAGTAGATAGCCAAGTTGCTCTTAAATCTACTTCTAAATGTATTTTCATTATCTTACTTTACTGTTTCTTTTTTATTATAAGTCTTATGCTTACTGGGCAATGTTGGAAAAGTAAGTTTCAATACATATGCATCCTTTGATGGTATTTTGCCACTGCGGTGAACAAAGATATTCATAACAAAGAGGCATTTATTGCTGGTTGAATCATGCATGCATGCATGAATTGTCCCTGGGAGGGTAAATCATAGCTACTAGTGGGATTTATGAACCAGACATACACAAAAATGAGTTTTCAACCCTAGGCATCAAAAGCTCTAGATGATCATTACTAAGCTGATTAGATTATGTTGATGATTTCCTTATTTTCTCTATTGTATTTTATTAAATCAACATAGACCACTTCAATCATCATAATATCTCTAGGCAGCATAGAACTGAAGAATTAGATACAAATTAAACCTCAAAAAACAAATAACTGCACAATATAAATATTAACAGCTTACATGAGAGAAAAACAAATTCTCAATAATTGCAGAGAAAGAGAAATTATACAAATACAAAATTTAGATCATCCAAAAACATCATCAAGAGGATGTTTCAATTCTCTCTACCTCAAAACTGTTGTAAAAGTCAAATCTCCAAAGCTTTCCTACAGACAACTAGGTTTGAAGGTATGTAGACTTCAGTGGGAATGGGGAGGCCATTGATATGTTCAAGTATTCATTGTAATGAACAAGGAGCATTTGTACAGTCCTGGTTCCCTGATAAACCAAGGGTAAAATAGCTCTCTTAGGGCTGTCCTTTCAGTGGCAAATCTGCATAAACAAAGTTTACAATATGATAACACTATGAAACAAAGTTTACAATATGAACGCTACGAAAAGGAAGCACTATGCTTCCTTTTTTCTACTATTGTTTAGATTAATATCCTGCCTTTTATCAGGAACAAAAGAAAGCTTGCAAATAAAGCTATTAAAGTTCTGTGGTTATCTTGGTAATAAAAACTGGAAAAAAATATTTCAGGTGCACATCTGGAAATAATTTTATTATTCCCTTGGTACACAGACAATATCTATTCTTGATACTGAAAAGAGGGCTATAAGTTATAAGAAACATTATTTCATTGCTTTATAGTTACAATCTAAGCTGCAGAAGAATTCATGGAGATACTGGGACATAATATCCACCTTAGATTTAAGTAGATATTACAAAGTAATATCTGACGTATGACAACCTGGTAATTTCCATGAATAAAGTTTTATAATTGTGACATGACTTGTTGAAGGCAACATTTCAGAGGTGGTATTCAGCAGATTCTGACCAGTTCTGGAGAACCGGTAGCAGAAATTTCAAGTAGTTCGAAAAACCGCAAATACCACCTTTGACTGGAGATTTTACAGTATCCTTCCCCTGCCACACCCACCAAGCCACACCCACAAAACTGGTAGTAAAAAAAAATTGAATCCCACCACTGCAAAGTTTGTCTCAGGTTCAATTCTGCCAGTATTTGCTAGCTAAACATTCAGGAACAAAAATCTTGACACTGTTCCAAATTTCATTTTTCATTTCTTCTGGATGTTGATATAATTAATGCAGCATGTATTATAAGTGGCCCAGACATATAATCAAAGCAAGAAGACTAAATGTCATTGTCTCAATAAGAAGGGAAAAATAAGTGAATAAAATTGTCCTAGTCCCTAGTGAAAATGCATTTCAACAAAAAAGAAAAAATGAAAGGAATTAAAAAGGCATTTTAGGGACAGCAGGACTTTTTAAATATAGATGCTAGGGCATTTCTGTTCTTCTCAGTAAATTCTAGAAAATCTAAAAGCTATTTGCATTGGTAACCACTGTGATAGTTACATTTGAAGATTATTTCCAATAAATATCATTGGTAAGGTATAATAAATAAAATATCAACATTCCTAAAAGGAATGTGCATAACCCAGAAATCTTACTTTCTAACCAAATTGATCAAATTGCTAATTAAAATGAATGTAATTTAATTGCTATTTAGAAATTTGACCTATTATTTGCAGAAAAAAAATCATAGAAACTTTAATTAAAACCTTGTATCTGGGAGAACTTCTACAATGTTATATTGTGCAAACTACAGAGAACATTAATTTGATAATATTTGCCTCCTGTACTGTACAATAAATTAAGATAGCTAATTACTGTAATCCTTTGTTAAATTTTAAATAGTATAATGATTCTGACCTTCTACCTGTGTACAAAGATTAAATATATGATAAATATCCATTTTTTTATTATTTAGTAATCACTGAGCTATATTACAGTGTGCTTTAGAAGTTCTGTACAGGAGAGTATGATTACAACTACTTGAAGTGTGTTTCCTTCCTGTTGTGATGAATTTTATTGATTTTAGTTTCTAGGAAAGA
The DNA here is from genome assembly GCA_023653725.1 of Bungarus multicinctus. Lineage (NCBI taxonomy): Eukaryota > Metazoa > Chordata > Lepidosauria > Squamata > Elapidae > Bungarus > Bungarus multicinctus. Next base: position 55,291,543 of record CM042846.1, on the reverse strand, counting down.
AAACAGTAAACCAAAAATTGTGCTGATTTAGCAAAGGCTAAAGTCTCTATTTGCTGCTATGCATTACTGAAAAACTACCGTTCTGGATAATAAACTCATAACATATTAAAATGAATATTTCTGGAAACTTCTCTAAACATTATTTGATATTTATCATTATTTATTTGATATATACTGCATTTATCTGAAATATCCAGAGTATATTTAATTATAAGCCAGGTTTTCTTTGCAAAAGCAAACCATTTATACTTATACCTATTATCTTGTAAGTGATTGACAAATCAAATAAATAAATAATAAACAAATAAACAAACAAATAAATAAACAATTTTTTTCTATGGCTTGGAAACCAGAATGGCTTTATTCACAGAACACAAAAAGAAAATAATCTGCATTGTGGCTTAGCAGGATATGTAAAGATATGACTTTCCAAAAAACATTACACTTCCTTCATCATCCCTGAGTCTTTAATTTGTCAGGGTATTGGGCAGTGGTGGGATTTTAAAAAAATTACTACTGGTTCTGTGGGCATGGCTTGGTGGGCATGGCAGGGGAAGGATACTGTAAAATCTCCATTCCTACTCCATTCCAGGGGAAGAATACTGCAAAATCCCATTCCCTCCCCACCCCACTAACCTGCTTTTCAGCTACATTCTCCTGTGCAGGACAACAAAAGAAACCCCAGCAGATCAGCTGGGACTTGGGAGACAGAGAATAGATGGGGGCGGGACCAGTTAGATATGGTATTTGCCGGTTCTCCAAACTACTCAAAATTTCCACTACCAGTTCTCCAGAACTGGTCAGAACCTGCTGAATACCACCTCTGGTATTGGGCTAACTGGATACAAAGTGAACTATTATGTTGATAGTGTTACCAGCTATAGCTAAAAGGCATGATGCATAACTACTTTAAATAGAGTCTCAGAGTTTTTTTTTTAAAGACAGTAAAGTTGCTTCATAGCTGATGCTTAATTAAAGAAGCACACAGACATGAAGGTTAGTGTAGTACATAAAATTATCTATTGCAATGTCCTACCCATCAATGACTACTTCAGCTTCAACCACAACAATACAAGAGCACACAATACATAAAACTCAAGGTAAACCACACTAAACTTGATTGCAGAAAATACGACTTCAGCAACAGAGTGGTCAATATCTGGAATACACTACCTGGTTTCTTCCCAAACCCTGGTTTCTTCCCAAACACCAAAAACTTTAACTTTAGACTGTCAACCTTTGACCTCATCCCTTTCCTAAGAGGTCTGCAGGGGGCGTGCATAAGCGCACCAATGTGCCTACCATCCTGTCCTAGTGTTCCTTTTTATTCGTATCCATTTCATGTATTTATAATCATGTTTATATTTATACCTGTTATCTAATATTTGCTTGACAAATAAAATAAATAAATTACACATCTTCTCCGAAAAAAATATTGGTTGTTTTTCTATATATAAGCTTAGTAAATGTATTGAGAAAATAATAGTATTATTTAGGATATGCATAATGTTCAAATACTAAATTTCCTTAAATTTGGCATTTGTTAAAGGAAAAATAAAATAGGTTGGATCAAGTTATAATCTATCTTTGGGAAACTAAGTTAAAAGATTTTGCCTGCCAAGGATTGATGAAATTCACTCTTTAAAGAAGTATTTAGTATGGATGTTATGGATCCATAAATTGGTCACCAGAAATACATGCAGAAATATAAGAGTATATACAGTTTAGAAAGAAGTAGAAGAGGCTTGGGATTGTGAATGATAAATTTAAAGAACATATTACGTTTTCATTACAATTTTGCTGTTTACTGCTATTATTTTATAAACATCTGATTTTTTTAAAGAAACCAGAGCACAGTGTTTCACAAATATCTAAAAGAAAAAAAAACAATGATAAAAACATGTTTCCAAGGTAAAATGAGTTTATTCTATACACTGAAATTAAATGAAGATAGTCAAGAAAATACTATATTTCCATAACATGCTTCAAGGCTGCATTTTTCAGCCATCCATAGAGTTTTAAATGAGCATTCAATTGGGTTAAAAATAAAGTGTCCTTCAAGTTTGATTTGAAACCTGGTGTCTTCATGGACACATCCCTGTGGAGTTCTTGATAAAATGCCAAAATGATTTTTCACTACTGTTACAAAAAGACTGGAGACTTTAAAAGCTTTTTAAAATCTTTATTTTAGAGTTTTAAGCCTTCATTTAAGAATAAGTGTCATAATCATTTCACATTCATTCAATCACTCAGAATGATACATGTCAAAAAGCTTTCTGATGCTGGCCAGATGACAAAAAGGCATGAACCTTGAGATTAACCTTGATGAATTAGAAGATGGAACTTCAGATTTCTCTTCCTTCCTGCTGTCTTTTATAAACAATGCTGGATTATCTCAGTTGGATTGCTGAGTTTTATCAGCAACACAGATCTTTGTTAAGCTTATTCATCTAAATTTGGTAACTGTCCCTCTAATAAATATAACTTTTTAACTTCTAATTTATATTGCACATATTCCCACTGAAAGATTATATACTGTCATTATATAATGCTAAATAATAATGCTTTTCTACATATTCAGCAATTAAGCACAAAGACTTTGTTGTTTCCCCTGTCATATAATATATGGGTATATGCATAATTTTGTATGTTTATTTATTTAATTATGTTTATGTAGTGTATATTGGAGGTGGAGACCCTTTGAGAGCTATATGCAATGAAATTTCATTTTAATGTATGCCGATTACTGTATGTTCAAAAGTGATAATAAATTTATTCTAAGATAAGTCTAAGTTTAATTCAGTCTTCTAGTACGGGGATCTCCAACCTTGGCCACTTTCAAGACTTGTGGACTTCAACTCCCAGAGGAGTTGAAGTTCACAAGTCTTAAAGTGGCCAAGGTTGGAGATCCCTGTTCTAGCATCTAATTTTATATAAATCCCTGTAAATGACTTTAAATCAGTTGAGACATTTTTAAAGACAAAATCCCAAACTTCCTAAACTTTTGCATAAACAGTTTAACTCACAATTTAGTACTTATGAATTCCATTGCTTGATTTACAAAACTTCCTTTAGTTTTATTTAGTTTTCTAAAAAACACGCAGCAAATAGGGAAATTCAGGGCCACAAGTGGGTTGCACATTTTTGTAGCAATTTGCAGAACCTTGTTTTGGGAAAAAGAGTAAAATTGCTCTCAGTTCCTGGGGGCCATATGTCCACATCCATACCAATTTCTTAGTAGCAGTATGAAAGGGCTCTGCCAATGTCTTCTGGGAAATTTCTTCAACTTTTCAATCTACCTTAAACCCTTAGAATATCCTGGTTGCATCCTATCAAAGTAGACTTCACCTAACCTAATTTTTAAGCTCAGATACAGATGGCTCGACACTGTAGCTTAATCTAATCAAGGCTAATTCAGCACTTTCTTCAAATGCTATTGCAATTAAGGTAGTTTCTCAGGTAGGAATGCCTGACACTGCATTTTTCCAATCTCAGCTCATAATAAAGTACCTACCACTTCTTTTTTTCTACTTTAGAAGGACTGTTTTCCACCCTAAATCATGTCAAGACCTTTCAAGCAGTTGATGTACTGCATTTCATTGCATTCTAGCTACATCTAGTTTTGTTATCTCAACCCTGAATGACCATTTTATATGGGCAGCATCTTCTCTGTTGGGCAGCAGTTTCCTTTCCTTTTCCTTCCAGTTGATCTAACAATGGCCTATAAATATGGTGGTTTTTAAAGTTTGCCAGATGTCATTTTTTTCTACTTCTTCATTTTCTTGGGAACAAAAAAGGGCATGTGCTTATAATAACACTTGACCCCCATCAAAATCTTATTTTTCTTTGCAGCCCTTTCTATAATCACTACTTGATTATCTACTGTTATGTGGTTACATGATCAGTCCAAGAAGTGCAGAAAAGAGAAGCAACATTTGGAAAAAATAATCATGCAAGTGCAATATGGAGTACTTTTGCTGTGAAAATAACAAAGGACTTAGCCTCCTCATATATATTTTCAAAGGTGAGTGTTGTTTTATCTGTAGAAGAACAAAAAGGAAAATGTTATTCCTGCAACATTTATACTTCTGTAGATATTTATTTATTCATTTATTTTATTTATCAATTGCTTACAAGATAATATGTATAAGTAAAACATAGTTATGAATACATGGATACATATAAGAAAAATAAAATATAAAAGAAATATAAATATACTGAAGTGAAAGACTTATATCTTATATAGTGAAAGACTTATATCTGTTCCACGCAGAGTCCATTCTACTACATCCTTCCCTGAAGTTAGAACTTATTTTTCTCAGGGTAGTTGTCTGTGCCATTCATTTAAAGTTGCCAGCAAAGTTTTATGAGTTTGCGATGGAATATGGCCTAACTCAAAGAAAAATCCAAATTTACAAGACTCCAAATGAAAAAAAAAATCTCCCTTTTTTACAACCCTGTAAAAACCTTGTAGTTTTTTTTAATTTGAGATAGGGCAACTGGATGGAGCTGAGCGTTTACTGGCTGGATATTCTTCCTGATGCCATGTGGGGTTTGCAGCAGATATATTGTCTTTGCACCCAAGAGAAAACATCTGTCACTACCAAGGATTGAACTTTAAAATTTCTGAGTGGGAGGTGAGTGTCTTCATCACTAGGCCACCCCACTGCTCTATTTACAAAACTCCATTTAGATTATCTTAGTTTGCTCACAAGGTTACTACACTGCTCAGAACAATTTGTCTAGTATTTCCTGTGTTATATAAATAGGTATTTCATGCAACTTTGACTCCCTTCCTCATTTATTATTGTATTTCAGACATATTCCACTCAGTCTCCTAAATACATGTACAGAGGTGGGCAGAACCAAGATAAAGACTCTATTTCATTCATTTTACTGCAACTTCTGATCTCCTCTTTTAAGAGGGACTTAGTGATTATTTGCAGGTGAAAAAAGGCAAGTAAAACTATCAGAAGGTTGGGTTCCTATTTTACAAAAATATTTAAACGTATACTGTTAAACAAATGAACAGAGATTGAGTAAAGCTATGGTATATTTGTGTGCATTTTTTCTGATTATCTAGATCACTAGTGAAGTTGATCAGCAACAGAGACAAAAGAGGCAAAGAAATGATTTCTTCACAACATAAATAATATCTGGAAACCAAGTCAAATAATTCCAATGACTTCTAAAGAGGATTAGAACAATATATGCATAATAGATTTATAACCACTTGCACTGTGGTTCATATCAGTATAGGCTAGAAGAAGCTGGACTAAAGATGTCTGCTCTGATCCAGCAGGACTGTTCTTATCTTTGTAACTATAATTGACTTAAAACATAAGGATATCAAATAGGACAACATGGCTGTTTTTGTGCTGTTCTATGTTCTCTTTTACCAGAGATAGGAAAAAAGATTTGCTGCCATACATATGTTTTTGCTTGCATCATTCTTCTGTAAACAGAAGATGGCAGCAAACAAGAATGATTCTTAGGCACATGGTTACACATATTATCCCATCTATATTTAGGAGCATATAATTGTCCTACATATAAGAATTTATGTACATATGCATATTGATATACTGTATTGACCATTGCATACCAAACCGCAGAATGAACATTCTAGCCATGTGGTGCTATCTGTTGTTAACTGAGACCAGTTTGTCAAATAGCCCATGACAAATATGGCAGGATATTTCTTTTTTTCCCTCATTAAGACATTAAATGACAAAGTTTTTGTAGCAGCTATTTTTACTTTGAGAAATAGCTGTTTAAGATGATATTTAAGAACATGAATTAGATCGTTCTTGTATTAAAAAAGAGAATGATCGTTTAGCAATCTGGACCATACATGTTCAATTGTATTCATTTTGAGTAGTTACCAGGAAAATGATGTCAAATATTCCAGGCCAACCAAAGTATACATAATAATGGGAAGAAGACAAAGAGAGGGGTGGTTCCTAACAACGTCCACTGGGTCTGATCTATTCACTTGTTGCTAGCAGGACAACTTCCACAAGAGTTTGAATATGTCACAGTGTCTCATGTTATTGGATATTATTTTGTAGGATCCAATCTGGGTTGGTCACCAGGTTTTGTCTTTTGAGCTTAGTAACTACCAAATTGAATGTGTTACTACTACTAAGATTGTTGGATAAGCAGGCACAAAAACAGCCAGGGAAATGATTGAAGCCTGGAAAACTGGCCATCAGGCAACAGGAGTGCTGATGTACCACTAGCATGTCAAGTACTTAGAAGGTGAGGGCTAGGCAGCACAAGCAAAATGACAGCTAATGACTTAAAAGCCAGCCACCAACATACCCCAATCAACATCTAAAAAGCCACTTAGAACAGGTACTATAAATACCACACTCAGAACAGCACACTCTGCTAGAGTGGAGTTCCCTGAAGATGGGCTTCAGCATGAGTCCGAACACTCGGAAGACAACTTTTGATTCCAGTGACCGACCCAGATTGAGTCATGCAACATTAGCCTGAAACACATATTTCTCTTCATTCATGGATATTATTTTATTCACAGAAGAGTTGAAGTGTTTCAAATTGGTTTAGGACCATTGCAGGGGAGGTAGATATTCTTACATGTAGTATTAAATGCCATAATTTTTCCAAATACTGATAAATGGGAGAATGAAAGTCTCCAGCAGACCAAGTATGCAGGCAAAGCAGAATGTTCATAAATTCAGAATACTTCAAAAGAGTACTTACTGGATGGTGGTAGGAAAGCTCTAAAAAGAGGGCAGAAGGTTATTAGGGAAACATGTTACACCAATCTTTCATCATGGGTTTAATTATCACTTATTTATTATTTTATTTATTTATTTGTTTAAACTTCTATACCGCCCCCTCTCCCAAAAAAGGGACTCGGGGCGGTGTACAGCCTACTAAAACATACAAGATATACAATAAATACAATTAAAAATAAATTAAATAATTTAATCCGGCTGTCTAATTCAGATTCAATTTAAAAGTTAAAAACTAAAAACCCCAATTAAAATTTAATTAAAAACCTGAAACACAGTTACTGGGCCAGGCCGGCCTGATTAAAAAATAAAGTTTTCACCGCGCGCCGGAAGGTCAGGATATCCGTCATAGACCGTATCTCCGGGGGAAGATCATTCCATAGGGAGGGAGCCCCCACAGAGAAAGCCCGAACTCTCGGGGCCGTCAGCTTAAGAATTTATTGACAAATCCTGGCTTAACAATGTCAAATGCTGCAGAGATAGATAATTATTTTCTAACAATTTCTTCCATATTGTTTCTGTTAGTCTAAAATTATGTCATAATCATTTAATAAAGCCACATCATCTCTGGCCAACTAGTAGGATGCAGTTCTTCATTTCAAGAGCTCCCTGAAACTGTTTATAATTTATGATTTTTTAATAATGCTGTATCTTCAAGGTACGAACCGGATGATTATTGTGAGAGATTGAGAAATGTTTTACAGCCAGTGTAATAGGGTCCATAAAATTTATAAACAGTTCAGTGATACATTTTACACCCAAGGAAAAAATATATTTTCAGTTAGACACTATGATTATAGAATGCTTTGAAATAATCAAAATATAAAATTAAATACACATTAATATGTATTATTACAGCAGAAATAAATACGGCAAGTGAAGTGTCAGGGAAAAAAGAAATAAAAAATAAGAATGAAGTGCTTAAGAAAGAGAATACTTACTCCTTACAATTTAATGTATCTTTAACTTTAAAATTAGCAGCTAGTTTTAGCTAGTCCTTAATATGCTTTCTTTAGTGTACTGTAACTCAGAATTTTCTCCATTATTTTAACATGTAATAGACAAAGTAGTGCACAGCCTTCATAAAAGCAACTTAAAAGCCATATAGCTAACAATATGTATACATAATATTCATATCAGACATGAGGTGTGGCAAGATTTCTTTTCAACCTACCACATAATTCAGTAATTTTAGAGAGGATATATGACACAGTGAACCAGAAAGGAGATGAAGGCTGTATATTACATTACAACTTAACATATATTACAACTTAATAGCGTATCATTTTATATGCCCGATTAGCTTCCAATTTCCCCATTCCTATGTTCAGGAGGGCAAGGAGTGTAGCCTGGGCAGCCAGGAGATGCCATTATACCCATTCATTACCGGCAATGCTTTTAAAATGAATGAGAATTAAGTAAATGGATTCTATTTAATTCAATTTTTAATTAATTAGTAAAAGAAGACACACTATTGATTGTTAGACTATAGGAAACATCTGGGCTGCATTAGATAACAGAAGTCTCTCCTTCTGATTGTTACATTACATTGTTACATCAACATTAAGGTAAAGATAAAGATTGTTTTTTTTTTTTAAAAAGTAATAATTTCAGGAAAGCTGAGCTTGAAAACATATCTTCTGACATTCAGATATCTATACTTGGACATAATTATTTTACTTATGTGCTATTTGTTCTCAACTGTCATAAATTTTTATTTATATTTACAAATTAAATTCAATTATTTCCTTGTGTCTAGCTATACACTGTAGTCTAATATTAGAAAAGCTCCTTTTCACTTTTCAGTATTTGCTGAAGTATTGTGAACACCAACAAAAGAAAGTGACTGGCCAAGAAGCAAGTTTTCATGAAATATGAGCTATGCTGAAGGGAACTTGACAGATCTATTAAGAAATCAGAGGTTTTACTTCACAGTGGGTTGTCTAGTCAATTATGCCAATTATGTACCTATGCTTGTACTAGTAATAGTGTATGCAAAGCAATTGGGGTAACTTGCCTCTAATTTTCTGAATCTATTTTGGTTTTTTAACTACTGTAAGAACCTTTATTAAGGTCACCATGTAACCACTTGAGATACTGTAAGTTCTCTAGAATTTCTCTTTCTTTTCTCTTTAGGTAAAATGTTGATTTTCTGTTTAAAATTGAACTTATTGATAATGTAATTATATCATCACAGGATTAAATAATTGGATTTAAACAAAGTAGACTTGGTGGATAAAGGTAAAATATGTGAGCCTGTCTCCTAAAACCAGGGGTGGAATGCTATTGGTTCTGTCCGACTCTGTAGAACTGGTAGCTCTGAAGAGCAGCAGACACAGAACCGGTTCTGTGTTTGCTGCTGTTTGGCCAACCCCCCGCCCGGGTTGTTACCCGACCTTTATTTCTTGCTTTTTCAACCTCAGCTGATTTGCGCGGCACAGCTGAGGTTGAAAAAGCAAAATATAATCACGTAAAGTGTAATCACTGAACCAGTAGTAACACTGGTTGAATCCCATCCCTGCCTAAAACAGATAATTGTATGAAATATGAGTTTATGTTCCTGTATGTAAACCAGACAAGGCCAACTCTTCAAGACAGCCAGAATAACGTAGTGATAACCAAACTTTTTCATTTCCAGAAAGTCAATGAGGTGTCATGATTAAGGTATTTGAGTAGGACCAGAGAGATACTACTTCAAATCCATTCTCAGAATGAAAATCAATTAGATTACATTCAGCTGAAGGATGTAAAGGGGCAGTGGGATGAAAAAATCATGATGGCAAATATAACCACCAATATGTACATCAACCCATAGAAAAGGACAGGGCTCTGATTGTGCACTTGCACTTGCCTTTCTTATTTTGTTTTGAGTTTATTTGCACTCTTCTTCCCTACAAATCTTTCTGCTGAGCTAGTAATTATTTTGCAGTCCACCCCACAATACCTCAGATGGTTACATGGTGGGGAAATGAAGGGAGATCCAATGTAATCTGCCTTCAGCTCTAGAAGGTAATAAATTTAAACTTTCACAAACAATTATTCTATATATACCCCCCAGCTTTGGCAAAGATAATCAAAAAATAAAATACAGGCAGAATAGTCAAGACCTTGTTGATAACAAAAACTCTGTCAAGGATCTTGGAGTAATCATCTCAAATGATCTGAGTGCTAGAGCCCACTGTAACTACATAGCCAAAAAGGCATTAAAAGTTGTTAACCTCATCCTGCATAGCATTTTCTTCAGTAATATAAAAACATTTGCATATAAAAAGAGCATATAAAACATTTGCTAGACCAATACTTGAATGCAACTCATCAGTCTGGAACCCGCATTACATATCTGATATTAATACAATTAAGAAAGTCCAGAAATATTTTACGAGAAGAATCCTCCACTCCTCTACTCATAGCAGAATACATTATGCCACCAGACTTGAAATTTTAGACCTAGACAACCTAGAACTATGCCGCCTTCGGTTCAATCTAAGTATAGTATATAAAATCATACATTGCAATGTCCTACCTATCAATGAATACTTCAACTTCAACCACAACAATACGCGAGAACATAATAGATACAAACTCAAGGTTAACCACACCAAACTTGATTGCAGGAAATATGACTTTAGCAACAGAGTGGTCAATGTCTGGAATACTCTACCTGACTGTGGTTTCTTCCCCAAACCCCAAAAACTTTAACCTTAGACTGTCTACTATTGACCTCACCCCTTTCCTAAGAGGTCTGTAGGGGGCATGCATAAGCACATCAAAACGTGCCTACCGTCCCTGTCCTATTCTTTTTTTTCTTATTTGTATCCATTTCATGTATCTAATAATTATCTAATAATTGTTTGACAAAATAAATAAATAAATAATTTTTAAAAAAATATGGGCAATCCTCTGTTAACAGTAACTGGGTTCAGAATGTCTGTTGCTAATAGAGCAATGAAGTTGTAAAGCACAACATCACATGACAACAATACTTAACAATAGCAATCCCAGCACTTCCCATTGATGTCATTGACTGAATTCCATCAGTGTTTAGGAAAGAATCTACCCTGATTCAAACCATTCCCAGATCTATCCTGACTAGACTCCCACCTCTTCAATTCTGCCTCCTCCACCTATTTTCCCATCTCTGTCCTTTTGGTCACTTTATATTCTATACCCTCTGCTGGCTTTGGTGCAGTCCAATCACCCTGCTACCCTATGCTTCTCTTGCCATGCTAGCCTGACAGACTGGTTGCCTTGCAAGAAAATCATGCCTGCTGGTTTCCAAATCATTTATGCTATTTTCACAATACTTTGGAAAATCTTCAGAAAGCTTCTGAGGCCACCTAAAGCATTAAACAGTTGATTAACCAATGGCTTCAACTTGAGGAATACCTTAACCTTGAGGAGTACAAAAAAATACAATTTAATGACAAAATTATGCTATATGCTGCTCTCTATTTTTACACATTTTAGAAGACAAAAGAAAATCAGGAGGATATTCTTTAGTCAAGGAGCAGAAACAGTCAGCGAAGTTGCAGAATGATGGAGAAATGTGTAACAAAATAAATAGTTATTCAGCCCTCTCACGACAATAAAGCTTAAAAGCACTACATATATAGAATGTAATAATGGAGAGAAAACTAGGACAAAAGAATAATGGTTGCCTATAAAAAGTTGACTTCTGAAGGCTAAGCATTATGTCAGCGGGAAAGAAACCATTCTGGTCCAGTAAAAAATTGCAGCTACTATTTTCAGTTAAAATGACCATTCCATTCTAGATCTATAGCAATCTGAAGCAAAATATGCCATCATAAAGTGCACAAATGAAAAACTGGAAAAAAAACCTGTGTTGAATAGTGCCATGCTACTTGATGCTACTCTATTTTTCTTGAGTACATATGGAAGAAAAGTAGCATGGTCCAATAAATGGATGAATGTACATTTCACTAGTAGTTATGCAGTACCAGACTCTAGTAACAAGAACAAACTCCCCTACAGAGCTAAGGTGAAAATTTTTACATTTATCACTGAGAGAATATTTATCAGTGTGCTGAATTCTTACATACAAACATCTTGAGAGCAGTAAGGAAGGTTCTAAATGTTATTTCTAAAGCCCTAATAACTAAGTCTTAAGAGAACAGTTTTCACTACAGTTCATAGCAACTCAATTCTTCATTCTTCCTCTGTTCCAGCTGAGCATTTTCTTTCTTTTGTTTATTTTCCTGGGTGATCCTAACTAACACACATGACTTTAGACATATTATTGTGGAGGGCAAAATAAATCATGATGAAGGACATAAGAAATTATTCCTTAGCTTTTGCTAATAAACTCCTAGAAAATGTGAAAATACAAGAGAAGATCCTGTTACTATGACAACCATGCCGCACTGGCAAGACAGAATACATTGGCCTAGTTGTGTCAGAAATGAGGCGGGGGAGAACATGGCTGCAAAAGTTTTTATTTATTTTTCATACTTGGAAAAAAAATTCTCTTTTATGCACCAAATATTTAGGTTCTCATTTCGGCTTAGTCCTATTAATCAACAAATATGTGAGAAAGAAATATATATGTAAGCAATCAAAAGTGTTAAAATGCATGAAGTCCTTGGAGATTATTCTCCATAACAGACTAAGTGGGGTTTTACAAGCCTTGGAGGAATACCAGAAAAAAATGGATAATAGAAATAGAAGAAATGTTAACTTTCATTGACAATGTTTAACAATAAAAGGAAATTTTGTTTGGGAAGATTCTGTTAGTTGACAACAATAACTTTGCAGAAATGATCTACACCAGTGGTGGGATTCAAATTTTTTTATTACCGGTTCTGTGGGCGTGGCTTGGCGGGCGTGGAAGGGGAAGGATACTGTAAAATCTCCAGTTAGAGGTTGTATTTGCTGGTTCTCCAAACTACTTAAAATTTCCGCTACCAGTTCTCCAGAACTTGTCAGAACCTGCTGAATATCACCTCTGATCTACACCAATTAGAGCCTTAGCTAGTAAAGGCTAAACACCTGATACCATGTTAGTTTCCAATTGAATGATGGCAAAGTCATTTATGGCTATTTGTTGTGGTTAGCCGGCAGCAGGGGTGGACGAATGAGGAGAGCGAGGACTCAGATGAGGGGCCAGGACCACTAGGGAGTGGACTGCTGCCTTCAGAGATTGTGGGGGCTGGCAGCAGTGATGAGGAGGTTCCCGAGGAGCCTGTGCCAAGTGCGCGTGCGTGCAGGGCTGCTCGTAGGAAAGAGCAGCTGCAGCAGCATGGACAACTCAGGAGTAAGGCGGCAAGGTAATGGCCCCTCCTTCAAGAAGATAAAAGCCAGCTGTGAATCAGATGTTCTTTGTAGGAAGCAAAAACGCTTTGAAACTCCAGCCTCGTGGACATTGCAGTATCTTAGTTGATATTTGAAGATTCTTGTGTTGTAAAATATTTCTTAGCTGTGATTCTTGGCAGCCTTGCACAGTTTTGGCGAGGCTTGTGTTTATCAAAGTTAATTAGTTTGCAGCAGCCTTTTAACTGGGGATTTGTAAGAATCACTAAAAGGTTTCTGTTCCCTTTGGTCCGTGTTTGTTTTATTGGAAAAGGGTTTGTGTTGTGTATTGACTGAAGTTTTCACTCAGGTCCGTGCTTTAAGCGGGAAGCATGGACTTCTCCCATTGATGCCGTTTGACAGCCGGCTATAAAAGGAGATGTCAAACGGCATCAGCTGTTGCTGCTCCAGCTGGCTGCCGTGTTAGCGCAGCATTTGTGGTAACCCTTTATTTGTTAATAAAGTTAAAGCTGAACCTTTTGCCTTGGGTGTCTGCCTCAAATAATTCCGCCACTCCACAATACTGGCAATGAGGGTGGGATGCTTATATGAGGCAAGCCAGGCAAAAAGGATAAAGAGCGAAGTCACTAACTAAGAGCTGAAATTACTACCGAGTTGCTGTCACTGTTCGCGAAGCGTGATTTTTAAATCGCCTCAGGAGAAGCGGCACAGCTGAGAGGTCGATCTTCGAATCCTGCATTCCCATCTTTCAGACCGATGGCAGAGACATGGGAATCATACAGGAACCGGTTTGACTGCTTTTTAGATGCTATAGACCTTACTGACATTTCTGATCATAGAAAAAAGTCTTATTTTCTAAGCTTTTGTGGAGCCATGGTATTTGACACCGTAACAGCATTATTGGCTCCACGATCTATTAAGACTATTCCCTGGGAAGAATTGCAAGAAATTCTCTCCAACCATTACTGCCCTAAGCCTTCTAGAATTGCCAGACACCATGCCTTTAGAAGGTGCACCCAGACTGCGGGAGAAACTATTAGTAGCTACATGGCAGCACTACGAACAGCTGCCTTAGATTGTGGATTCAGGGACTATCTAGAAGATATGCTGTTAGATCAGCTGGTCTGTGGAGTTAGGGACCTCAGGCTGCAAAGACGGTTACTAGCTAAAGGGGACCTAACCTTAAAACAAGCCATAGAAGAATCCTAGGCTGCTGAGCTATTAGCACTCTCAGCAGCTGAAATACAAGGAAATCCAATTAGAATAGATAGCCCAACAATTCATTTTGAGGAAGCCTCCACAGAGGAAAGCTTAGAAAAGGCTACTGGGATAAACCGCCTCAGACAGCCCAACCCTAATCAAAGGGAATACAGACAGATTGCAAATCAACCTCCATGAACCCTAATCAAAGGGAATACAAAGGGAATACAGACAGATTGCAAATCAACCTCCATGAATGCAGCCACCTGTTTAAGCTGTGGGGACAACCATCTCAGGGCATCCTGCAGATTCAGGAATGCCACATGCTTAAGATGCCAAAAGAAGGGTCATTTGGCAAGAATATGTCAGGCAGGAAAGACTTTTAACCAGCCTCAAAGACCTCAGAAAGTCATACAATTTCCAAGACAAATCGAGGATTGTTGCACATGCTACCAAGCCAAGATACCAAAAAATAGTTCTAACAAAATTAGTGTCACTGTTTCTATAGAAGGTAGACCATGCAGAATGGAAGTAGACATCGGCTCTGCACTATCCATCATCCCGTGGGGCACCTTGAAACAACTGCTTCCCAGAATAACAAGAAAGAAGATTCCAGGCTGCAATCTGACTCTACGGGACTACCAAGGCAGAACCATTCCTGTCATTGGAAAAGGCAAGTTTCTAATTCATTTTCAAGATTTTAAGGGTCACTTGCCTTTAGTGATAGTGGATGGCGCCCTCCCAAGCCTATTGGGACTAGACTGGTTCCCTGCCCTGGGCCTCCACATAGGTGGAATCCACACCATTGCAAGTTCAGAAGTTGACTCGCTGTTCAGGGAATAGGCTGATGTATTCAACGAAGGCCTAGGCTGCTACATGGGAACCCCAATGTCCTTCAAGGTAGACCCCCAAGCAGTACCAATCCTTTTAAAACCTTTTGCAATTACCTTTTGCAGGGTACCTTTTGCAATTCGTCCTAAACTTGACAAGGAACTAGACAAATTAATTAAACAAGGCATACTACAACCTACAGATTTTTCCAAATGGGAGACCCCAATAGTGACACCTCAAAAGAAAGACGGAGGTTTGAGGATATGTTCTGACTATAAAACTACAATGAATAGATATTTACAAGTAAGCGCTTATCCGGTCCCCATTGTGCAACATTTACTCCATTCCTTTGAGCCTGGCTCCATTTTTGCAAAGCTAGATATGTCACAGGCTTATCAACAGTTCCCTGTTGATAACGAAACTGCAGAGTTGCAAACCATAGTGACACACAGAGGCACTTTTAAATGTACACGCCTACAATTTGGAGTTAGTGTAGCCCCTGGAATTTTCCAGTCTCTAATGGAAAGGATTCTGCAAGGGTTACCTGGCGTAGTGCCATATTTCGATGACATTCTTATATCTGCCAACAACCAAACTCAATTGCTACAAAGAGTCAGAAGTGTCCTTGAACGTTTTAAAAAGTCAGGTCTTAAATTGAAAAGAGAAAAATGCACCATTGCCACTCCACAAGTGGAATTTTTAGGTTACAAAATTGACGCCTCGGGTATTCACCCAACAGAATCTAAAGTAAAGGCCATTCATGAAGCTCCCACTCCTACTAATAAGACTGAGCTCCAATCTTTTCTGGGACTTTTAAATTTCTATGCTTCATTCCTGCCCCATAAAGCTTCAATTGCAGAGCTTCTTCACAGGCTCCTAGACAAGCAGACACCATGGCACTGGGGGTCAAAAGAAACTCTTGCTTTCAAGGAAGTCAAATCACTGTTCACGTCCAAAGTTGTGTTAATACAATTCAACAAGAATTTACCACTAGTACTAGTTTCCCCTTTTGGAATAGGGGCTGTTCTGAGTCACAGACTGCCAAATGGTGCAGAAGCACCTATTGCCTTCTTTTCAAGGGCACTATCCCCCACTGAATGCAACTATAGTCAAATTGGCAAGGAGGCCTTGGCTGCAGTTGCTTCAGTAAAGAAATTCCATGAGTTTCTCTACGGTTATCATTTTGAACTGGTAACAGATCACAAACCTCTGTTGGGAATTTTATCTGGCACTAAACAAACTCCTCAGATTTTATCCCCAAGGATGACCAGGTGGACCCTTTTTTCTGGCTGCATATTCATATACACTGGTCCACCACTCTGGAAAAATGCTTGGCCATGCAGATGCCCTCAGTCATTGTCCCCTGCCAGTTCCAGTTGAGGACCCTGCACCAACAAATGCCGTTTTCCTGATTGAAGAGCTCAAGCTGCCTGTCACCGCTTCTAACATCGTTGCCCATTCGGCCAAGGACAAGGTAATTTCCCAAGTCCTTGACTGGGTAGGGAGAGGGTGGCCTGCAACCCCTTATCCATCAGAATTCCTACCCTACAAGCTACGCCAACAGGAACTTTCCTCATTGCAAGGCTGTTTACTATGGGGAACCAGGGTAGTAATCCCCCCCAAGCTACAAACCTCAGTCTTAAAGGTACTTCATGAGGGTCATCCAGGTATAGTTAGGATGAAGGCCCTCGCTCGCAGCTACGTATGATGGCCTGGTATGGATGCCCAAATTGCTAGCTGGGTCAATTCATGTCAGGCATGCCAAGCCACCATACCGTCCCCTCCAGCAGCCATCCCTGGGACCTGGGAAGAGGCAGGAAGCCCATGGTCCCGAATTCATATTGATTTGGCTGGTCCTTTCCACGGGCGTACGTTCCTAGTGGTAGTTGATTCATTTTCAAAGTGGGTGGAACTGACCTTAATGCACACCATAACCACTGAAGCAGTTAATAAGGCATTGACCAGGATGTTTGCCACACATGGCCTCCCTGACTCCATTGTATCCGACAATGGCCCCCAATTTACCTCTTGCGAATTTGAGGTCTTCCTAGCCAACCTGGGCATTAGGCACATATTAGTAGCCCCATTTCACCCTGCAAGTAATGGGCTGGCTGAGAGGGCAGTCAGATCTGCTAAGGAGGTACTACAGAGACTGGGACCCATTAACTGGGATTCTAGACTGGCTCAATACCTTCTGAGCCAACATACAACACCCTGTGCCTCCACAAATAGGTCACCAGCTGAAGTGCTAATGGGGTGCCGTCTGAGAACCACTCTTGACAGGCTTCACCCAAATTATGCCCCAGTGCTTCCCCTTGGGTAAAACAGCCAAGCCAGAGGGTTCCTAGTAAATGACCAAGTATATGTCAGGAACTTTGCTGGGCACCCATTGTGGTTACCTGTTCATGTGGTGGCAGTAACTGGCCCTAAGTCTTATAGAGTCCAGCTACCTAATGGGCATGTCTGGCGCCGCCATGTGGACCATCTGAGGAGGCGTTGGAGCACTAAACTCAGAGGTCACTAAACGATCCCGATGCGGAAAAGCTACCCCTACCTGAAGAAGCCGGCCTCCAGACCACCAGTTATGACAGCCTACCTGGAGAAGAAGCTGACCCAGGTCCTGACCCAGTTCCTGACAATCCTGCAACCTCACCACCGATGGAAGCCATGCAGCAAGCAGAAGGCAGCAGCCCGGTGCCATTTTCAGCCGAACTAAGAAGATCAGGACGACTGCACAGGCGCCCAACATATTTACAGGACTACTCATGCTCCTCTCTGGGGGGGAGGAGTGTTGTGTATTGACTGAAGTTTTCACTCAGATCCGTGCTTTAAGCGGGAAGCACGGACCTCTCCCATTGGTTGATGCCGTTTGACAGCCGGCTATAAAAGGAGATGTCAAATGGCATCAGCTGTTGCTGCTCCAGCTGGCTGCTGTGTTAACGCAGCAGTTGTGGTAACCCTTTATTTATTAATAAAGTTAAAGCTGAATCTTTTGCCTTGGGTGTCTGCCTCAAGTAATTCCGCCGCTCCACAATAGTTTGGGTCAGAACACTATTAAGAATGATGTTGATAAGCAGCCTAGACTTGTTTTCTTCTCAGAAAGATTATCACTTAATTTTAATTGCTGTTTATCATCATCTTTATTTTCTGATTGAGAGTCCAGTTCTCATGGCTCTTCAAGCTGCCGTTCCAAGTTATCTTGGAATTAAGTTCAGAACACCAGCTCTATGCAGGTATTTAGTTGTATATGAGAAAAGCTGTTAAAATATTAATATACTTAGCATGCATATTTGAAAGAAGGTTGTTATAAGCATGTATTATTCCATAAGTTTATAATGGAAGCTATAGTCATGACACTAGAAAAGACAGGATTTGACTGTTCAGATTATTACATGAATAGGACTATCTTTTTGTATACAGTAGCCAAGTGTATGGGAATTTTATCTGCTTAAATTATTCCCCGTTCCAATTTAGTTGTGTTCATGTATAAATGAGTCCTACTTGGTTTTAGACTGACAAATCATCCTTATAATACTTGTAAAGCAAGATATTAAAATAACACTGTACACTATGTGTACAGAGCGCAGGGTTGCTGCATAATAGCAGTTACTACAGACCAGTGGTGGAATTTAAAATTTTTTACTACCGGTTCTGTGGGTGTGGCTTATTCGGTGGGCATGGCTTGGTGGTCATGTGACTGGGTGGGCGTGGCTTGGTGGTCATGGCTAACCTGCCATCACTCATGTCAAGGGGCATTTCACCCAGTTCCTTCCTTCCCTGCCACTCCTTGTTACCCCCAGCCTCAATGTATCTATTGTTCCGTAAAAAAAATTCACCCTTTTTTGACTTTATTATCTGCATCCACATACTATAGATGTACTTTTATGGACCACTGAAAGGAGGAAATGGCTCACATGCTTTGTCCAAGAGTGTGATAGGCAGGTCACAAAACAGGGTTTTGAGGGGTTGCCACAAAGAAGGGCAGGGGTGCAATGTATTTTCCAAAGCAGTGGAAGGCAAAACAAGAAGCAATGGATTGAAACTGAACAAAGAAGAAGCAACCTAAAACTAAGGAGAAATTTCCTGACAGTGAGAACAATTAACCAGTGGAACTGCTTGTCTCCAGAAGTTCTTGACGCTCCAACACTGGAGGTTTTCAAGAAGAGACAGGACAAGCATTTCTCTGAAATGGTATAGGGCAGGCAACCTTGGCAACTTTAAGACTTATAGACTTCAACTCCCAAAATTCTGGGGGGAATTCTGGGAGTTGAAGTCCAGAAATCTTAAAGATGCTAAGGTTGGAGAGCCCTGGTATAGGGTCCCTCCAAAGATTATTCTGACACCTTTGCCTGGCCCTCCACTCAGACTTGGCATCCTCAGTTTTCCTGCCTGAGCAGAAGGTTTGGACTAGAAGACCTTTCTCTCTCATTCCCTCTTTTCTCTTTCTCTCTTTTTCCCTCTCTCTCTCAAACCCATGGCTGGCCAAATGCTCTTCCCTATCTTCCCCTTCCCTCCCCTTCTTTCCCCCACGCTCTCTCTCTCTCTCTCTGTGTGTGTGTGTGTCTCCCTCAAAGCTGTGGCTGGGCTTTCCTTTTCCTTTTTTCTTTTTGGAATCAAGACTGGCTGAACAAGGAACGCCAGCCACAGCACTTTGCACAAATGCCTCCTGTGAGGGACAGGAGGACCAGCTGCTGCAGGCATATCAGGACAAAGGAGAAGCCCCGGGACATCCGCCCACCCACCTGCTGGCTGGCTGGGTCAGGCTTGGTTGGAAGAGTTGTGTCAACCAGTAGAAAGCAGAAAATGTGCTCCAGGAGGGCAGGCAGGCGGGCGGATGTCTCGGGGCTGTTGCACATGCGTATTGCATGTGTAGCAGCTGCACATGCTGTGTGCATGTGCAGCAGCCCTGGGACATCCGCCTGAGCTGTGCCATGGCATCACGTGGTTGGGAAAGCCAGGAGAGCGAACAGGACAAGTGGGCGACCGGGCAACCCGGTTCGGGGGCGTGGCAGCGAGGGGTCGCTACCAGTTCTGCGACCCACAGCAAATCACCGCTAACGGTTCTCCCGAATAGGTGAGAACTAGTTGAATAGCACCTCTGCTACAGACTTATATATATGAGCTATAGACTTATATAAGCATCTACAGTATATTGAAGACCTGGCTTTTCGAGCAGGCCGGCCTGGGCTGAGAGAGGGTTTTAATGTGTCTCCAGTAATTTTAATTTGGGGGTTTTAAGGGGGTGGGGTGGGCTTTTTATCCGGCCAAATATCTAATTTAATCTTTTTTAATTTTTGTATTATTGTTGGGGTTTTAAATTGGCTGTACACCGCCCTGAGTCCCTAGGGAGAAGGGCGGTATAAAAATTAAATTAAATAAATAAATAAAAAATAAATAAAATATTCATAGTGCTTTACAGCACTCTCTAAGTGGTTTACAAAGTCAGCATATTGCCCCAAACAATTTGGGTCCTCATTTAACCCACTTCAGAAGGATGGAAGACTGAATCAACCTTGAGCCTGGTGGGATTTGAACTGCCAAATTGCAGGCAGAAGTAGCCTGCAATACTGTACTTTAACTGCGCCACTGTGGTCATAATAGCTTCATTACCAACTCCTGAAATATTTCAACTTTCCCCAACTTAATGTTCCCAGATATACTAGGAATATAATTCAGGGAAATACATCACCACAAAACTATTCTTTTTATGAATTATGTATAAATTTGTAGGTTATAGAATTATACAAATTATCTTCGAAGGAAAAATATAGCTTAATGGAAATGATGACCATTATAGCCTATTATTGTTGAACCTTTTGTTCAGCCCTTCCCATCCTCATTATTGGTTACTGTATCTGTCAAATTGAACCACCACTGTTATTGATATGAAAACTGTAAATTCAGAACATATAACAGATTAATTGAAATGAAAAGGCTGGACATTAATCGAAAAATCCTATCCTTCATTATTTCTCCCCCAAATGCTATGGATAAGACTGTTTGTTTGAAAGCTGCAAATGTAAAATTCTTTTTAAAGGTTTCACTTCATCAGCTTTGTATGTTCATAAGATTCTGTTTAAGAGAAGAGAGAAAGAGACACAAACTATATTCATTTATCAGGAAGGAAAAAGGTTGAACTAAATCTTATTCATAATAAAGAAAATGAATATAAAAGCAGGAGAAAAAAATCAACATATTTTACACTTTACTTAGGAATTTTAGTGTTAACGCAGGAATTATCTTAACTACATGTTTGATGCTAATAATTGGCACAACTATTGGTATAGTTTTTAGTGTAAATAGTTTGTAAATTGTATACAGACTTGCAACCACAATTGAACCCAAATTGTATACACACTTGCAATCACAATTGCACCCAAAATTTCTGTTGCTAAGTGAGATAGTTGTTGACTGAAGTTTGGCCCATTTTATGATCTTTCTTGCCAGAGTTGTTAAGTGATTCACTTCAACACAGCTGTTTTTAGTGAACTTCGCTACCCCATTGACTTTACATGTCAGAAGGTTTCAAAAGGTGATCACATGACCCTGGGACACTTCGCCATCATAAATATGAAGCAGATACCAAGAATTTTGATCACATGACCACTGGAATGCTGCAAAGAGCGTAGTGTGAAAAATGTCACTTTTTTACTGCTGTTGTAACTTTGAACTATGAATTGTAGTCAGTCAAGGACTATGTGCAATTGCTATATTAACCTTCCACTGCTTCTTTCTAAAAGGTAGCATGTTAGCCGCATGCTAATTTTATGGATCACATTCTTGATTGTTTGCTTACATATCTTTAATGAACCAACAAATTGGGTCATGAAATGTCTGCAAGCAAATAACCAAGCTCAGGAGCACCAGTATTGTCTATTGACCTCTATTGGAGTCACATTCTTTTGCTGCATAATAAATGCTAGTTATGTTGTCAGTTGTTTTGCTTATTTTGAACGTGAAGTTGATTAGTTTCCCCCAGATTGTTAAGAATACTTGTCTCAAGTATTTGTTGATGATATCCCAGTTTCCATTCCATGTGAATATAAGAGAACCTAGCAGGAGAAGGAATAAATTAAAATTGATCTGGATAGAGATGCTTATAGCAACCAGTCCTCAATTTTAGCAATCTATGAAGATTAGGCCAATAAGATTGAGCAAAATGTTTTAATTCTATAAAGAATATAGATATTGTCAACAAAATAATTTAACTATCCTATTTTAGAATGGTTACACTGTAAGGAATATAAAATATCACAGGTCAAGATTCTATGATTCTCAAAATTTATGTGTGTGTGTATACACATACACATATACACACACACACACACACACGATGGTATCTTGGAGCTCAACTGATTTGAAACTCATCAAATTTGGTACTCAAACCTTTTGACATGAACTTTTTGTCCCAGTACCATTGTTTGTGCGGTACTCAATGTTAAATGTACTCAATGTACTCAAGCTAAAACTTGTCAGTGTTAGCTGTCTTGTTACTCACAACATTATTCCTATGGGAAAAAATTGTTTGGTACTCATTGCTCCAAGGTATCACTGTATACATACTGTATATGGGTATGTTAAAACTAAATTTTATAAAGTGTACTCACAACTTAAACCTATGAACCAAAACTTTTCCTTGATTTTGTTGCTCTAGTTATTCTGGCAATAAGGATCCTCAATTGGTTTCATAGAAATGTCATACCTCTTCTTTCTGTCTATGAATCTCTGAACATTTTTCATCAGCCAGAAAAAACCTGTAGCTGCTTTCAGAATCACTTTAAAGACATATTGCTTTGATAATTTGATTAAGACAGTCTGGGTACCTGTGCTATTTTTTTTTACATTAGTGGCTTTGCTTCTGCCGACTTCATTGTGAATTTTAATAAATGAGGCTCTTGTTCAGCTTAATTCCTTTCTCATTTATTTTTTTCCTCTTATATAAATTTACTATAAGGGTTAAAAGGATCAAAACAGCAATCACAACATATAACTCTTTCTCATAGTGGATAAAATGAAAACTTACTATCATGATTCCTATCTTGATGAAAAGACTTTGCAAGTTCCTAATAATCAGCTATTCATTTATATCATTTCAGAATAAATTATTCTATGGAAAGTAAATAAGAATAAAAAACCTACAAAATAAAGGAATGGTTGGTAAAGATTTAAAAGCAGGAAGAAGCTAAAAGATTGTTCTGTTCTGACCAAGGCTTCCTGAAACCATAATTAAGCATACACTTAGTCCAAACAACTCTTGTTTTATTTCAACGCTGGAAATTATGTGCATTCCCACCCCGTAATGAGTCCCAAACAGTCCTTCGAGATAAGCACTCACCTTTCTCTCCTGTGAATTGCTGCCAACAACTAAAGTGCCAAATTAACTATAAAAAACCAACTGTAGTACAAAATCCACACAGAGCTTCAAGGTTGAATCTGAACAGAGCAAATGACTTTTGCTTCCTGCAAATGACTTTTGCTTCCTTCTCTACCTTTGCACCTCCTTTATACCTTATGGGAGGGGCCTTACTCCCGAGTTGCCTCTTTGGTCTCAGCTGCTCTTGCCTTCTAGCAACTCTATGCACATGCGCACTGGGAACAGGCTCCCCTTGTTCCTCTGCCTCGCTGCTGCCAGATTCCAGGGGCTCTGGAGGCAGCACCCCACTCCCATATGGTCCTGGCCCCACCTCTGCATTGGACACAGGACCCTCATCCAAGTCCTCCCCAGACTACCGGATTGGTCCCCATTCTTCTCCACTGTTGGATTCTGCTGCCATCTACACAGGCTGCCAGCAAACCACAAGAGAAACATCATTTCTTCCATTACAAAAAGCTTCATTAATAATTTACAGGTACATAATCTAAAGATTAAGATTATATTACATATTAAGTCATGAATTGTTTTAAACATGGACTATTGAAGAAGTCACCCTGAGTCCTGTCACCCATAAAACTAAATACGTCCCAAGTTTAGTATAATACTGTGTGTAATCCTAGCAAATTAAACCCTCTTTTCACCAGTCGGTGAAAACAACTACTAAAAGCAGGAGTATATTTTTTGCAGTTAAATCTCTAAATTCAAAACAGGAAATGAAAAGGAGATATTTGGAGATTGTTTTCCCTATCACAATATAAAGGATGCATTGTAAAAAAAAAGATTTTTTCCACTATATTTTGTAATGATGGAAGTGTTTGAGGCTTCTAGGAATAGTTTAAAAACTAGCACTAATACAGATTTTGGCAATGAGTAGCTTCTGCTAACAGTAGACCAACAATGCTCCACTGAATCTTATTTGGTACAAAAGAATGCAAGGTAATTTTTTTTGCTGGTCACATCCAATTCTCCCAGTCTGTATCATTTGAAAAGGAAATGCAACTGATCTTGTCATATTTGTTGGGTTTTACTTGAATGTTCATAATGCCAAGTTCATTTTATTAATCATATAAATCCTAGTCATGATTTAGGTTTCATATTCAAACAAAGAATATTGTATAGTCTGGATGTCAAACTTGCCATGTCATATTGTCACTGTGTGACATTTCATGACATTTTCCCCATTCAAGGAGCTGGAGTGGGTGTGGTCTGCACATGATGCATCCGGTGCACTGGCTGCCAGTTTGACACCCCTGTAATGTATAGCCTTTCTTACAGTTAAAATGATATAAGGACAGTTAGATTATTTCCACATGAAGTTTCTCTGGGGGAAAAGTAACACAAAAGGTAGAAGACAAACTCTCAATTAGTCTTTTTATGCAGAGTTTTAGTAATCTAGAACTATCCTCCTAAAATCGTAAAAATTGTTGCAAGGCAGCTAATTTTTTTTAAAGCCAAGCATAACCAGAATCTCATCCAGAAACCTGATGGCATCTTAAAACCCCACAATTTTATTTAAGCATTCTATAAATGTTTAACCTTCAAGTTGTTACAAGGGTTTGTGATTTCAAAACTCACAGTACCTTTGAAACCTATTCACTGAAAGAATAGGATAATTAGGAGAAAACAGCTGGGTTGGATGCCTTTAACAGTCGCATTGATCAGGACATACCTTCGGCAGGTACCTTTCCTAACCCACATGTCCTAAAGATGCTTTTTAAGAGGCAACTGGACTTTCTGGTTTTTCTTTGAAGATGTTTAGCTTCTCATCCAAGTTGAAGAAGCTTCTTGGATAAGAAGCAGAACATCTGGATGGAAACTAATCAAAGAGAGAAGCAACCTAGAACTAAGAAAAAATTTCCTGACAGTTAAAACAAATAATCTGTGGAAAAACTTGCCTCCAGAAGTTGTGAAGCTCCTACACTGGAAGTTTTAAAGAAGAAATTGGACAACTATTTGTCTGAAATGGTATAAGGTTTCCTGTCTTCAAAGAAAAACCAGAAAGTCCAGTTTCCTCTTGAAAAAGCAGCTTTGGGTCAACCATGACCTGGATGACTGGGAATCCCCGCGATATTCCTAAACTCCCATTCCCAGCATAGAAAGTTTGTCATCAATTACCTCAGAGGATATAATCATAGAAATAGAAAGCCTTGTTGAAGATAGCCCTTTGTTCCAAGAAATAGCTTTCTTGCTTTGGGATAAGAGGAAACACAATCAAAGTAATTATTTCATTATGTTTTATGGTCCATTTTCTTTCCTGCTTGCTTAAAATACCTGCTAGGCTAAATTAACTTATAATTGAAAATGGTGCTGATTGTTTAAGTAGAAAAATATGTTACTAGAAATGTATATTTACTTTTCATAAAACAATTCTAAAAATAAGTAGGTTTTGTTTATTAATTTCATCTAATTTGAGGTTTTGTAAAGTTAAAAATGGAACAGCATTTAAGTCATGAAAGATGAAGAAAAAATTTTCAGGATGCACTTCCTGAATTACCTCAAGTATTACTTATTCTTGACATATCTGAAGGTAATATAAGCTCACTGGAAAAAAAGGAATAATACTCCACAGTTTAGAAAAAGCTGCTTCCTTCAAACCAAAAGAAATTGTAACTGATAACATGTCTTGTGACATCATGACATAAGCTTCACAAAAGTACAAGCGGGTAGCATTTGTGTCATGACATTATGAGGCACATTTCATTTCTTGTCTCTGTGAGGTTGCCCGTGCTTCAAATTACATTGTGACAAACTCTCAACTAAAATGTCATCCTAAAAAAGTCAAACTAAAACTTGTAAATGTTTCCATACAACACTGAAGAAATTGTTCACAGTTCAATAATCCCAATCAAGGCATTTGCTTCTTGAAAAGAACCCAAATGATTATCCTCTTTTCCCCATTTTATTCTTTGTACCAAACTCTTGCCTTCATTGATTATCACCCTATTATTTAATCTGAAGGAATCACTTGCTAAATGGAAATGGCAAGGCAAGACCAGCCTAGCATGAAAAAAAAAGAGAGAATTTAAATCCTAGATTTAAATTTTTCCATACCATTAGATAGTTATCAATTAAAATCAGGAAGAAGCAAATAAAATTCTTAAATATATACTCATATACATGTATGCATTCTTACATTACCTTAAGAAATATACAATATTTATATTTGATGCTAATGTTAGTTTTATAACTTTGATTAGCATAATTTTTACCAAATGAAACTTTCTCAATTTCTCTCCTATCAGTATGCTAGGCAACAAATAAAACATATTGAAATTCAGTTTGTTTTCAAAAATAGCTAAGATTGGCTATGTCAGAGTTCAATTCAATTTAGTGTGTTCCATATATCAACCTTGACTGCATCAGTTTATAAATATGGTGCAGGAAGCAGCTTGTGTAAAATGAGAAACTGAGCAGTTAAGCACAAATGGATAAAATCTATAGGAGTTCTGATCAAGAGAAAAGCCAACAATCTTTCTCTAAACAAAAATTCTTAGCTTAGTAAATTAATTGTTTCCATTTGTCTATAAAATAGATAAAATTACATTGAGGCAGGATTTAAAAGGAACATTCATTAAGAACAATAAGGAGCAATTTCTACTTTCCTTTGCAGTGACCACTACTGTATGTTTTGAAAACATAGATGATGTATTGCCAGCCCAAAAGGTTGAAGTTCTGGC
The DNA here is from genome assembly GCA_023653725.1 of Bungarus multicinctus. Classification (NCBI taxonomy): domain Eukaryota; kingdom Metazoa; phylum Chordata; class Lepidosauria; order Squamata; family Elapidae; genus Bungarus; species Bungarus multicinctus. The sequence continues at coordinate 55,264,430 of CM042846.1, read as the reverse complement.
ATAGCTAAATCAGCCCAGAACAATGTGAAAAATGACTCCATAATCAGTATTTCCAACCTTGTTCTGGGATTTAATTAGAATAATTAAAAAGTTAAACAAGTCTTCATTATTACACTCTATACAAGATTACCAAAATATAATTCCAATATCTATGCAACAGGTTAAGCTCAAATAAATAGAAACACAGAAATCTAGAACACTGACGGCAGAAAAAGACCTGGTTTTTAATTTCTTTCTTATTTATTTCCTTATTTTTATATTTTATTTTTATTTTACTTTTTATTTTAAATTTTTCTAGATGGTGGTAGTAAAGGTTATGGTTTCCCTTTTCCAGTTGAGTCTGACTCTGGGAGGCAGTCCTCATGTCCGTTTCTTAGCCAAGGAATCCAGCATTGTTCAAAGAATTTTCTGGGGTCATGTGGCCAGCATGACCATATGGGATAATGCATGAAATGCTGTTATCTTTCCACCAAAGTGGTACTTATTTATCTACTCACATTTGCATGCTTTCAAACTTCTAGGTGGGCAGGTGCTGGGACAAGTAACAGGAACTTACCCCATTGCGCGGCACTCAGGTCTCGAACTCAGGTTGTCAGCTGACAAGCTCAGCATCTTTAATAGCTGAGTTATTGTGTCCTCTTATTGGATGGTGGACATTTTTTTTATCCCAACCATGTTTGAATTGAGTTACTGAATCCATTCAGTTACTTGATCCATTACCTCTGCTGGAAGTTGGTACCAAGTTCTCTCCTGTCAGTTTGAGGATTATGCCCGTATATTCTTGATGTTTGTTTAATCTTGAAAATATTGACATCTAGAACCTTATTCAATTCTAATATTTTTAAAGTTTTCAATCATGTCCCCTCCTTTCCCACCATACTGTACATATTCAATTCTTCCAATCTCTCCTGATATGTTTTGTCCCTCAGACCTTGTATCATTTTTGTTGAATGTCTCTGAACTCACTCAATATTATCGCTATCATTTTTTAAGTGATGTCTCCAGAACTGGACACAGTCTTCCAAATGGGGTATGATTAAAGCCCTATATAGCAGAATTAGGACCTCCTTTTCCCTGCACCCAATCCCTCTAGTTATAGAAACTCATAAAATAATCCATGAGAATTGTTTTTGGAATGTCTTAGAACATATTGCGACATACTGAATCTTTGGAACATAGTATATACCTATTACTTTATTTCATTTTCATATAAGCATCCATTTTTTTTAGCATGTAAGGTTTTCCCAGATTTATCTGATCCAGAAAATCTGCCCTGCACTTTAATTTCATCTGGGAGTAATTTTCATTTATTTTCAAAAACAGAATAATCTTTTCTTAATATAAAGCAATCAAAGTATTGTAACACTGATTTTTATTGTTTTATTTTTATAATATTATTTTTTCTTAGTAAGGGTATTTTGCTTCCCGAAGTGCAAATTAGATTCTGAATTAAATGTTTTCAAAACTATATTTTCTTAAATGAAAATGCAAACTCATAAAAATTCTGGAATTAAGCTTAATAGCCCAAACTTTTTCAGTCCTTGTATATACCAATTACATCACAATTTTTTTAAAAAATCCCAGAATCTAGACAATGTGAATCTAAATTTCAGTAACTGAAAACCCATTAATGATGTCTGGTGGGCATCTTTATGTTTGCATTTCAGATATAATAGTACTAAACTAGATATATTAAAGTGACTTATCTAGAGAAGATTTCACCAGTACTGTAAAATAGAACTAAATTAGTCATTGATGATTACAATTGTAAATTATAATCATTACAATCATTTTAGTTGCTAAAATAGAAAGATAAATGTTGAACATTTGGAATATAAAATATAACAAAATATAAAAAGCAGATAGAGGACCACCTTGGATAAAAGCAGATTTAAGCAGGGTCAGGCCTGTAACACTTAGAATGAAAACAACCAGGAAATCTGAGAAGATGATATTTTACATTCTGTGAGTATAATTTACAAAGTGGCAGATGTGCCAAATTACTCTTTTAGTTCAGCAACCCTAGGAAAGCATTCCTCCTATTTCAGAGTGCAAGAATTTAGTGTGAATTTAATGATCCTAAGGCAATACTTCAAATGGTTTTCATATGTAAAGCTGGGTGCTAAGAAGATATTTGAACAAATTGGTAAGTAGTGGGGTTGTAAAGTTTTTTTCTGGACTGGTTGACTTTGGAGCTGAAAATTGACAAACCATAAAACTTGATGTCTGTGTCTGTATGTTACTTATACAATATTTAATGTATAAGTAAGATTAGTGCTCTGACAGGTCGGTCACCCATTAAGAAGCAGTATACCCCCATCCTAGGAAAGAGTAAAAAGTTAGAGGAATGTAACTCTATAATGTGTCAGTTTGAAATGGAGGAAATGTAATAACTCAGAATTAGATAGAAAAATTTGGCAACAAGAAGATAAACAGCAGAAACTGCAAGTAGGAGCAAAGGATACGTAGATCCTAAGCAAGGTATATGTTCAAGCAGGGCACACTAAAAGCAAGATAGAATTCCAAAAAAGGTGACAGCTTTTTGAAATTTTACTTTCCCATTTCTGGAAATCAATTATATAAAAGATCATGCTTTGCTGCTGTTCAAAGTCTTATCTCCTTTAAGCTCTGGGACCCTTTTGCTGAAGTGCTTCAATAAAAGTTTTGTGAAAGTCCATCATTTGTATCTAGCCTGGCTTCTGAACCAGGCTGACCCATTTTTGGACACTATATTAAAATTTAATTTTATTGAATTTTATTGAAGCCAGTTCATTGTTCAATTGGAGTATTGACCAGCTGGCACCCTATTAGGGAGAACATCTATGTGGCTAGAGAGAAGAACCTTCTATGGGAGGACATTATTTATTCTGCAATAATAGTTGCAGAAAAATATAAGGACATTGTCTATGGAGATTATCAGTCATTCAGGTCATGATTGCCCCAAAGGTGCTTTTTTAAGAGGCAACTAGACTTTTTTATTTGCTTCTGAAGATGTTTTACTTCTCATCCAAACTGAAGAAGCTTCTTGGATGAGAAGCAAAACATATCCAAGAAAAACAAGAAAGTCTAGTTGCCTCTTGAAAAAGCACCTTGGGATAACAGGACACTATTTCCCTCCCACCCCGCCCCCATGTGCTATTTTTTAAAAAATAATAATTGTATGCCCAATGTGTCTTATTGCATAGTATAATTGTCAATTGTTGTTATTTTATGCATGATTAGTGAGCTACGGCTAGGAATTTCAGAGTGACGATGGCAATACAGAAAAAAATGACTAAAGAATACGTCTTTATTAAACAGTTCAATTTAATAATTATTAAATAGCTTTTAAGATAACATGACTCATTTAAATGCCTAGTATTTAGTTTTTTTAAATATAAAACAGATGTTCTCAGCAGGTGTATGCAGATTTTTATATAACATTAGAACAGTCTCCTTTCCAACCTGCTACTTTCCAGATGTGGCAGGATTACTGTCATTGTGCTAAGTTTTTGGCCAGAGACTCTAATGAACTTGGAAATCTGCCCACAATTTGACAAAACCTATTCACAAAGCAGCCTCTGCTTTTTTCATGCCTGCTTTTCAAACTTCAATGTATCTACAAAGGATAAATACAATTAAACAAGTTTTTATGTGGAAGCACACACAGAAGTCAGATATTAATAATGTGCAAAGGTACACTGTTGTTGCAGCAGTAAAATAAGTGTAAATCAGTTACCAAAATAACTAACTACTGCCTTATTTCATTTTTTGCCACAAATTTCAGAGAATACCATCTGCCCAAACATACATTAAAATAGAAAGCACTGGGAAGTGCTTTTTCTGCCATGGTTCTGTCAATATCCTATTTATACTGATATACCCCAGAATGTGGTACCTTGAGGAACAGCAGTTTTCCTATAAATTTTGCAGGAAAAGACACAGTGGCAATATCATCTCCCATATGTAAGGTCACTATTTATTTTTGTGTAACCATGCCTGATTTTACATTTTTTTTTGTGGAAGTCATTAAGCAAATGCCATGGTCATTAAACAAACACCGTGGTTGTTAAGTGAACACGCTTTCTCCAATAGCAGTTTTTGCCTAAAATGCTGGAAATGCTGGAAATTGACAAAAAATATCAAAATTTAGAATCATGTGTCTGCAGACACTGCAAATGACCATGAATACAAACTGATGGCCAAAATATTATATGAGAGGTTATTGCTGTCAGCACTTTGAAAATGGGTTGGAAGTAGCTCTAGGAGGTCCATCGTAACTTTGGATGGTCACTAAATAATGTCTACCTGTGATTTAATAGCAAAACTGACCCATGTTTGAATTCTCATGTTGGCATCACATTTCTAAATACAGCAGACACTGCAACTGGAGCGTGCTGGCAAACATTGTTTAGATATTACCCTCATCAAAATGACAACATCAAATGAAAATATATTTTAAAAATGTGAAAAACTCATTCTGTTGGTGTCATTCCCTGCTTGCAAAAAAACAACAACAACAAAAGACCTGACAGAAAATGTAAACTCAATAGAATATATATTTCCAAAATCTCTGAACTGTGATTCTGAATGCTCTCTGTGTGAATAGGTGGAAATATGAGACCGTTCATTTTTATCTATTTAACATTTTTATTTGTTTACACGAACAAAGCTGGGGAATGTTGACACCTGGGAAATGGAAAGGAGTCTGACTTATTTTCCTCTAATGTATGAAATCATGAATTGTACAAAAATTATGCAACTATTATGCAAAGTTATCATAAAATTATCTCTGTTTAGTAATGATAAAATATAAAACAAAAATCTTTAGCTGTGGCATTTAACATCTAACTAATCTTTTGAGCTCCATTTACAGAATATTGCACATAATCAGGGAAGTTAGGAAAGGTGTTTTCATATTAACAATAATGTACAAAGGAGAATGTAATGGTAATGAGGTAGCATTTTTAAGAATTCACTCTTAATTCTGTGTAGAATCTGAATTAGTTTACTCATGTAGTTCTTCTATATTTGTATCAATATTAATGTAAAGTTATGAAACACCAGTAAACTCTGGGATCTTTTTTCAATTTAATGAAACTGAATTGCACATACTTTATTTCTCTATTTCTCCCAAGGAAGGCTTAGGCATTTCTTATCATATAATGTTTGGCCAGAGAGTTGAATGCCAGGAAGTTGAGGAGAAAAAGTCAAAACTAAACAATACCCTCATTCATAAGTATTGTAAAAAGAAATTTACAGATTTTTACAAACTAAAAGAATAGTTTTCTAATAGATATTATTAACAAAATAGTAGTTTCCCAATATTGTGATTATTTATTATTTATTTATTTATTAATTCCATTTATATACCGCCCTTCTCCCGAGGGACTCAGGGCGGTGAACAGCTCATCTAAAAACCCCACAGAGAATACAAAAGTTAAAAAAAATATTAAATTTAAATCGGCTGCATAATAAGACTAAACCCCCCCCCTTAAAACCCAATTTAAAATTAAAAATGGAGACCAAATTTAAAATCATTTTCTCAGCCCAGGCCGGCCTGCTCAAAGAGCCAGGTCTTCAACGCGCGCCTGAAGGCCCTCAGGTCCGTGCCGGTACGAAGCTCCGGTGGCAGAATATTCCAGAGGGCGGGGGCACCCACAGAGAAGGCCCTACTCCTTGGCGCCGCCAGACGACACATAGCGGCCGACGGCACCCGGAGCAGACCCTCTCTGTGGGAACGCACCGGCCTGTTGGAGAACACTGGCAGAATGCGGTCCTGAAGGTAACCTGGTCCCATGCCATGGGTCGCCCTAAAGGTCAAAACTAGAACCTTGAAGCGAACCCGGAGAGCCACCGGCAACCAATGGAGAGGCGTCACATGGGCGCTACGTGACGCCCCCATGATCACCCGCGCGGCTGCATTTTGCACCAATAATGATTAGTCATTATTGCGCAGATTATATGATTGTATGGCCATTTGCAAGTCATGTGGCAGAACCCATGCTTTAAAAAGTGGGCATTGGGAGAGCAAGATCAACATCAAATTTGATTTTAGTTTTGAAGATGATTATAATTGATACAAATGCTTCCTACTAAATGATGTTTCCTTTTTGTTTAAAAGGAACTTAGAGTAGGGTTTTAGTAGATTATAGGCAATAATAAGGTTTAGTATATACTTATACCTATTATCTTGTAAGCGATTGACAAATCAAATAAATTATAACAATAAATTCTAAATTCTAGTATTTAGTTCTCCGAGGAATCCCCACACTGATTTTTGCTGAAACTCAGCCTTGAGGTCTTGTAGATGCAGAATAGAATACTTTTGCTTCATTCAGTAAAGTATGATATAGAGCGTTAATAACATTTTATACTGCCTTGGTATATACTGCACCCAGTTTTGGTTTTAATTCTAACTTCCTTGTCCTCATGAGCATCTACTATGACACAGGGGATTCAAACATGGACATATGTATGGTACAAATTATGATACACCATGAAAATGCCACCCACTGGGATTTTAGATCAAGATGGTGCAGTTTCTGCAGTTTTACTAACCCTATGCTACCGATTAAACAAATCATTTTCAAAATAGTTACTTTTGTTATCAGAGAAGGTCTGTATTGTGGCAGACCTGAGATATAAGATGAAAGCTTGAAGGTGTCAAAGCAACTCTCCCAGAACCTTTACATGCCCTAGATCTACAGTATATCCTAGCTGCTTGGTAGTTTTCAGTGCAACCACATAACTTCTAGCAGGATGCCAAGCATATACCCCATGGTTCTGTCATGTGAAAGAAATAAAGCTTCCACAATGGATGTGCCCTACTGGCAAGTAAAAAGAGAGAAATGATCAAGACACAACTAAATTGTATAGTATTATTATGGCCTTATAAAGTGAGGAATTTAATAGAGAGATCAGCTTTTATGCTTTCATGGGAAGATAGGTCACAATCCTTTTATCACAAGAGATAAATAAAATCAAACATTAAGTTTTAAGAGAGAATATAGAAAATTTCTTTTTTAACTCTAAGGAACGTACAAAACAGTGACTGACAGAGAAAATAAAAATTCTGAACTACTGAACTTATAGTGAACTAAATTTTATATTATGCTACAGTGCCTTAAAATAAACTTGAATAGAAAGTATAAATTTCTAAGTTATCCAAAATATGATGCTGGTTTGCTCCTATTTAAAAGTTCTGAGCTGCATAAAAATGCGCCATAACTGAGCTTCTGTAGAGACAATAGATGACAGAGGTGATAAAAGTTTAAATAACAGCAGCCTTTTAAAAAAAAAAGTAAGCCTGGAAAATACTTTAGGTAAAGTTATTACTTACTCCTTAAAGCCTGTAAAGCTCTGCTTGCTTCCCTGATCTTCCAGGTTCTTGTAATAATAAGTACAACACTTGGGAGAGTGACACAACTTTTATCCTTTTACCTAACCTTGATACACAACTCCCATCTTTCCTTTCTAAAGTAGCAGAGGAGAGGGACTGCGCCTGAAAAGATTTTTCCTTTTGCAACAAGCTCAAGATTATGCCTGAGAGAAAATGTTGATTGAGAATGTCTGCCTGGCACACAGCTAATAGACTGAAGTGCTGTAAAAGCAGACTGGCTTCACAATAGATTACGTCTTAATTCCTTGAATGGCATTCAAGAAAGTTCTCTTACCATCTTCCATCTTTAAGGTAATAGACACCAATATTGAAAAAAAATGTGATTTATACAGATTAGTTTTATAAAAATTGCCCCAGATTGAATGAGGTGGAGAACAGATTATCTCAGTGGAAGGAGCACAGGAAGCTCAATGCATGTATTACTAATTTAATAAAATCTAATAAGAGCTTTCAGCATAAAGTGAAGTACTTACTACATTAGTGGTTCATTAATGTGCAGTAGGATTTCCAAACAAAAGGAGAAGCATTAATGAAATACTAATAACTGAAGTACTTATCACGAATATACATGTTGAAAGTTCTCTCCATTTCATTCAGCTGACAGATACTGTTTCTTTGTAAAGAAAGCCTGATCTACTGGAATCATTTAATGGAAAAAGACTCCTTTCACATTCTCCCCAAGTCGCATTAAAAAAAATAAATCCAACAACCTAAAGGGATTTTTGGTACACAAAGAAACATGGATTTTGACAAGAATTTTTAATTTTTGTGCATTTATTTTTAACAGTATGTTAAAATTCTACTGTCCAACTGATTATTTTCAATTGCTAACATTTATTTTTACATAGATGCCCTTGGCTAAAACAAAAAGATGATAAACCTTATTATTATCTGCTGCTTTCTCTTTTCCTCCCCATTTTGTTATCTTTTTTTCTTGTTTTTCTTTTATTTGTCTTTTTTTGAATTATAATAATTTTATTAAGTATAGTTTCTTGACATTTTGGTAAGATCAAATGTATTAAGTCAATAGTTTTCAAAGAGGATAATAGTTTTTTTTTCAACAACAGGGACTCTGCTTCATTGCTGATTTGATACAGCAAAAGCCTTTATTAGAATTATACTATCGAGTGTACTTCTCATAAAAAGAAGCAGTGATTACAGTTAAATCCCTGCAGGACAAAGTTTTAAAATTGTTAACTCTGTATGCATCCCATCCATCTCCTGAGTAATGTAGAACTTTGGCCTGCTAAATATGAGCTCAATAAGAACTTATCATGACAGATTTGTTATTACTTTATACTGAGGAAAGGGAAGTAACTCATTCTTATTATAGAGCTTATTTCCAAGATCTATTTATCTCTAGATCCATTATGAATAATGTGCAAATGTATAATAAAGGTGCTATATCATGCTATCACTCACTTATTCACTCTCACACATGCAAGCACACACACACACACACACACACACACACACACACTAGTTTTTCCTCACTAAAGTTTTTAATCAGTTTAAAATCTTAATTTCATGTGTCTTTTCTTAGTTTGTAGAAAACTGATAGCCACAGGCAGGGTTGGGATTCAATTTTTTTAACAATCAGTTCTGTGGGCGTGGCTTAGTTGGTGGGTGTGGCTTGGTGGTCATGTGACTGGGTGGACATGGCTTGGTGGTCATGTTATTGGCTGGGTGTGGCCAACTCAATATCACTCACACCGAGGCATGTATCTCCTCGCCTGGCTTCTCATGACTATGGGGATGCTGCAACAGTCGTAAGTGTGAAAAATAGTCATAAGTAACTTTTTTCAGTGCCATTGTAACTTTGAATGGTCACTCCACACAAGCAAAATACCAGCAAAGGAGGGGGAAAAAAACTCCAGAGAAGTTCCAGAGACAGGAAGTCTAGTCCTGCCAAGAATGTAATAAGAGTTAATGGAGAGGCAGTTTCTGTCAGCAACACCAGACTGTTTCCTTCCTGCCTTCTTTACAGGATTAGGCCAGTAATTTCTTCTAACAATCGGTTCTCCGAACTGTTAGAATGTTAACAACCGGTTCTAGTGAATAGGTGCAAACTGGTAGAATCCCACCCCTAGCCATAGGGCCTCAAGAAATGAAGTGATTCAAGAAAAATATTTGGGATTATTTAGATTTTAAATAACTTAATTTCCCACTGAAGTGCTTTGGTTAAAAGCCAGGGCCAGCCAGTTTAGGATACTTCATTGGTATGTCTTTTGGCATCTGTTTAAAAGTCCACTTTGTCTCAAACATCATTAAGATGGCAATTATGGAAACATGTTGTTGTTTTTCCTTAAACATAATATTAATCTATCAGACGAAACATTGTGGCATCTTGCATTTCAAAGACATTTTTTAGCATTTACATTTAAAAACAAGCAAACCATTGAAATGGATTTCAGCTTATTCCTATATCCTGAAACAAACCAAAGCTTCTCTTATCATAAATTCTGTTTCTCTTTCCCATTTAGAAAGAGATCACTGAAGAAACCTGTTTCCTCCTGTTTCTTGATTAGTACTTTTTTAGTTGGTCGGGTAAGATGCTATTACACTTTCACTCTACAAAATGGCTCTCCATTTGCAGATCTGCAAGCATCTAGAAATTAATAAACCAAAACTCATAGGAATCATAGCCAAAACTGAAGTGTGATGGATTCTCTGCTGTTATTATACTATTTAGAAACAATCAAAGGGACAAAGAACAGCTAATGATATAACAGTGAAATTTCAAGGTCAATAAAGTGTTATTTTTTTAAAAAAATCATACCCTAAATAATTGTTAAAATAGCGCAAAAAATGATTTGGTGAATATATTCTAGGTGAAGCTTGAAATGTTCCCAGGTTGTTTCAAAACTCATTTAGTTACCCTGTAAGTAAATTTTGTTTCTAACATCTATTTTCATGTTTTTCACCTGTTTGAAAATGTAATGCAAATTGCTTCGCTAGAACAGCTCAAATTTGCTTCCTAGAAAGACAGCATATAATTTCTCACTTATAAATAAGAAAAAAAATCCCAAAAGAATTTCTTGCCTAACTTCTCTGCTAAATTAATAATTAACACTGTATTTTAGAAATTTCATTCTTTTAAAATGAAGGAAATCTGTAGCTTTGAAGTTAAAGACTTCCAAAATGTACATTTAAAACAGCCTACGGCTCAAACATACACAGAGCTGCATTTCTTAAGAGTAACCTTACTAGATATAGTCAGATTGCTATTGGATCCATATCTATTATTCTCTTTTTAAAAAGATGATGGATGTGCTTGTGAATATTACTAGTGCTGTACAGTGAATAATTTCCTTCTTGTTATGTCATTAGTTCCTTTTCATAAAGTATTTGCTTTTGCTGATAATGCCTGATGAATTGTTTTGAAAAATTCCTATTATTTAATTAATGTAATAATGAATGTGCAGCTGTCTAAATAAAGGCAGTAAAAGAATGTTAATTATACAAATGTTAAAATGGACTATAAAAACAGTATTTCAAATGAAGCACTCATTATTTCAAATATGATAAAAGATGCATTTTTAAAAACTTTAATAAATATTGAAAGTATCTTGTTCAGGCCCAATCTTTAGCAAAAAAATAATAATGATTATTTTCATTAAGATTATCAGAAATGTATTGCAGGGCTGAATAATTTCAAAACATATGTATTTTAAAACTAATTCTATAATTTTTCATTTTTATATGAGAGCAAACTTGACATTATCAAAATCCCAGTGGCCACTTGTCCTCTATTTAAATTAAAGTCAGTAGGGCATCATTGTATGTTGGAGATAGTTGGTTTTTTTCTTTTGAATTCCCACATGCAGAACTTAATAAACAAAGGCTCTCTTTCTTTTTCTTTCACTTTTTTCACTTTTTTATGATCTTGCTTCATTTTATTGTCTACAGCTCCCAGGAAAAATATATTTAAATAAAAAACCATAAATATTATAAAATACAAGTATACAAAGGTTAATGGAATTAATATTTCTGTGATGTAAAGTTAGAATACATTTATTAGTTTATGTTAATTAGTTAATGCTGAAGAATCAGAAAACAAAATGTCATTGTTAAAACATGATTTTGAATGATCATATATATAATATTAATGCATCTTATCATAAAATTTGTTTGCTATTCTTAGTTCTCATCAAAATATATTGATGAAAATCATATGGGCAGATGATGTTATGTACTGTAGCGAGGTCTCTTTTTAGTGTTTCCTGGGTAGAGTCCTCTTGATGGAGCCCTAACTCACTGAGCATAGTCTACACATTTACTGTTTTAACCAACCTCTTTCCCTCTGCAAACTTCACTTGGATAATGTTCCCAAATGACATTGAGTGATTTTAAATGACATATAATCCAAGAACTAGGAGAGTCCCTGGGAATTATCACTCCACAAAGGCGCAGGGATTCCTTGCTTCTGCCCTTGAAGCATTACAAACACATTCAAGAAGAATTGGAATTTTATATTCTTTTAATAGCCCTGCAGAAATGTATTGTGGCAATCATTTCATCTCATGTGGACAATCCCTCTAATAGTTTCTGTGTTCTGCAGTTGCTAATTTCCAGTCAGCACATAAGTTTCCGGTCAGCACGTAAGTCCTCACTTTGGTGATCTGCAGAAGAGAGAAGCCACGGATTTCAAGAATAGACATCTATTATCTTTATTGATCAGTTTTATTTCATCACACAAACTGCAACAGAAATAGTAGTGAAGGAAGGCTAGAAAAAATTGTAAAACCATTACACAGAAACTGGTTTTATATTTTTGATATAGATTAGCTTTATCCTGCTACCTACATAACCAATCTTATTAGACAACTGAAGATTGCAGATATAGATAAGCACAGTGAGAGAAAATTCAGAGAAATATCTAGCATCAGATGAGGGTCTCATAAATAATTGATTCTAATGTAAGCACATGTGATTGCTCCTATTAGGTATTTATTGCTTTTTATGATATTTTTATCTTATTTTAATTTTTTATTAGTCACCAGAATCATATGTTTGGGATGGGAGGCCATTTAAATTGAATGTACAGCTGAATGGCTGAATGAATGAATGAATGACTGAATGAATCAACCAATCAATCAATCAACATCTATTCATCTTCTTCATCCTTCTTGCTTTCTTAAAAAGTAAATAAGTTAGGTTTTTGGATCTATAGAGTTTGTATCCAATAACTGAAGCCTGAGCCAATCTTTGTTTAAAATTATCCATCTTTAATCCTAAATATAAAGCAATGGCAAGTAATAATCAACACCTTGTACTCAATAATTTCATTCAGCAGTATGGTCAAATGCATAAGAAGATTATGGATATCAGCAATTTTGATACAGCAATTTTATGGATTTGGTAGGAAGTAATTTGAAATATGGAGCAAGTGAGATAACAAAAATATTGCAATGAGTAAATCTTTTTTTCATCATTCAAAGCCAATAACAGTAACTCCTCTGGTGAAATTTTTATCTACTCCTGGGCTGGAAAAATCTCCACAATTCTTTGGGATGCAAGAAGAATTAAATCAGTTTTATCTTCAATTAATATGATATAAACAAGCTGATCCATGTGTGGATTCAGTAGAAAAAATGCATTGGATAGTTATAGTCAGATGTTGCTTATGAATGATTTGTGTGTATGTGTTTGTGTGTGTGTGTGTATATATGTATGTATGTATGTATGTATGTATGTATGTATGTATGTATATATATATATATATATATATATATATATATATATATATATATATATATAAATATATATATATGTTTTCTGAGGTTTTTGCGGGTATTTGTATGTGGATCTTTAAGTATTCGGGTTTTCTCCCACATAGAATTGGAAGTATCTAGGCGACGTTTCGATGAAGTCTCATTCATCATCTTCAGGCTTGTGTTTTCAGCTCTGTGCTTCTCAGAGTAATGTGAGCTTGCAGCTGCTTCTTCCTTTTAACTGCTAGTGGGGGTGTGACTTGATTGGGTGGGGGCTTGGTTGTGTTCTGATTGGCTGGGGGTGTGTTCTCATTGGTTGGGGGTTTGGCTGTGTTCTGATTGGCTGGGGGTGTGTTCTGTTCCGGTGGGGGCTTGGTTGTACTCAAATCTATCGACTCCTGATATTGTGCTGCACCAGAGATAAAATCAGCAAACTTTTCCACAAACACAATATCACGACAGATTTTTGGTACTGACCAAAAATTAGCCAACATCCTAAGAAGCCCCAAAGACAAGATCCAGCTAGAAAACCAAGGAGTTTATGAAATACCATGCAACAATTGCCCAGCCACATACGTTGGACAAAGCAACAGGAGAATAAATGCACGCATCGCAGAATACAAGAACACAGTCAGAAAAGAAGAAAATTCTTCCTCCCTTTTCCAGCACCTTAAAGCCACAGGATATGAAATTAATTCTGAGGGAACCAAATTAATCTCCAATACTGAATACTTCACAAGAGAATAATCAGGGAAGCATCGAAATAGAGAAACACCCCCATAACATGAACAAACAGTACGATGCCTCCCACCTGCCAGACATTTGGAAACTAGCCCTTATCAACAAATGAGTCCCAGCCACGAAAACCAACACTGGACCCAAAACAACACAGGATGCCACCACCAATCTCCCTCACCAGACTCAAACCCAAACCCACCCCATAGATGAAAGGCAACCACCATCCAGAAACCAGACCACAGCTGCATCACCAGCTGCCAAACACTCTGACCCCCAAACCAAGCAAACTGACACATGCCATGAACACAGAGCCAGGCCTCAAACTCGGAGCCAAACCAAAACCTGGAACGTCACATCACAGCCACCCACTCCGGATATCACATCACAGAACTCAGAAGCTACACCACAAAACCTCAGGATGTTGCAACACAGCCAACAACCCAGGAGATTACAATACAAGACCCAGGATGTCACCAGATTAGAACTCAGAAGGTCATCACATAGCCCATTACTCAGGTCATTATGACCCAGGAGATTATAGCACAAGACCGAGGAGGTCACAAGATTAAAACTTAGAAGGTCATCCCACAGCCCATTACCCAGGTCATTACGACCCAGGAGATTATAGCACAAGACCCAGGAGGTCATAAGATTAGAACTCAGAAGGTCATCACACAGCCCATTACCCAAGTCGTTACAATACAGGAAGCGGATAGACACACAACCAATACCTCAGCCACACATGTTCTTAAGAAAAAGCCAGCCAATCTGCAAACATCAACTCCATCAACCAATCAAGAAATGACAACACAGCCAACCTCCCCACCAGTATATATAGGGAGACAGCAGCTCAGATCACACTTTGCTCGCACAAAGCCGAAAGCACCAGCCTGAAGATGGCGAATGGGATCTCGTCGAAACGTTGCCCAGATAGTCTCAATCTTACATGGGAAAAGACCCGAACACACCAAGACCTGCATACCTGTACCCATGAAAATCTATGAAACCACACATGTGTGTATGTGTGTTTTTTTGTGTGTGTATGTATATGTTCCTCTTTGTAAAGTGTGGTTCTGGGGTTCAGATGGGCTTATTGATCACATACCTGGCTCCCTGCTATGTGACATCGGCCGTGCCTGAGCTCCTCGAGGTCGTGGCCAACTTGGCAGTTGAGACCTCCAGGCTGATGGTCATAGGGGATTTCAACCTGCCTTCAGCTGGCGGGACCTCGGGGGTTGCTCAGTTGTTCTTGGCTTCCATGACAGCCTTGGGCCTGACCCAATTAATTAGGGACCCACTCATACTGGAGGTCACATCTTGGATCTGGTTTTTGTCTCTGGACAGTGGCAGGATGATCTAGGTGTAGGAGATATAGTTATTGAATCCCTGTCAGGGTCTGATCATTCGCTCCTTAGGCTAGACTTCCAGGCCACTCCTCCCCATCGCAGGGAAGTGGACCAATTATGATGGTACCACCCCAGGCGCCTGATGGATCCAGATAGGTTCCTGACGGAGCTTGGGCCTTGTCCCGACGTTCGAGCACACGACTCAGTTGAGGACCTGGTCGCCACCTGGGACAGGGTGGCGGCTGGGGCCCTTGACCGGGTCATGCCCTTACGGCCTCTGACCCGGCGCCGCTCTCACTTGGCCCCTTGGTTTTCCAAGGAGCTGAGGGAGATGAAGCACCGGAAAAGACGCCTGGAGAGTATTTGGAGGACCACTCGCTCTGAATCCGACCGAACACTATTACGGTCTTATATTAAGACCTATTTAGTGGCGATAAGGGTGGCAAAGCATTCGTACTTTTCCGCACTTATTGCGTCTGCAGGAAATTGCCCAGCCGCCCTGTTTAGAGTGACCTACTCCCTCTTGGAAGGGGGAGCGCGGGAGGACCCCTTGCAGGGATGGGCTGAGGACTTTTCAAATTTCCTGTTGGATAAAATCGCTCGGATCTGGGATGGGTTGGACTCTGAATGGGCAACTCTGGGCGGGGGGTCGGGGGCGGAATTTGGGGAAGTCATTTGGGAAGAGTTTGATCCTGTGACCGAGGACATGGACAGGATGCTGCAGGGGCTGAATGCTACCACATGTTTATTGGACCCGTGCCCCTCCTGGCTGGTGTTGGCCAATCAGGAGGTGACACGAGGTTGGTTCCAAGGTATTATTAACGCTTCCTTGAGTGAGAGATATCTGCCCACTGTCTTGAAAGAGGTGGTGGTGAGACCTCTCCTCAAGAAACTGTCCCTGGACCCAACTCTGTTATCTAATTATCATCCAGTCTCCAACCTTCGCTTTGTGGCGAAGGTTGTTGAGAGTGTGGTGGCACGACAGCTCCCCCAGCACCTGGATGAAGTTGTCTGTTTAGATCCACGCCAATCGGGCTTCAGGCCCGGGCACAGCACAAAGATGGCTTTGGTCGCATTGGTAGATGATCTCTGGAGGGCCCGTGATAGAGGTCATTCCTCTGTCCTGATCCTATTAGATCTCTCGGCGGCTTTTGATACTGTCGATCACAGTATCCTATTGCGACGGCTGGAGGGGTTGGGGGCACTGTTTTGCGGTGGTTCTCCTCCTTCGTCTCTGGCTGTTTGCAATTTGTGTTGGCAGGGGGGCAGAAATCGGCCCCGAGGCCCCTGGTTTGTGGGGTTCCTCAGGGGTTGGTGCTCCTGCCCCTTCTGTTCAACATTTATATGAAGCCGCTGGGTGAGATCATTTGTGGCTTCAGGGTAGAATTCCATCAGTATGCTGATGATACTCAGCTGTACATTTCTACCCCGGGCCACCCCAATGAAGCCGTCGAGGTGATGGCCCGGTGCCTGAAGGCCGTGCGGTGTTGGATGGGGCGGAACAGGCTTCAGCTCAACCCATCTAAGACTGAGTGGCTGTGCTTCCCAGTGCCCCGATACAGCCAGCTAGTTCCATCGCTGGCTGTGGGGGGGGGAAATTCTTGCTCCCACAGAGAGGGCTCACAATCTGGGTGTCTTCCTGGATGTGCAGCTGTCATTGGAGGACCATGTGGCAACTGTCGCCAGGGGGGCTTTCGGTCAGGTCCATAGGATCTACCAATTGCGGCCCTTTCTGGATCGGGGTGCCCTTCGCATGGTCACCTCCACCCTTGTGATCTCCCGCCAATGCTCTCTACATGGGGCTTCCCTTGAAGAGCACCCGGAGGCTCCAGCTGGTGCAGAATGTGGCTGCACGGATGGTGTTGGGAGCTCCACGGGGCTCCCATGTTACGCCACTCCTGCGTGAGCTGCATTGGCTCCTGGTGGCCCTCCGGGTGTGCTTCAAAGTTTTAGTTACCATCTTTAAAGTGCTCCATGGCTTGGGACCAGGATATTTGCGGGACCGCCTCCTGCCATTATTGGCCTCCTCCCGCGTATTGACCAATACGCTCCCATAGAGTCGGCCTCCTCGAGATGCCGCCGGCTGGTGGGCTGGCGACCCCGAGGGTGCGGGCCTTCTCGTTGGGGGCACCCTCCCTCTGGAATGAATGAGGACCATCCCTGATCTCCTGACCTTTTGGCACGCTTTGAAAACTTATTTATTTCATCAAGCCAGTCTGGCCTAGGGTTTTTAGGGGATTTTAATTAGGGTTCGTCTGGTTTTTAGTTTTTAGCCCTCTTTTTTAGTTCTCAGCCTTTTATATTTGGTCTTTTAGTAGTTTTTAATTTTGTACTGTTTTTTGTATTTTAATGTGGCTGTACACCGCCCTGAGTCCTGTTAGGGAAATAGGGTAGTATATAAGTTAAAATAAATAAATAAATAAATAAATAAATAAATAAATAAATAAATAAATAAATAAATATGTATACGTATATGCATATGTATATGTATATATTATCCTGATCATTCCAATTTGTGAGCCAGTTAACAAAATAGGATGGCTAATGTGTACAAAAATATTAAACTAATTTTTTCAAGATTGATTCTTTCCAAGGCCAGTCATACATTATTGCATCAAAGCACTAAGAAAAGTATGGTAAACAGTTATCCATAGTATGACAAATCTATATATTCAGTTTTAATGACAAGACTGATACATTATAAAATAACACAGATTAGTTTAATATATTATTTAGTAAGCAGTTTGTTGATCTACTACGTATAGTTTCAAATTAAATCAAAATTGAGGTGATTCATTTCTTAGTACAAGTTTCAAATTTGTGCAGTGTAGAATTCCAATATAGGGAGGGTTTTTCATTTGCTGTGAGGACAAATATAGATTTCCCACTGCATTATGGGAATAAACACACTTGGATTCAAATTGATGCCTAGTTCTGTTTATTAATTCCTACTTGTATTTTTGTAGGCTCAGAAAGGCCAAAGGCAGTTGGAGAAAAATCAGTAATCAAGGATCCTTCAAATATTTTAATAATAGTTCAATCTCAATCTTGAAATAGCTTTCTCCATATAAAAAAGTCAAGATGACAGCTAAAAGCCATGTAATCAAAGCCTTGTTCTTTTTAGTTCCTCAGGCAGGGATTGCATGGGTGTAGCCACTGTATTTTTTTTTTTTACTTTTCCTGTGGATGTCCCTGGATATGTGCATATTCATTGAAGATATAAATCCTTATTTTTCCCTAGTTCCCATGAGAATCAGTGATTTTATCTTCTAATAGCTGGAGCATATCTGAGAGAGAAAGAGGACTTTGTTTCTTATTTATTAGCATTTTAGCGATGAATCTTAATGAAGATTCTGATTCAGATTAAAAAGGAAGGAAAAGGAATAAATCATTTTTCTATTAAAAAAAAGACCCCCAGTGATGGACTACCTTGACATGATTGTGGAATTTAATGTACTCCAAGGAGGATGAGAATTATGCCAGAAATTCAACCATAGGTCACAGATCTCAGCAGAAGCCAGCAGTTGCTGTTTATCTGTTGCAAATATACAAAGACTGCAAACAAAGAAATAATGAT
Organism: Bungarus multicinctus; assembly: GCA_023653725.1. Taxonomy (NCBI): domain Eukaryota; kingdom Metazoa; phylum Chordata; class Lepidosauria; order Squamata; family Elapidae; genus Bungarus; species Bungarus multicinctus. The sequence goes on along the minus strand of CM042846.1, from coordinate 55,245,674 downwards.
CTGTTATTATCAAAGAGCAATGAGGATATCTGAAAAGAATGCACCAGTTCTGGAAAGAACAACACCAAGTGAAAGAAATAACAGAATAAAGGCTAGCAGATCAACACTGGCTTATAATATGATATAAAGTATTCACAGAAATAGAATTGGAAAAACTGAAAAGGTCTATCCAGGGCAAAGAAATCAAAGTCTTGCCAAAAGTAGCTCAAACTGTAGAGGCAAACAAGAGTGGATTAGTAATATACAGTAGAAGTTGGCACCACTATTGAATTGTTTTCAGTCCCAAATTAGGCACCCTCTTCTCTGCCTTCTTCCTAGAAATATCTCTAACTGAAATACAAGATGAATTGAAACAATGAACAACTGAGCATCTAGAACAACACAAACACAACAGAATAAGGTTGTCTGAACTGAAGTTTGTTACAAAAAAAGGAAGCATAAGTATCAAACATCAAATACAACCACCAGCTCATTGCAAGAAAAAAACAACTAATGGATGGCACAGCTGAAGTTACAGCTCAATACATTGGGTGAAAAATCAACAAACAAGAAAAAAAGCCAAACAAAATGGAACATAAGATTGGGAAATAAGATTAGCATGCTAAGCTCAGGTATAAACAAACTACAACAGATGAAATAAAAGAAGTTGAAAAAGATGACCAACAATCTGTACTCAAGAAGCATCAGCTAGAAACAAGGAAGATCAATGAAGTATTGGAAATGATAAAAGAATAAATAAGCTAAGAAAATCAGCCAATATATTTAAATTGCACACTGTAGTCAGAATCTCCAATTTCAGTTGACTCAGAAATGTTTATATCACTCCATGAACGGAGAGACTGCAATGAACCAGTCAATACCTGATAAAGAAAAAACAGTGCAATTCTGAGGGCAGCTATGGGACAAGTCAAAGCAATAGAACAACATGCAGCATGGGTAAAGGAGATGGATGGAAATAAAGAAAATATCTGAACTTTAAAAAAAAACTTTTAATAACAGCAAAAGCAGTGGAGAAAAGGGCAAAGAAGATCAAGAAGTAGGGAGCACTGGGAATCTGCATGGTTTTTGTTGAAACATCTGTTTGCTAAGCACTTTAGCAACAGACAGCAAGGAGGTGAATTTGAAGATTGGTTAACTTTTGGTAAATATCACACTGACTGTGAATATTACACTCAAAAAATTGTTACAAGATTTTTTATTTTGCTGGTATAATGTTCATAATTGGATTGTAATAGAGCCTGATAATTACAGTTGCATGTCATGACACTTGTTAAATGAAGCAAGCCCCCCCCCCAACTTACCCCCCAAAGAGATTTAATCTGGAAATAAGGAGAAACTTTCTGACAGTGAGAACAATCAAGCAATGGAACAGCTTGCCCTCGGAAGTTGTGGGAGCGCCATCACTTGAGACTTTCAAGAAGAGATTGGACTGCCATTGGTCAGAAATGGTGTAGTGTCTCCCACTTGGGTTTGGACTAGATGACCTACAAGGTCCCTTCCAACTCTGATTATGTGTTATTATTATAACATCCTTGGTCTCCCAATGAATTTTTAAACAAATACATGAGTCATTCATCAGTGCCTCAGGGTTGAGGGAGGCCCTTGGAAGTCTTGTGTCCTACCCTCCCCAACGCCTCCTCCACCCCTGCAAGACAACCTATATTCTCTTTCCCATTCCTTGGGTCCACACACACCTTTTCCCACTCCTACCACATCCCTCCAAGTCTTAGGCCTGATTTCCACCTCACCAGGCCAAACATCCTATCTACCTTTTGAAGACTTTCAAGGCTTTCCAGAGGGAATTATTGCTTGGCTGCATGATATAATTCTGGAAGTAGCTGCCATTTTGTCACATCCACAGGACTTGGTGCTACATTTTGGGGCCTTAATGAGGTCCATACAGTGCTATAGAAGCTTTCTGCAACATTCAGAAGATTCTGTAGTGTTGTGCAAAGCTTGTTAAGGTAGGTAGAAAGCAATTTGTTTGGAGGTTATCCACAAGTGGGGCTCTCTTTTCCGAAATGAGGTCTGGAGAGCTTCAAGGGGTAAGTGGATGGGTGATGGGCATGTGTGGTGTAATGGGAAGGGAGAGAGGCAGGGGTGCTGCAGTGTACCTGCTTTAGTTATAAAGGTGAATGACTGCAGGGCACTGCAGCCATCGTAACTTTGAAATAGGGTGGTATGTAATTTTGAGGGACGCATCTATTATAACTTTGAACATTCATGAAGTGACCTGTCATATCTTGAGCACTACCTGTGTGTTATTCCAAAACTGATTGCCAAAATCAGTCCTTCGTATTTAAAATTTGCTGATTTTAAAGTGCAATGCTTAATAAGTCTGCAGAGTGATGCAAAAAGTTCTAATGGTTGAAAAAGTGTTTTTTCAAGTGATACAAAGTGGCTCCTTTAAAAGATCAGAGATGACCGGAGGTAGTTCTGGAGAACCAGTAGCAGAAATATTGAGTAGTTCGGAGAACCGGCAAATACCTCCTCTGACTGGTCCCGCCCCCATCTATTCTCTGCCTCATGAGTCCCAGTTGATAGGCTGGGTCTTTCGTTGCCCTGCACAGGAGAATGGAGATGAAAAGCAGGTTAGTGGGGTGGGAGGGAATGGGATTTTGCAGTATCCTTTCCCTGCCATGCCTACCAAGCCATGCCATGCCCACCCAGCCATGCCCACCAAGTCACATCACACCCACCAAGCCACGCCCACAGAACCGGTAGTAAAAAAACATTGAATACCACCACTGGACCAGACCTAGTATATAGTACATACTTATTACATAACAACACAAACAAGGCTGGCTCTAGACATTTTGGCACCTGGGAGTCATACTCTGGTGTTCTCTGGTTTGGCTCATCTTCCAATTTTTTAGGTATTTAAAAAAGACCCCCGGTTGTTTCTTTTTTTTCTTTTTTAAGCTTTACATTTTTGATTTTATGCATATTTTCCTCTTCAGACATTCCACTGGTTAGAATATATGATTACAGTTTTTTACTTTTTATTGAATTTTGAGAGGTCTTTTCAATTTTGGTGCTCCCTAAAATTTGGCTCCCTTGGGCCCTAGTTTGAGCCTAGAGCTGGCCCTGAGTACAAAACTTCGAATGTACAGTGAAGGCATATACAATAAACATATTATATAAGCAGATACTTCAGAAATAGTTTAAAAAATGTTTTATTTTTGTTTTGATTACAGTTGATTACAAATAAAGGAAACAAAATGAAACCGGAAAGGTTTTATTAGAGGTATACGGAGGAGCTTAAACAACTAGATGGCTTATGAGTCACAAAACATTACAAATAGCCACAAATGTAACTAAAAACAAAATAAATATTTAGAATGTTTCATGAGGTTTTTAAACTTCAGTATTTATAAAATATATAATACTTTATCTTACATTTACTCTGCCATTTTCCCCAGTCAGTATTTAAAAATTTATGAGATATTACAACATACAAAGCAATGAGAATAAACCTAAATCAGATTATTTTTTATATAAGGGGAAACATAGCTGACGTTATTTTAATATTCTTTGTCAAGAAATTGTATCTCCTTCAAAAATAGTCATTTTCCAACCCTATATATATATACATATTACTTAGACATAATTATATTATAAAGTGAGAGAAAAATATGCTTTTGAACTGTAGAAATAAATGCAACAATGTTGTTCAATAATATTTGACAATTTAGTATTATAAGAATGATTAAAAATGATAACTTTAGAATATTTGAATGGGACAATACTTTAAATCAAGGAAGCTTCTCTTGATTAATAATAACCATACGACAATTTTGTTCATTTCTCGTTCATGTTATTTGGAGACATACTTTGGTTATAATCCTGTGAGCAATTAAATTTTATAAGTAAACCTTTTCAATACTTTAACTTGCTGCTCTGTCACAGATTGATCAGTGGCTCTGTTTGTATCAAAAGGAAGAAAGCATGCGTACAAACTCATTACACATTTCTTCGTTCAGCGCAGATATATGCTGGGGGTTTCGTGCTTGCATTGATCTGACTGCAGTCACTGTGACTCTGTGTGCACTCTGATTCACAGAGCACTTTGTCAACAGGAATAATCCATCTCTGAACTGGAAACCAATATCTAAATCTAAGCAAATCAAAGCATTTTCTCTTTTGTAACATAAAAATTATAGATTTCATGCAATTTTCAGTCATTTCCATAGGGATTCATTTTCTAAAGGTAATTTATATTAAAACACTGTAAATTATTTTTATGAAAATCAGAATTGTCAACTTTAAATGTCTGCAGACTCCAAATGAAGACCCTATGAACACATTATTTCATTTCAAATGACCAGCCACGTGCTATAATATTCTCTGCCATCAATATTTCTATTTAAATGTTTCCTTGTGCCCTTTGTTCCTGTCTTCCATATAACACAGAATAGCCTAAGAATTGTAGTGTAATAGTGGTAGAGAAAATAATATAATTTGTTGTGAGTGGCAGCAGAACTGATATATTATTGAAAAACATTACTGAATCTACTATTATATGAAATGTTAAGAACATGTTATATTTTATTCACCTGAAGAATGTATTACAAGGTTATTGTAAGCACTACCAATGGTGGCATCAGACTGCTTCCTTCTTTATATTATTAGTTTTGTTGTCTAAAGTGAAGAAGCCTTCATTGTTTGTATCTGGTTGTATACAGGCTTCTGTAAGATAATGTACTATATAATGTACTATAGATTTCAATAGAGTAGAAGATTAGTTGCAAGCAATTTTCACACAAAAGCTTATTCACTACAGACCACCATATTAAAACTGGGATTCTGTATTCACTATAGTCAGAGTATTTGCTCTGGGAGTGCCAGAGTCATAAATACAGTTCTCTAGAAATTGTAATATTCTGTGTCTTCTCTTTTAAAATGGTTTATAAAGAAAAGTTTTAAAGAAAAATAGGTGAATGCTCCTTCATGATTACATACTTGGATTACTTCATTAAATATTAATCCCATTCCTTCCTTGCTATCTTCATCTTTTTCAGTTAGGAAGTTTAGCATCTTAAATACCAATTTCTTTTACATCTGAGTATTCTGAGCTATTTTAAACTGTGTGAGTTGCATATGTGTTGTGTGTGTGTGTGTTTTCAAATCGGTCTTTGTCTCCTGGTGATTCTTCCTAGATTAGTTTCTGCAGTTTTCTTGTCAGGATATTTTTGGGTGGTGGTGGTAGGATTGGCTTGCTACTGTCTCCTTCCTAGGGCTGAAAGAGAATAACTGCCTCATGGTTGGTTCCTTAGGTGACTTTGTGCTTATGGAGTGACTGAACTCACAGTCTCCTAATATCACCACTCCAGAAGTGGTATTCAGCAGGTTCTGACCAGTTCTGGAAAACCGGTAGTGGAAATTTTGAGTAGTTCGTGAGAACCAGCAAATACCACTTCTGATTGGAGATTTTACAGTATCCTTCCCCTGCCACACCCACCAAGCCATGCCCACAGAACCAGTAGTAAAAAAAATTGAATCCCACCACTGCAATTGTTTGTCAAATAATGCTACCTATACTATGAACCTATGCATCCTCCTCAGTATCTGAGGTTCTGAACATTTCAAGAAAAGTTATAGTTTAAAAGTGCCTATTGAAACAATGAATCTGAAATCTTCATATTAAAATGAACAATATTTGCTCTATGTTGTGGCTTTAAAAATAGAAAGGTGACATTTTGTTTAAATGTAAATGCTGTTTTCAAAATAACTCATATTGCAAGCTTAAACTATCCTTTTCTGTTTCTATTATTCTATTACTGAGATCTATTACTAGCTTTTCTGTCTCTTGCTTTTTCACCCAGGAGCAACCTCAGAGGACAGGAGACTCCACTGAATACTATAGATACTTCCTCTCTACTTTGTATAGGTTCTTTAGAATAGTGTTTCTCAATTTCAATTATTTTAAGATGTGTGGACTTCAAATATTCATTTTAAATGATAATGCTACATTTTTCAAACAATCAGTAAATTATATAATCATCAAATAAATGAAGTATGACTAGATAATTAATCCCTTAATTCTATTTGGATATGTAATTCAAATCGATCTATTTCAATGTCATGTTGTTTTATGGCTATTAAAATAATTTCATAGCAGCCAGTTTGGGACTTATGAACAGGTATACTGGTCACAACTATAAGAATATATGGCAATTATACTATAATTGTGCAGCATGTCAATAATTTTTTTAAGGCACAATCAAGATAATTCCATTAATGAATATTCTTTGTTACATGAATTACAAGTTGAATAATAAATGTAGCTGTTTTGTATGTAATCATGCTTTACACATATACTTGACTTTTCACTGTTTCTATTAAAGTCAGTGTATTTAT